>BMAV01018281.1:0-58051 GCA_019973955.1 Trichonephila inaurata madagascariensis | reverse complement strand
CTTGTTTCCGGGATTTAGTTGTTTAATTTCTTTCGGGATTGAGTGACTTCGTTATATAGAGGTCCGACTTTATTTACATTAATCATTTTCTATTCAAGAAATCTTATTATATTGGGTAATGTGCGTGTGTGTTTTTTTAAATGCAGTTAAGATGCTCATGTTATGAGAGAAACATATTAAAAATAAGAATATCTCTCCTTTACACAAATATAGCCAAAATGAAGTTCATTTTATTGGCACGAGGTTTATATTGCTAAAACTGAGTCAACATTATTTTTAACGAAGTGTTTTACGTAAATAATTCTTAAAAATATATACTTTTTATTTAGAAGTAAGGAAATAAAAAGAAGAAAAAATGGTACTGTTTGTCAAGGAAGAGGGCTGAGGAATTGATAAGATTTTTAGGACCTCCTGGCCCATCGTGGTACCACAAACACAACAAACCCCATGGAAGGTTGCAAATACCTAAAATCGCATATCCCTAAATGAGCTCAGACTCTTAAGGCATTGGTTGTAACTTTGGATTTCTTTTTTAGCTTAAAATTTAATATTTTACTTTAAATAAGGTATTAAAGAAAATTTAAATTTTAAATATACTTTTCACTAGAAAAATAGGATGGATTTTGGTGATTAATTGCATAACTTGGAACCACTGAAATACCAAAGACAACATCTAAGGTGTGACGCCTTTCCTCTGCATGTCTTCTAAGACACCTGATTTACAGCCTCTACTGTGACTGGGTTAAACATCAAAGGATGCGAAGCCTCCTATTTTTACTACAAACCTACGCTTCCGGAGAATGGGTGTCAAATCATGTTTTCGTGATATATAAAGTTAAAACAGTATATGTTCAACTAAAATTAGATGTTTAATATACTGCAAGTAGAAGTATAACATGTTTTTCTTTCACTTTGAGGAATCTAGTCCAATTGTTAGCTTACCAATATTTCATGATAACAACCCTTTGAAAAAAGTTATCAAGAATTCAAAGGGATACAGAAATTTCAAGCTTAATCAGAATATTAATATATTAAATTGGATAACAAAATATTTGAATGGAATATTTTTGAATAGTAGTATTGTAATACACTGAAGTGTCACTAAATTAGGGATACCTACCTAGTATCGAGTTGGGCCTCCTGTGGCCTTGATAACGGCTACCACACGACGAGGCAAAGATTCAACAAGTTTCTGGAAACGTTCCACAGGAATGACTTGCTAAACATTGGCTGAAGTTGCCAATAATTCAGTAAGATTCGTTGGTGCTGTGTGTGATGGTCTATCACGCCTTGTTACAAAATTCCCAAAGATACTGAATAGGGTTTAAGTCAGGGATTCTAGGAGAACAATTAATGACAGAAAAGTCAGAAAAATCCTCTAGAGGAACCTCTCACAACCCAGACTTGTAAAAGGTACAGTTGTCTTGCTGGAAAACTACACTCCAGTGCGGATAACTGAAAAACATAAGCGAATGGAGGTGATCACACAGCAACTCTACGTATCAAATTGCATTGAGGGAGGTTGGTACATGCACCAAAAATCCCAAATGATGACACGAAAAAATACCCCAGACCATGATTGAGCCACCATATTCTTGTACAGTTCCAATCTGGCATACAGGAGCCATGGCTTTATGAGCCTGACGCCATATTCTCAGCCTCCCACCGGGGTTAAGTAATCGAAATTAATACTCAGCACTCCATGCTACTCGTTTCCAGGTCTTTTACACTCCAGTCTCTGTGCTCTCTTGCCCAGGAAAAACGTGCAGCCCTATGACGAGCATTGAGTAATGGAAGTTGACGACTCCCGAAACCCACACGGTGAAGCGAGCCTTGCACAGTCATCTTACTGACTGAACGACTGGCTCCGTCATTCAACTGGATGGTAATATGAACTAATGTCTGGCTTCGATGGCTATGTACAATACGCATGAGCCGTCTCTCACCACGCACTGTCACTCCACCATCCATGTATTCTTAGTATACTCTTGACATTGTCTACCTTTAAAATCCTAGCTGTCTGACGATTTCGGAAACTGGATGGTCCATGCTTCGCGCACCACGCTAAATCACGCAGTTTATCTATACTGGCATCGTTAACAACTAAATCAGAACAACCACACTACATGCTATACATGCAGTTACCACAGTACCCTCACTTGCGCATAAAATAAATGATGAGCAGCAACTTGAATAGTCCTTGCTATCCCTAATTCAGTGGCACTTCAGTATATTATATATTAAAACACTTAATTTTAAACATAAAGCTTTTTTATACACGTATGTTGCTAAAAATATATGTCTAGAAATTGCATATAACGCAACAATGCTACTTTTAATTCACTGAGTAAATGAGTATTTATCAATGTCACACAATATAGCATCACCAGAAATCGACTGACTTTATAATGTTGGACCTTAGACAAATAACGAGGACGACAACCAAGCTGCCCCCTCCCATCCTTCCAAACTAACCCACCAGTGAAAGGAATTTGAGACTTGTCAAATACAACGAACATCACACCCTCTACATGGCTGGCTTTCAAGGTGGGGCTTGAACTCATAACACGCCAGCCACGAGTTCGTTACCATAGCCACTTGGCTCTACCCCTACTTTTAAACAGAAGAAAGGAAATAGATTTGCGGCTTTTTCAAAAGACAATAGAATGCCATAGCTTCTAAACGATAAATATACTTGACAAAAATAAATCCCAAATATTTACAAGCAGCAATATTTAAATCAAAAATTAAAAATGAATGAAAACTAATATTCATAGCATAAACACAGCTCGCAAATTATTTACCGTCTACACATCGGGAAATTGTTATATTTTGACCATTTACTAATGACAGCTTATATAAAAAATTTATCAAACATTTTCAACGCACTGCATTTATCATTACCCCAGCATTTCTCAAATTGTGGGGCGCACCCCCTTAGCGGGCGTTTTAACTCTACGAGAGGATGCGCGAGCATTTTGAAAAATCGAAAACAAAAGCTTATTTCAAAAAGAATTAATTTACTGAAAGCAAACAAACAAACAAAATTACATTCTAACATAATAAAAAAAGATTAACATTTACACTGGTACAATACACTTATAAAAATATCAGTACTGCACAATGTATTTTATAATTAATTTAACAATACTAATTTAAGAACAAGTTTTCAATTACTATTGACCCCATGGGCTTGTCAAATAAAAATTTATATGCAAAAATAAACATTTACATCTTGATAATTTGTACGTTCCAACAATCCCTTAACTACCGATTAAAAGTTACGCGATTCGCTCCCCAATGCCTTCGTTTTCCAAGTAGGCGTGAGTATGGGATGTATTGGGGAGAAAAGAAATAAATAAGGAAATCCTCTGATGTAAGTAAATCCTTCGCAAACACTCTACCAATGTCCTTTTATTGTATTCCAAAGCCTTCGGATTTATTTTATGGATAGCAGTGCACAGAGAAAAGATCGTACTTTGGAAAGACGTACATATACATCCAGGGCATTTGACGCACCGGTTGAGCAAGACGAATGTATACGTCAGTAGCACTTAAGAGATTAAATTCATATTATAGCTTTAGCGTCAAAGTATATTATTATTCAATTCAATGCATCGCTATTCGTATGGAAGGGGGCGATGAAAACTATGCTTGAACATTCGTTCGCAAATTTTGAAAGTTTGAGAAGTATTGCATTACCCTATGCATTGAATCTCATCTAACATTCTTGTTAACATATAAAATGAGATAATTCCTAGATTGATTGTTTTATGCTGCATAATTTCAGTTTGATGTTAAATTTATTTCAAAATATACAAACCATTAAAGAAAATACATATATCAATTTTTTAACAAAAATTACTTACTCAAACAATCATGTTCTTACTCTGAGATAAATACATAACATGTTAAAAACTGAAATATTCATCGCGTTCTGCAATAAAATAAAGTACATATATGTTCCAATATTCTCAAAAGGCCTTTATATTCAATAGACAGCAAAATATAAAAGCATCAACTCTTCAAACTACCCCAGAAAGCCACTAATCATGTCTCCCCTTTCTCCAAAGAGAACATCTCGTTACCATTCTAATTCAGCATATCTCCAAACGATTTTTAAGGTAACCCAGGAAACCCTCAAGATAAAAGGGCTCTCTCAGATGGTATACCAACCCCTTGCCGTATCTACAAGAGAAGGGGGAAGACTGTTCGCCCTTCTCTTTCGCCAAGTAGAGATTTCATTAAGAACAGAAGACTTTGCACAGAAGCCGAAAAGGAGGTCGGTCGGAATGGAACAACTTCTAGTCGCAGACAATTCTGCTTAATCAAGTTAAGGGATATCGTCTGCGGCGGAAAGGGGAAGAGGGATGTTGTAGCTCAGTGCGGTTACAGTGTAATCAATTGTTGCGTGAATAAAACTTCGCATTTAAATTCGCCTTGCTGAGGACGTGAACGGGATGATGTGGTTATAACCGGATTATATGGATGAATTGTGGGGAGTTTGAGGAACTTAATGGTTTGTTTCGGGTAACCACGTGATTGATTATTAAACGTGTAGACGTCACGAACTAACTTTAAGTATAATTTTCGATGAAATAAGCATTTTCGTGAACATACCATACTGATGTAGATGAAAGGTATATTAATGATACTTTAGAATTGCATCAAGTAATTTGAATTACGTTTAAAATAATTAACTGTTGTAATTTTAAGAGGACACGATACGATTCAAATGATAAAAATGGTCAAAAAATTAAATCGAATTATTTTAGCTTAAACTATTCTTTACATATCTTTTATAGTCTCACAAAATTTGAAAGCTCCAAGTCTGAAACATGCAGAGATATCATAACTTTTACGTTCGTTTTTATTCACATTCCAATGGCAAATCAAAATTTTAAACTCACTTATCTCGGAAAGATAAAATAACTAGTTTGTCTTCACTTAAAATGCTAAGGCTTTTTTACTACTGGGCTAAATACCTTAATATTTTTTCTAACTATTGCTAATAATACAAGTAACAAAAGTTGGTATGCATTTTTGAATCAAAGCAATACTTATTTTTTCAATTCCTACTATTTCACTCTCTAAACATTTATTTATTTATTTATCTTGGAGGAATTTTCAATCGTTAATAACATACATTTTAAAGCGCTCAATTGAACTGAAATTTTATATACATGATTATTTTGGATGACAATGCAAAAATTTATTCATAATTAATAAAAATTAATTACTTAAAAATTACAAATACAGCCACGTTGGCATCATTTTTGGTGACATAGCGACCATTTTGGATACTTCTGTCTAAACTTGAAAAGGATTTTTTCTCACGCTTTAAAGCATTCAGTTGAGCTGAAATTTTATATACACGATTGTTCTGGATGACAATACGATACTTTAATGATAATTAATGATATGTATATACATATTTGTAATAATTGTGACTAATTCATAAAAAGTAGCTAAAATGAAATTTTTCTTTGTTGATCTAAATAGGAATTGGACTTAAAATGTTTTTTTATATTACTTGTTTAAAAGATACTTGAATTTAGAATTTGTATATTTTTTAAGGAATTTTCATTTAGCAGAGGTAAAAAGAAGTATTGTACGAATACAATTCGTGTTATCACAAAATTAATACCCGCTTTTGTTATACACAGTTTGACGTACATGTAAATCAAATTTCGTGTGTATACGTCAATTTTTGTAGGAGGAATAGCACTTTAAAATTACTTCATACAGTTAAATTTTTTCCCTTACATCAGTGCTTCGCAAACTTTCAATATACGCGACCCACTATTCACACAATCATCATTTTCATCGCTCCCCCTCCATACAATAACAATGTATTGAATTCAATAATACTTTACTTTGAAACTAAAGCTATAATACAAATTTAATCTCTTATGTGCCACCGACGTATATAAACGCCTCACTCAGCCAAAGCATTGATTTTCTGGACGTATATATACGTCTTTCCAAAGTACGACCTTTTTCTGTGCAGTGCTATCCATAAAATTATTCCGAGAGCTTTGGAAAAATACCTTGACAGTGTTTGCGAAGAATTTACTTATTTCAGAGGATTTTTGCTTATTTCATTCCTCCTCCCCCTCCCTCGCAAAAAAACATCAAAATACGCTCGTCTACGTGGTAAACGGTGGCATTGGAGAGCGAATTGCGTAACTTTTAATCGGCAGTTAAGGAATTAATTATAAACCGTACAGATTATCAAGATAAGTGTTAATACAAGCCCATAGGGTCATGGATAATTATCAAACTTGTTCTTAACTTAGAATTGTTAAATTAATAATAAAATATACATTGTACTGTGTACTGATACATTTATAAGTGTATTATATCAGTGTAAATGTGTATTCTATATTTTATTATATCAGAAAGTGTTTTGTTTGTTTACTTTCAGTAAATTAATAATTTTTAAATAACCTTTTGTTTTCGACTTTTCAATAGGCTCGCGCCCCCCTTGTAGAGTTACCACGCCCCTTAAGGGAGGCGTGCCCCACAGTTTGAGAAACGCTGCCTTACATTTTAATTGGTTAGCTTTTTATGAAATTTTGTGCACAAAAAATCAGTTTTACATAATACATACACATATGGAGCAAACAAAAAAATTTTGAAAATCATGAAATTAAAATTTTTTGGATAAATCGTACCATGTCCCCTTAATTAATTGTTTAAAAAACATCAATCAAAACCGAATAACAATTTTTATTCCTATAAATGTTTAACACTTGAGAATTTCTTACTCTGAAAAAAGAAAACATTTTTAAAATGTATTTCATCCCCAAATGTATATATAAGCACGGAAATTCATTTTAGATTGAGATACCTTAATTTATGCATACAGAGTAATTCAAAACTCACGGGCAAAAATTTAAGAGGAGATAGAAAGCATCTAAACAAGCAATTTTCACCATACATTGCATGAAGGGAGAGCAGGTGGTGAACCTGTAAGTGGTATTTATTACTGTCACATGAAATAACTAAACACGAAACAAAGATACATTTGCCTTATTTGCATTTAAAAGGAAACATTTGATGGCTTAAAGCAATGTTTCTCAAACTGTGGGGCACACCCCTCTGGAGGGAGGGGGGTACCTGATAACCCTACGTAGGAGGCTCAAAGCATATCGAAAAGTCGAAAATAAAAGATTCAAAATAGTTATTAACCCGCGATCACTCGCGCGGGGTGTTCTGTACACCCCAGCAACAAGAAAAGCCTCCTACAATTCTAAGAATGCGCAGAGCCACGATTTTTTCTGTAGCTGCCCATTTTAGGTCAAGGAACCTTCATGCCTGATGTAATCAATCTCGCTAGGACGATTGGAATGTAACAACCTTCAAGATTTTATCTGGGGTGCTGAGAACACCCCGCGAGTGTTTGAGTTATATTTTCGCGCTCGAAGCATCTACGGAAGAGTACGTTTTACTCTTTCCGTTTACATTTTTTCAAATGTATTAATATGCATGAATATTTTATTTAAAATTTCAATAAATATGGTATAAAAATAATATAATTCTATAAAATAATTGTAAGATATAATTTTTAAAAAATTTTCAAAACATTTTCCAGAAATTATGACAAAAACTCCATGTGAAAGGGAGAAACAGCGACTTCGTCGTCTATTAGATACTGTATCAACAGATTGTCAAAATGAACTAAGTGAATTCGATGACTGCGTAATTTCGTATCCAAAGTTGGAGAAATGAAACTTGAAATTTAAAATTTTTATAATACAGGTGGTGTTGATACCACTGATGAAATATGCAGTATATATTGATGTATCGTGAATATGTAACCTTTGGCCATTGCGAATATTTTATCATTTACTTAATACTGCAGGAATTAATGTTTCCATTATCTATCATTTGGTTCTTCCTGAAAATAAATGAGACATTCAAGATTATTAGATGAGATTAAAATGGATCTTGTGCAGTCACAGTGGGATATGAGATCGGATCTCCCAAACCTTAACAAAACACTCAAAAGAAGCTTTACTGACACAGAATATATTAAAAAGAGCATCAATCCACCAAAAAGGGGTGCTGCACTGTTTGTCTACGGGTAAAAGATGTAAAAATTATTTGTTTTTGTCTTCAAAGTAAGAAAAATATGTGCTTAAAGCATATGAATATAGTCTGCTCTGAATGTTTGAAAAATGATTTTAAAATATTATTTTTCTACTTTTACTATCCTTATCATTAATTAAAAAATATATTTATTACTGGTATATACGTTTTACTTGTGGTTTATGAAAAGTATAAAATTGTTTACTTCAAAATGAAAATTTTGTAGGTTTAGTTTAAATTAAGGCTAGTCTCATTTGAATGCAATAAATTTAACAATTTTGTTTGTATAATACAAAAAACATCTTATACTTCATAAATATATATCATAATTGACTTAAAATGTTTTTTAATATTTAAATACACGTGTTAAAAGTTTGGGGTGTTTTCTGCACCCCACGAGTAACGACGGGAGCAAAAACAGGCGCGAGTGACCGCGGGTTAATTTACTGAAAGGAAGCAAAACAAATACATTCTGACATAATGAAAAATAAAGTATAAATTTATACTGATACAGTTATAAATGTATCAGCACAGCACAATGTATTTGTCAAATCAGATGAATAAGGAGAATGCCAAATCACAGTAATGCTTTTGCTGGTCAGAAACTGCTTGACAGATAGGGCAATGTGAGCGGATGCATTGTCTTAGTGCAACAGCCAACCATCACCCCCAATTCTGGCCTTTTTTTTTTTTAATTTTTTCCTGGGGGTCTTTTTAGTTACTTGAATGTAGTAGTGTTGATTAACAGTCTGGCCACTTATATGAGTGGAATCCACTGTTAACTTGTGACATCTCTCGCGTTCTTCTTCTAACATAACTCCTACGTTCTTTGACGGCCTCGATTTATGGCAATACTTTTCCAACCCAAATCCAAGAAGTAAAAACGAAGCAACAATGCAAATAAGATAACCTTTAAAAGGATAGAAAGTTTAGTGAGCAAGGATGGCAATTTTAGAGAAAGCTTAGTTCGGAACAGGTGGAAGTGTGATTAGACGGCTACTCAGGAATCACGGAGATCACGCCCGTTGTACAAGGTGCATACTATTGCACTCGCGGCTACCCTGAATATATGAAGTGGATTGGATCGATGATTATTCCTCCAAGGTAGGAAGATTGTATTCTGAACGCTAGTATAATATTAAAGCGAGATTAGGCAGATAATTAGTTATGTTTTGATAAGTGATCTAATTGCGTGATCTGACTTAATTAAATCGGCGTACTTTGGTTTATTCTAACTTAATATAAGTTTGTTCGTTATATAAGTAGTTTAAGTTAAATTCTTAATAAAAGTCATATTAAGAATTATAGAATGTCTCATCCTTCCGATAATCCCACACCTCTAACTTACGCGGAACCCCCAAGACATAGCTATCGACAGATGGTTATGTCACAAGCTGCTTTGCACACTGTGTGTGTCTGATTCATTCCATTGCTATTAAACGTAGAATTTAGTCGGCGTATATATGTTAGCGTTTTACATTTTGGATTACTAACAAATATTTTTGCAACCTGTTTTCAAGCAATTATTTCTGCAAGAAGGAAAGATTAACTTGTGAATAACAAACTATTCAATGTGAGAGATTTGAATCTTTATTAAATAAGTGTGGGACAAAGGAAAAAAAAGTGCTGAACTTATTCGTGTAAAATTTGTAACTTTGATAGCAAAAATAAAAAGTGCTAAAACCGCAGAGAAAAAAGTACCACGTGACTATTGGATACTCCTGCGTTATGATAGACATAAAGTTCAAGGAGTAGAAAAGTTAAATGTGCCAGTATATATATAACAGATGCAAAACATATATTTTTTTCTTTCTGTTTAACTAATGCTAGCAATAAGAGCAATCATAAATTATATCATCTGGTTTCCCTTATTATTTATCAATTCATCAACCGCAATAGGGATAAAATGTACTTTTTGGGAGTTTTTAGCTATTTACGATTAATTAATTTATAAAATAACTTGGAAATTGTTTATTTTAACTTAACGGTCTATCACTATTTATTTTCAAGGATAACTAGTTATTTCAAAGAATAACTAGCTATTTCAAAGAATAACTAGTTATTTCAAAGAATAACTAGTTATTTCATATAATAACTAGTTACTTCATAGAATAACTAGTTATTTCATAGAATAACTAGTTATTCTATGAATTGACCAGAATACCTAGTTATTCTATGAAATAACTGAATTATATACTTTAACGGTGGCATATATGTAATTTAAATGGTTGTAAGAAAGATTATGATCCCGTAAGATTTATACATTTTTATTTAAAGATAATTAAAATATATTATAGCTTAAACTTTCATGAAATACATTGGCAAGCAGTAAAGGTATAACACGCGTCTATATACTTTTTTAATTAAATATTTAATTTCATTTAATGTATATGGCAACCAGAATCATGTTTTGTACGTATATTCAATAAGACTTAGAGAAGAGCTTTTAATTTTTGAAAGCGCCTTTCTCACTATCTATTTAGTATATTGATGAAAGAAAAATATTACATTTCTTCCCGTCAGACAAACTATTTTTAGAACGCTTTTTCCTGATGTATGATTGATTGGTTTTTATGAAGTATATTATCCTACAAACATGATTAATAGTTCCATAACGCTTATAATCTGGCAGTCTGAACTTACTTATGCACCCCCATAAAAAGCAAAATCAATAAATCGACTATTCTGTATAGCGTGAGATAGAATAAATTGTCTTGGAAGGGTATCAAAGTATGTGATTAAGCTTAGCTTTAAAAAACTATATTCTTTCTGAAACTGATTCTTACTTTTGGATACATTTGTTTTTTAGATTATTCATTACTTTATACTTCAGCCACATGTTTAATTAAAGGAACTTTTATCTTAAGCAAAAAGTAATTTATGCTTAATTAATTCTAAACTAATATTTGGTGATGTAATCTATGTAAATTTTAATTTATTTTTCATTAACGTTGGTCTTTGAAGCTGCACGAGGGCTATTGGCAACGGACCTCGTAATTTTGAACTTTGATCTAGTGACGAGCATAGACATTTTTAAGGGCCTCCGTTTCAGAGGGGAAGATTTATCGTTCTTAAATCAGCCTCAATAAGATCATGATCTGAATAATTTTAATTCCCGAATATTAATCCCGGACACATTTTCTGAAAAATTGGAAATTTCGAACTATATGCACAGAAGCAAAAGTGGCAAAACTGGATTATTGTGCCATGCCTTTCCTTCTTGTCTAGGTTTAGGTGAATGGGAGCTTTATTAAAGTCGCACTACAAAGCTATACGAGGGCTATTGGCGATGGACTTCACAATTTGGAACAATAGTCAAGTGACGATGATGAGACACATAGCTGGCACACCTTTCTCCTATTTTCCTACCATACTACTGGAAGGATATTTGAGCTTCGACAGATTTAACATCCATCAGACCCTTCCACCTAGCGGCAGTAGGCTTGAACTCATGCCACGCCAGCCAGAGTCAATGACTTTGAACACTAGGCACCCAAATCACGTGTCTAGGCTTAAATCTACCACTGATGTGCATTAAGTCCGTCGTGATCAACCGGTTAACAATCCATGAGATTTTGGGGTGACCCCCGTTATTAAGCCTTAGATGCTCATTCTTAAAGAAACATATTTTTGGAACACCGACTCCACAGCTTAACTAGAAAATCGGCTTTTAACAATCGATGTGACTATGTTTACACAAGCAAAAGATTTGAGGAATGTGTAGACCCATGTATCTTCCTTTGAAACGTACTATGACCCTTAAAACGTTCATTGTCACTGTAGGGGGAGAAGCGATCACTCCGATGGCAACCGTGAAAATGAATTTTTTCCACCCACCGACGGTAAGGTAGAATAAATGTTGATTATCAGCTCTTCCCATGATAGCACTCGTTTGGCTTTGTGAAATCCCTAACCCCGTGCTTCTACGGGATTGGTCTCTCGCGTTGATAGCTGTGTTGAGCTGATGCCTTGATATGGTGCAGGAATAAAAGAAAACAAAGTACATACGTCAGTATCAGATTCATTGGTTCAAAATTTTTTTTGCTTGCTTCATTAAAGTTCAGGCTCCGGCAAAAAAATCATTATAGTTGCAAAACACAACTTTTGATTTTGAAAAAAATTTTAAAATTGTCATATTTTCAAAGAGAGGTACAATGTGTCGAAAACAAGTATTAAAAAAAGGAAATATAAATTTTAAAGCAGAATGGCCACACCTACGCCACTGGGTGGCCCTCTCAACACTTTAAAAATATTAGAAGTAGCCCGTATTCTGAAAAAGTTCACCCACCCACCCTCCATCATTACTAATTTAGTCAAAAGGTGACATTTGAGCATTTAACCATGAGAAACGAAAACCGAGATTGTGAGTCATCCCCTTTACTTGCTATAGGCTACCATTTACATGAGTACTCAACAACTAATAATATATATTTTATACTTAAGAGAACGCACGAGGGTCCTTTTTTATAGAGACCCAGTGCCTCAAAAAGCCTTCTGACGTCACGGAAGACGAGAACCGACACCCAAGCTGACAACCCATTCATTCTTCAAGATTGCATCATAAAATTATCTTTCTTAAGGTATCCGACTACCCTTCGGGAACTTTTTGTGGGCAAAAGGTATAAATGGATAATATTTATGTTATTTAGTGTTACTTACGGAGAGGGCACGACTAAGGAAATTCATTTGGGGTCGAGACTTGGTAATAGTGTACTCCCTTTTGGGTGCTCACCCCCCAATGTAATTCCTTGAAGGCCAGTCAATTCGGGGGAAATCAGCCTTCGAAATTAGCTTATTTTTTTACAATTAAATTTTATTTTTCCCCAACGAGTTCGTAGCTTGATTGGTAAATCGTCTGCTTTTTTGCTGGGGGTTAGGGGTTTGATTCCACGCGATCAACTTTTTTTTTAATTCATTTAATTATTTTTTTTAAAATTTAAAAAAATTTATTTATGAAAGGTTTATTGTATTTTATAAAATAAAAAAATACTTTGATTATATAAATAATTATATTAAATTTTATAAATATATTTTATATTAATAAATAATATTTATAATAAAATGTATAATAAATATTAAATGATATTTTACAAAAAAAAATTAGTTGCAAATAGTTTTATAATGTGTAATACAATATACTATAAATAAAATATTATATATAATATAAAATAATTTATAAAATGTATTATTATTATTAAATTAATTATTTTAGAATTAATTTTAATAAAAATGTCTTTTATATGTTATTAAATTAATTATTTTACAATTTTATAAAAAATTTAATAAGTCCTTTTTAAATAAATGAATTTAATTTCAAAAGTTTATTTAAATAATTTAATAAATTTATTTAAAAAATTTCTAAAATAAATTAATAATAATTTCAATAATAAATCATAATTTTAAATAATAAACAATATTTTAATAAAAAATTTAAAAATTTTAAAAATAAATTTAAAAATTTTTAATAAAAAAAGTAATAATTTTAAATAATAAATTAATAATATTTTTATTAATACTAATGTAAAAATTTAATTTAAATTTTAGATAGTTATTAAGTAATTATAATAAATAGAAATTAATTTTAGATAAACAGTGATTAAATAAAATAAATAAAATTTACTAATTTTCTTTAAAAATTTTTTTAAATATTTTTTTTAGCTTTTTTTAATATTTTTAATTAATAATAATTTTAAATATTTTAATTTAATAAAAATTTTTTTAAAAATTTTACAGTAAAAATTTGTTATATTTTTAAAAAAAAATTTTTTTTTATAAAATACAAAATAATTAAAAAATATCATTTAATATTTAATAAACCTTTATAAATAAATTTATTTTTTAAAAAAAATTAAATGAATTGAAGAAAAAAGTTGATCCGTGAATCGAACCCTAACCTCCGATAGAAAGCAGAGTTTTTACCAATCAACTACGAACCTTTTTGGAAGTTTAAAAAATTTAATTTTTGCGCAGTTTCGAAGGGATTTCTCCAATTGACTGGCCATTCGAAAATTACTTTGGGGGGGGGAACCCCCTAAAAGATACTACTATTACAACGCTCGACCCCAAAAGCCTTGTCTGCCCCCCCTTTTAGATTAGAAAATGTATATAAAATTGTTTTAAGAAAAAATTTTTACAATAAAAAAAAAAGAAAAAATTTTTTGACAAAATCAATATAAAAGAACCATTTTATTTTTTTGCAAAAAATGCTTCTATTATAATAATATTTTGCCTGTATATAACTCAGACCCTGACAGAAATAGAATATTTGAAATATATAACTTAGAAGTGGGTTTATGCTTTTTACGACAACAGAGGAAATTCTTAAAAAAAAACGGGAATAATTTTTTTAATTTTGTAACTAGAAAATAGCTAATTTTCAAAAAACATTGATGAGCCTCTGTAGAGGGGGTCTGAGCTAATACAAAAAATATTATTATAATAGAAGATTTTCAAAAAGGAGAACATTTTTTAAAAAATACAATAAAATTTTGTTGAAATGTTGTATTTAAATAATTTTTTTTTCAAAAGCCTTAAAAAAATTTTATACATCGTTCTAATCTAAGTGACTCTAAAATAAAAAAAAATTTCCATTTATGGGTTTTTTTAAAACAGGTTCCGCGCGAGTCGGATACCTTAAAGGAAAACTTAATCAAACACCAGTCACTAGAGATCAAGAGTGTATAATCACATATGACAACTTGTCATGAATAGCAAACTAAACTCAGAAATTCTGATTCCATCAATGATCTAAAAGGCAAAATTGAGGGGCCGTTTAACATTTAAGGGAAATAGATTGCCAAGTCTCATTCTTACCTGTCTCGAATTATGAAGCTGCTCCGCGAATTAAGGACAAAAGTCTCATAATGGGATACGACAACTACATGTATAATTTTGTTTTTAACTACATTTCAGAAAAATCAGATGCACTGCGTTGAATTTAGACAGGAAAATTTAATGTACTAATAATCGAAGTCATGATGTTATGGGCTAACGAGTCAATTTAAATAGTCTGAATATATTTAAATTGTTTATTTTTTTAATTCATGGAATTTAAAACATTAAAAATACAGATCCCTTTGAAACACTTTTAATACTCCGTCGGTTCTTCGCTAAAAGCTGTAAGCAGGAAAGGAAATTTTTTTGCAACATTTCGTGACTAGAGATGAAAATTGGGTACACTACGATAATCCAAAGTGTAGAAGATCTTGGCAAAAGCATATATCTATGGTTAGAAGCTTCTCCTCTGCATTTGGTGGAATCAGCAGTATGTAATTTATTATGAGCTGCTCAAATCGAATGATACTAACGCGGGAAATCTCTATAGACTTCATTTGGTGTATTTGGGTCGAGACTTAAGGGAAAAATGGCTGCTGTACGAGCAGAGATATAACAAAGAGATTTTGTTGCCTGAATACGCTCGGCCACATTATGCAAACCAGTGAAAACCTACCTGGAAAAGCTTAAATAAGAAGTTATACCCCACCCGCCGTATTCACCGAACATAGCCCCTACCGATTTTCACTTATTCCATCGATGGCACATGGCCTGGCTGAGCAGCTCTTTTATTTTTGTGTAGATATCAAATAAATGGAAAGATTCTTAAATCACCTCAAAAAGACGTTTTTGGACATCGAATTCATATATTGCCAGAAAGATGGGAGAAAATGGTTTCGAGTAATTTAGTGAATTTTTTTTAATCTTATATTTTAAATAAAGTATTTGTGTTGTCAAAAAATCAGCGATGCCTTGCTAAAGGTCCTATTAATATCATTTTTTTTAATTTAGTAAAAGCTTCATTCACAAATATTGTGAGTTTCAAGTAAATTCAAGAGAGCAAAGAACATTTGGATAAAAGGAACACAAGCTAAACAAAAAAAAATCATTGAAAATATTTCATTTTAAACACAAAATCATTTATTGAATATGGTCAAGAATGAAACATATTGTAAAGAAAACCACATCGATGCCTTAACATAAAAAATCCAACAGGTAAATAAAAATAATACAAATTAAATATTTTTCATACTAACAACACGCATTTGTTAATATAAAGCTATATTTCAATCAAAAAATCTATCAAAAATAAAATTTGTTCTCACGCGGTTGTATTTGAGTGGGGTCGGGTTCAAATCTAGACTAAGGCATGGATGTATCTTCGGGAAAAGAAGTCTGACTTTCGCATGCAATGGATTCCCGTCTCGAATGGAAAGCAGCGCACCCTTTTGTTCTATGCTGAGATCATCGTTTGTAATAAAAGGCTATATTCTTCCGTGTTTGTTTTGTATGTTTCTGTACATCTATCTTTCGTTTTTCGTATGTATCTCAGTAAGAAACACTTGACAACAACAATCAGTACAGAAAACTTTATATAATTTGAGTATCTTATTTACTTTTATCAGTCTTATGCACAAAATAAAATCTAAAACGGGATTCAATAAAAGAAAATTATCTCTCATTCGTCTTTTCTTTTCAAATCCTAACATAAATTTATCACATCTGTAACGGGTGTTATTTGCGATTCTGACTAAATACTCTAGGGAATATACTTTTATGGACGTTATATGATTATAAAATCTCTTTCTGTAAATTAACTGCGATTTATGTAAATGAAGGTTACTATTTAAAGTCAAGTGAAGAGGGAAATTGGAGGACGTTGATTGTTGTCATTCTCAGACTAAAAGTTAGTTCAGGAAGTGAATAATAGATATAGCTGTGGTTCAAGTTGAAAGAATCCGACGGGCCAGTAAAAGACTAGCATTATTGTTGAAGACTACAGTTGATAAGTACAGTAAGACCCCGCTAAACGTGGGGTATACGTTCCATCAAAGTAGAGCGTAATATGAAACAGCGTTAAACGAGGTTATCTTATCATGTAAATAATGGGGTTAGGGGAAGATAGGTAAAAAATTGGTCAGGTATTTTACCATTAAATTTATTAATTATGTTTTTATAACAATAAAACAAAAATTTATTCCTTACAAATATAGAAACATAATAAACGAATATGCAAATAAAAATAAATAAAATTCTAAGTCTTTATGTTTACATTTCAGATCATTCTGTCTCTTCTGTATTTCCAATATTCTGCCATTTCATCAAGAAGGTAGATTGACTTAGTGGCATTTTGCGTTCAATTTCGTCGTCAATCCATATGGGAAGTCGTTTTTCCATTTCCTCTATTTTATTATTTCTAGAACGGGTAATTCTAGTTGCAGAGCTTGTCGTAGTTGCAGTTACCGATGACAGTATTTTTTCTTAATTCTTAAAAATGGTCCTTATTGTTGAAGTTTCCAAATTCAATGCAGCACCAATTTGTGATATTGACGTTCACCAGTATCTAATCTTCTAATCACTTGCATTTTAGTTTCTAGTGAATACTTTTTTTATGCTTTATTTTCGTGTTTTCTATTATCACCCATGATAAAAACTAAAAATCATAATATTTGTTACCATAGCAATCGTTATATTATATAAATTTATACTTACAATAACGTCAACAAATGTTTGAAACGATAAAAATACGTTCGTATAAGACCACTGAAAAGAAGAAACACAGATAAACTGCTTCGGATATCGGGAAGCCTACCACTGTGTGTAATTTCGGGGAATCCCACAATTCAAATAAAAGAGCGTTAAACCGAAACAGAGCTAAACGAAACAGCGTTAAGACAGGTCTTACTGTATATTTAGATTTTCGATATTTAGATAACTATTTAAACCGACGTGCTCCCATAGCTTAGGTTGAATTTAGATAGTGATAAAAAAAGTCATAATAAGGTGCATATTTTAAGAAAATACCTCATCCTTTAGTGAACCCTCCCACTTCAGGGAGAGAGAGTTCGCGACACATTTAGTTATACCAGTGTTTCTCAAACTGTGGGGCGCGCCCCCTAGGGGCGTGATAAACCATCACGGGGGCTCGAACATATCGAAATGTCGAAAAATAAAACATTATTTAAAAATATTAATTTATTGAACGGAAGCAAAACAAAATATATTCTGACATAATTAATAAAATACGCATTTACACAATATATTTATAAATGTATCAGTATTGTACACTGTATTTGGTTATTAATTTAACAATACCAAGCTAAGAACCAGTTTAACAATTACCAGTGACTCCATGGGCTTGTCATATATAAAATTATATAAAAAATGTAATACTCATCTTGATAATTTGTACGGTTTGTAATTAAATTCGTATTGTAGGTTTACGTGTCGAAGTACATTATTATTATTGAATTCAATACATTGTTATTGTTTGGATAGGGAGAAGGCGCGAAGCAAATTATGACTGAAAATTGGGTCGCCGGTATCGAAACTTTGAAAAGCACTGAGTTATACCTCTGCATAAAAACATTTCTTGCACTTCTATTAAATGCAAGACAAGTTCTCTTTGAAGTTAGACTATAAAACACGAGAAACTACAGCCGTAAAAGAAATATTCTTACGTTTTTCCTTTCAACGCCTAACATTCTAACACCAACAGCTACATTAGATCTCTATATCTTAGTTTCCAACTGTCTGCCAATAAAAATGTAAGACACGTAAAAATGTTTCTATGAAGTCTTATAATAATGTGTGGGAAAACAACGCAGTCTTTTCAGTTCACCGTCTAACGGGATTACATTAGATATAGGTATCGCTTTGTTTCAAAACTTTTATCGTATATTTCCATCGACAGGTAAGAAAATTCTCTAAGGTCTTTCAAAAAAAGAGTTTCCAGTACTGTCGATATAACTTCCTAGCCTCAGCAGATGCAGCTTGTTCTAAAAGTCAATAGCTTCCCCAGAAGTTCGCAAGTTCGATTTGAAATCCAATAAAAAAAAGAAAGGTCTTCCGAATTGCAAAACACTTCTTCCCCATTTCAATACATCCACATCGGAAGGTGGAATTCAAATCTGAGATTCTTCAGAAAGGTAGGGAGACGACCTGTTATTAATAATCAATGGGAGATGCGATAGAAATAGGTGCGAGATGAAGGTATCGAAAAATTCTTTTGATGGGAATCTGACTCCTCCTATGTGCAAATTATTTTAAAAGCTGCATTGGTGATTTTTCTTAAATGTTCTGTTTAGTTTTGAGGAATGGATTATTCAATTTAAAGAAAAGATTTTATTTATATGCATTCGTTTTTCAAATTTCCGTTTCAAAGTATTATATATTGAAAAAGGATACCATTTTCCTCTACTCACAAAATTAGACTTGTGACGGGGCTTTATCGGAATTACTTATATTAATCCTCTTGGGATTTCCTTGGTGAAAGAATGGCAATTCTTTCCAACCAACCCAAGAAGAGAGCGTGTTTATGCAGATTAAGAATCATATATATTGGAATGTTAGTATTCGCGAGGAGTGCTAGGTGAAGCTAAGTGAAGAGCAGAGAGCTAAGTAAGCTAAGTGAAGTGAGTTAAAGTTCTAGGGAAGGTCCATGCTAGGAGCTCTGTGAGACTGTCTAATAGTGCCAGTGCAGATAAGCAAAAGTGGGTCCGAGACCAAAACAGTATTGCCTTAGCAAGATCAAGTCAGATGGAAGGATAAAATTGATGATTTAAGGACCGTAGCTGTTTACCAAGGAAATAGCGGTAAGCTTCTATGTTTAAGCTTTAAGAATAGAGTGGATATTATTAAGTTAGGAAGTAATCTATAAAAATAGATCCAGTAGTTAATTGCGCTATTTATCAGTATTACGATTGGCATCGTTTCACTCCTGATCATAAGCCTCCTATTCGGTTGTATCCTAGCTGGGCACACTGCTTAGCGATAAAATTTTGGTGCCAAAAATTTTGGCGATAAAGTTTACAATATGGCAACCCTTCCAGGTTATAAAGTTCGGTGGCTAAAAAATGGCAACCCTAAAACCGGTCAAGCCAAAATTATCGGAGGATAAGTGGACATCGTCCATTTTCACCCTTGACCCTGATGGCTACAACATGTCGTGTTCACCACTGCTCTTACTTTCTCTCATGTTCCAATTTTTTGCTTGATTTTGCACCGGTTAATATAATGGCTTGCGAAAGAAAACTGTTTAAAAGTGAGGCAACCACAAGTTTTTTTGTTTTGTTTTGTTTTGCTTAGAGAAAAAGGAAATAAGGCTGTTTTAGATTGGGTTATGAAAGAAGGATTAATTCCCTCCACATATGAGTGTCCGAAGTGTAAAAAGGATATGCGTTTGGTTGAATGAAAGGGTACGATTGATGGTTTTCAGATGACCAGAAAGAGTGTGATAAGTGATTTTTTACAATTTTTAAAATGTTGTTTTTCCTTAATTTTACTGCCTTTATCTCGTAGAAAAGCTCCTTTTGCCCTTTTCTTTACTTTATGCTTTTGTGTAGATACATGTGTTTTCATTTTCATACACGGAAGCCCCGTTTTTTTGTAGGATTTTCGAAAGGAAACCGAGAGCATCACCCCCTTTTTTTTTCTTCGTTTCCGCCCCTGATGCCATTTAGAAAACCCCGTTTTTTAAGGGTTTTGAGCACCAGCTAACATCGTCAACCCCCGATTTTTCTTCGTTTTCGTTCATGACGTCATTTTTTGAAACACGTTTTATGGCTCCATTTAGCGAAAAAATTTGGCGCCAAAAACAGCAGTGTGCCCAGCTAGGATTTTACCTCCTATTCTAGTGTTGTTGTATTGTATATAAACTAAGATCGTAATAAACTGATTTCATTATGGCAAAGTTTAGTGGTTCATCTTTCATTCCCTCAGACGTAGATCGCGTGGATGTGGAGAGAGGATATCCCCAACGGTGGGGATATCACAGACTAATTAAAACTATCTCCGTACAGATACGAGAATCGATTATTGTCGCACTTAAGGCAACATGAAGGCCATTGGGATGATGGTCTATGTGGCCAATGTGAGGAATTTCAGCCATGAATGATTTAACGTGAATCAGACACTTCAATGGTAACAAGACTAAGACAACGCCAACCTCGAGACCATAATCAACAGGCTTGCATGTGTGTGTGTGTGGCTACACCAGTGCTTCTCAAACTTTCAATATTAGCGACCCAATATTCAGTCATAATTCCCCCCCCCCATACAATAACAATGGATTACATTCAATAATACTATAATTTGATGGTAAAGCTACAATACTACTGTAGCTTTTTAAGTGCCACCAAACGCCTCGCTCAGCCAAAGCTTTAATTTTCTAGACGAATATATACATTCTTTCCAAAGTACGATTTTTCTGTACACTACTATCTATAGAACTTTCCAAAGGCTTTGGAATGCAATAAAAGGTAGTTAATAGTGTTTGCGAAGGATTTACTTATTTCATAGGATTTACTTAATTATTTCTCCCCCAACAAAAAACATCATATATTAGCATCTATATGGAAAACAGTGGCATTGGGGAGAGAGTCGCGTAACTTTTAATCGGCATTTAAGGGATTGATTATAAACCGTACAAATTATCAAGATAAGTTTTAATACAATCCCATAAGGTCACATTTAATTATAAAGCTTGTCCTTAAACTTAGTCCCCCTCAGGGGCTCACCTACTTTAGGTGAGTACGGGTGTCACAATTCCTAGGTACCCTAGTAATCTTTTCCTTTTCCCAAGGGGCTTACTACCTTTGGTAAACACGGGTGTCATGAACCCGGGGTACCCCAGTGATCCTTCTCTATTTTCGACCCTCCATCTTGCCATCTAATTTCTCCTTTTCTTCTTTTCCCTTCTAGACCACAGACCTATGAATGTTTGGCGCAGTATAGGTAAAAAACTGGCTCTTGCGCCATAAAACACCAAACTCACTCACTCACCTTAAACTTAGTCATGTTAAATTAATTATAAAATACATTGTACAGACAGATACGTTTAGAAATGTATTACATCAGTGTAAATATGTATTTTATTTTTTATTATGACAAATGTATTTTTGTTTACTTACACTAAATTAATATTTTTTAAAATTATCTTTTGTTTTTTGAACTTTTTAATATGCTCGTGCCCACCCCTCGTAGAGTTATAACGCATCTCTAGAGGGGTGCTCCTCAAAGTTTGAGAAACGCTGGGCAGCATCTTATTACTCTCAGTTCTTTTCTTTGAAACGGGCTTGCATTTTGGCAGCTAATGCTTCACAGACACGGCAAGCTTCCAAGTGTGAAAGCCCCTTTTTGGTGTCACCATCTAGTGGCGGCTTCCTCACTCCCATGTCTCTATGTTCTTAACCAGAAGTTGTCACAATAGTCGGATACCTTAATAAACAAGCTATCTACCGCAGGTTCAGCAAGAATACTTTTTTTGTAATTAGTTTCCATTTCTCATCAAGAAATTTTAATAAAACCAGTTTGAATATCATCAAATAAATAATTTTTTCGAATACCATCACTTTCTCAATCATTACCAATACAAAGTCTGCTATCAACTGAACTCAAATAATTGTTTTCGTTGAAAATGACATTTCTATATCCACCAGACAATTAATAATAAATTCATTAGCATCTCACCATTCTGATTGTTTACTAGCTATCAATGACTGCTCACTGTATTTAAATATATTGGATTCTCTCATTATCAATATTTTGTAAAATGAACTATACATTTGATTGGTTTCTAAATACCTAGATTCTTTTAGTTCATTTAGAAAAAACTTAAGAAAATTCATAGAATTTAATCACTTTATTTTTCCCATATGCCCAATCTCTAATTGTAGAGCCCCATCGTGAAAGAATTTCAGACTGCAATTTTTTTCAGACGCAAATTCAATATAAAATATTAACATCAATATTAATTTATAATTAACAGTTAATTGACAATATGCTTCAAGGCCATATTGACACAGTCATACAATCGATTCCATCGCACTGTGGCATTGAAATGGGAATGAAAATGAAGATTGCTTAGCAAAGAAAAGGGACAAAAATCATTCAAACTTCTAGTAATAAAGTTCCAATCAACAGTGCAAAAAGAATCATATATAAACAAGTAATATAAAAAAAATTAAGTCAATTCCTTCTTAGATCAACAAAGAAATATTTTATTTTAGCTACTTTTTATTAAATAGTTACAATTAATATAAATATGTATATACATAGGACAGAATCACAACATTAAGTGGTCATTAATTTTTATTCATTATCATTAAAGTATCGCAATGTCATCCAAAACAATCGTGTATCTAAAATTTCAGTTCAACTGAATGCTTTAAAATGTAAGAAAAAAAAACCTTTTCATGTCTTGACATTTGTCACCAAAAGGGTCGCTAAGTCGCCAAAAATGATGCCAACGTGGCTGTATTTGTAGTTCCTTGAATAATTAGTTCTAATCAATTAATTTTTATTAATTATAATTAAACGATTGTATTGTCAACCGAAATAATCACGTACATAAAATAACATCGCAATTGAGCGCTTTTTAAAATGTGTTTTATAAGCGATTGAAAACTCCACCAAGATCAATAAATAAATATATATAGAGAGAGTGTTAGCTAATTGTAGGAATTGGAAAAGTACTACAGAAAATACTTCTGTGGTCGAAATTCAACCAGAAGAATAAACAAAAAGTGCGGTTTAGCAAACTTCGTGATATTCCAAAATGGCCGCGAGACAGAGCTGTGGCTGATTTTCGAATCGTCACTAGCCACAACTGTCTATTCAAGCATTTAATCATGATAAACATTGCCCAGATTTCCTGTGTAAGCTGTGTGATTCCAATGAAGAAATGAACGCCATTCATTTGGCACGCTGCCGTACACTCAACTCTGGATCCATGTGGAGCAGATATTGGAAGGTTAGATACAAAATGTGTGATTTATAGACTATACTCTGATTTGTGTATCTTTTATTTCTTGTTATTTGTCAATCTTTTCTGTTTATTGTTTTGTTTGCAGTTGTCTTTTAATCTGCCACTTTAAATAAAAAAATATAATTAATCTGGAGTAAATAAAAATAATTAAATCTCGAGTATATAATTAACCACTAACCTCTTAAATTAAAACTATCGATAAGAGCTGTGAGTCCATGATTATGGATAATTCTTGAATATATATAAATAAGAGAAATATACAACTCGCTCATTGATCACGATATCTACGAATCTATTAGACCTACAAACTTGAAATTTGATAAGCCTGTTTCTTTTGTTGAAAAGAAATCCGATGAGAACGGGTTTTGAGAAAAGTGACTATTAAGGAAACTACAAAGGCTTCTTGGAAAAAAATATCAATTTTGAGCTACTAAATTTACAAACTTTAAATTCGGTAAACATATATATTTTGTTAAGTAGAGATCTACTAAAAATGAGTCTTGTGAAAATCGGCTTTAGAGGTAGTTACTGAGGTGCAAAAGATAATATTCTTCCATCTTAGATATTCAAGACATCCCTTTTTTTAAATCAAGAGGTTTGGGCAACGTTTTACACAATCGAAAGAGCTTGAGTGAGTGAATATTAACGTCGCACTGTTCAGCTACAAGAGGGCTTTTGGCGACGGACCAAGTAATTTTGAGCCATTGTCAGGTGACGTGGACGACACCTGAGCTGGCACCCGCCTCTCCTAGCTACCACACCAACGGGAGGACGTTTCAGCTCTTGACAGATTTAATGTGCATCGCTGCCCTACACGGCGGGTCTTTACTGGTACTGGGCTCAAACTGATGACATGCCTGCCATGATCCGATACCTTGACCACTGGGCTACCGCAGACCTCATCGAAATATCTTAGGGCTAGGGGACTGATATCAATAACTTAAAATCATTGTATTAATCAAACTGTATCATGAAATACTCAGCGAATTTGCGGGGAAATGCTAGTTATAGCAGAATTGTCATTAATTATCATCATAGTTGAAAAAAAGATATCTTTTCCTGTCAGAATAGCTTATTTTGATACATTAGTAGTATCGCAACCAAGCCAACTTTGAAGATAACTCACCAAATTGGCAATCCCGATACCATATGTGTCGCAGGTGCTGCATTGGCAACCATATGCTTCGTTTTATATTTCTTTGCTTATCATTATTCTAAGTCTAACCGTTCTTTGAAATGGCAAACTCGAATGCTAAAATGCGAATCTGGGATTTACCGAATTCTTAAATAATAAAACTTAATAATAGTACTATAATTATCTGTAATAATTATTCTTATTAAAATATTATACAGTAAAATTTTAAAAAAGCTACTATTAAATTAGTAATAAAATAAAAGCAATAAAATTAAATAATGAAAATTAGTTATTTGTTTCTTTTATTAATTATTATTTACTTATAATTACTTATTATTTTTCACATATTATTTTTCGTCTACGCGTTCCACATTTCCGTCAGCGTATTCCGCTTTTATAAGTCGCGTGCGTTTCTACTCAATGTCACCAATAAGGTTGCCATAATACGTTATGTCTCCATCCCTTTTTTTAAAAAGTACCCTTATTTTTTAAATAACCGAAAGAAAACATTTGTCAGCTTAAAAGATTTTTGTAGTCTAATTTTTTTTAAAACAAAATAATAGCTCCTTCTATTTTTTTAAAAAAATATTTTACAATATTTTGTTAACTGAAATAATCAGGGTGACATGATTTTTTCCCCCTTGGAAATCGGATCATCTCTTTTCCCTAACAGTGTCTTGAGGAGAAACAAATGTTCCAAACGAAAAGAAGAAGCATGGAGACAGGGGAGTGAGAAAAAGTCAGACCAGACAGAAAAGCGATTAGCTTTTGAGTTTAAAGTTACTTTTTCTTTTTTAACTCAAAAGTGTTTTCTCAAGTATGTTCAAACTTTTTACTTATTTTTTGCATTCCAAATCGCATTATTCTAGCAAAGTTTCCAGTCACGAATTCATTTTCTTTTCCATCTTCTGAAAAATAAATCTTAAAATAAATACGTAAATAGAAGTGTTTACTATAGAATTAGATCATTGTAAATGGAATTTTAAGTGTTATTTGCACAATGTATAGTTCCAATAAATTATTTATGATCTTATTTGATGCTATTTATAAATTTATTTTGAAACATTTATTTAAAAGGGGATAATAAAATGGATTTTTTCTGCATAGAATAAATTGTTAATGTTTTTTAAGAAAAAAAAATATTTCAGATAAGTCGTTTATATATCTCTACATAGTACAACTTGACGCCACAGCGAAAAAGTTAAAAAATAAATCTCTTTCTATAAACGGTAAAAATCTCTTGAATTTGAATCCGGAGAAAACATTTGAGAGAAAACGTTTGGGAATATCGATATGTTATAGGTTGGAGGAGGTGAGCTGTTTACCTTAACAGGGGTTTTTATTTGAACCACTGACTTACCGACCCACAGATACTCCATGCGTGTTTTAAGCAATTGAGTTCATATAAGGAATTCTTATTCTGACCAATAGTAAAGGGCTTTCATTCGTGTCCTTTTGTTGTTTGTGACTTACGTATAAAGGGACAGCTGCATACCCCCTTCCTTGAGAAGAAAATTGTTTTTGCTGAATTTTCTGAACTATACTTAGAGACGGTTGTTTTTTCAGCCATTACTCCAATTGATAAACATGTGCAGTGGGTTTGAGTGTCGTTGGAACGTTTTTCGCTGAGGTTGTGGGTAGTCTCTTGAGCGCGGGTTAATGTGGAATCACAGTCGTTATTTTAATGCCTAGACCAGGGGGGAAAACCCCAAGGCCCGCTTGCCTTAGGAAACCGACACAAATATTTTGAGCATGCCACCGAACAAAAGGGTTTTTGCATTTAAATTTAAAAGTATTTCTGAATTGATTCGTCAATAAAGGGAATTTTCAGCGGATTTTCTCAGCAAAAAGAATTATCGGAAACTCTCAAGTTTATTATATATCCAAAGTTTTCATTTGGTAAACAAGCCCCCAATTGTTTTGGGGGATATTAAAGAATTAAATGCAACTGATTGATTTTCAGTCAATTCTTTTGGATTCAAAATTTATTGAAATAAGAAAAAAAGTTGGAATTGATTAAGAGAGAAACAGAAAGATTGACAAGCAATATAAGTAAAAATGCGAGTAACGAAATTTTGGAAACATGGAATTCAATTTTATACACAATTAACTGTTTGAAAAGCTGTCTCATGCAACTTTAACCATATTTTCATCTACCTATGCCTGCATTATTTTCAGAGATGAATAACATTAAAGACTCGCTTAGAAATCGTTTTGCAGATGATTCTAATTCAGCTTGCATTCTGCTAAAAGTAACATCTTATAATCCTAACATAAGTTGTCAGTTATAAGTTAATCCAGATGTCAAACTAATGTTACTTTAATTTTAATTACACGTATAACAAAATGCATTTTTTTCGTTGTAAATAAAGAGTTTTGCGTTGCTAGTTTAGTTTTATTATTTTCCCAATAATCACAAGTCAAAATTGTTTGGTGGCACGTCTATACCTCTTTAAATATTTATACAGAAAAAATGACACTTTGATCCATAAAGGTTCACCACCCCTGCCATAGACTATGCATGGAATTAATGTATAATTAGCCAGTAGCATTGGGTTGGGCTGCCATCCAGTGTTCAATTCCTGGCTAACCACTTCGTAGGAAGCTGTTGATCTTGACAGAGGTGTTTATTTGAACCACAGACTTACCGGTCCATAGCTACTCTATGCATGCCTTGGACGACTGAGACGAAAGGGAATCCCTATTTAGGTCAAGTTTTTTGGACTTTTATTCCGCGTTTTTTTTTGGACTACATAGAAAGGGCTGCTGCAGAACTAAAGCCCGGCTAGATAATATAGAACTTTTCAATGACGTTCATCAATTGATTATAACGTCACTTGTTACATTTTGAAGTTACTAGAGGGTGAAGGACCTTGTAAATTTGAACAATGGTCCATGACGACACCACTAGAACAAGCATTTCACTCTCTTATCTTCAACACCACATCAACGGAAGGTTTTTTTAGCTTCAGCAGGTTTAATGTGCTTTAGCCTCTTAATATGACAACTTTTCAGAGGCACAAGGTTTGAACACAAATTTCGAATGAAACAATGTCGGATATGACTTAATGAGTATGAACCAAACAACTCAATTACTCTCATTAAAGGACCACCTAATTTTGACTTACTATCCAGAGTGGGGATTGCCAAGGATACTTTATTCTCTCAGACTTCCTTCAGACAATGAAAATCGTAGCTATATTCAGTTATAACAAAAACCAGAACTTTTACGGAATCAGGATTAGAACATATGTTTTGTTTGAACACAGTAGTTTAATAAATTTGTGATCAATCATTTTTCGTGGCCAAATTATTAGCTATTTAGATTAATAAAATAAGAAATAAAAGTAATAGAATAGCGAGGAACTGTTTTTGATATTAGTCAAAAAATATTTTTTTTAAATCAGAATTTACTTAATTTATATGAGCTTATTTTTCCAGAATATATTATAACTTTTTCTTCTTCTTTATGTTATACTTTGGTTAAACGGATTGAAGAAATTCTAGTAGAGAAAATTCTAAAAAATTTATACAGGTAATTATACTAAAATTTGATTAGTAAGATATTTTACTAGACATTTTTTTCTTGTTTTTTTACTCTTTTTCAGCAAAAGGAAAATCTTTGAGGAGTACATATTAAAGGTTTATAATTTTTAAGATCTCTCATATTGCTAAATTATTAAATATAGATTGTTAAATGCGTTACTTTAATTTCTGATCACTCTGTCCATGTATAACAGTAAAAAAAAATATCTTTATCTACTCCCGACTAATGCTAAGAGTTTTTATCTTTAAATTTTACTTGCTCTTTAAAGTAAAAAAAAAAAATATTAAGCATTTTTTATCTTAAAATTTACTTATATTTACATAAACGCACTGATTATACTTTGAGGTTGAATTGAGTCATTAAAAGAGAAAGAAAAACAATGAAGATTTATTGTTGAAAAAAATGCGTTCCAAATATTATTAGAATTGCTGAAAGTTTTTATTTCTTAAGTAAATTGCTTAGAAATTAAAATCCTAATTTTTCATACATTTGTTATGCAATAAAAAGTATAATTTTAAAATGTCGTGGTTTTAAAATAAAGAAATTCTTTTTAAAACAAAAAATTGAAATTATTTGATGTAAAAATAGAAATGATTTATTGTAAGAAAATCGAGGTAAAATTGAAATGTACTTAAAAAATACCCCTATGAGTAAAACTGTATTAAATATATCTGAAAATCAATTTTATTTATTTTTTGTTGTAATATGTATAACTGAGTATTATTCCTTTTAACCGTATATTTTTTTAATTTAACTTCTTTGTGTACTTTTAAATATTTGTTACTTTGATTTTCTCATCAAAAAATCATTTTTCAATAAATTGATGCATCACTATACTAATATTTTTTATAAATTTCAAACATGGGAAAAAAATGAAAAAAAATTTACTAAAATTTTTAAATTCCAAATTACCGTTTTTTTTTAAATGTATCAAAAAAAAGTTTAAAAAAATTTGGGAAAAATTTTTAAAAATTGTAAGGGCGTCCCCCTAGGGTGCCCTTTTCCTAGATTTTCAGGTGAGCTAGAGGGTAGGGTTTGGGAAAAACGAAGCGCCTAATTTTAATATTACTTTTTTAAGACAACTTAAACAAAACAGATTATGTAATAATATTATGCGAGAGAATCTACGGTGGCGAAACACAAATATATAATAGAAAAAACGAAACCCCGGGACCATATCAATAACTAACCCCCTTTTAAGCTCAACTTCAATGTAAAACAGCCCCGAATTTTAAAAGGGTCACCCTTTTAAGCCCAAAAACAGAATTATCTGTCCTAACTAAGTTGGGCACTGGCGTGTAGTATCTATACCTTGACTACAGGCTCTCTGTCACGGGTAACCCTCTTGACTGTTACTTAACTTCGAAATACCTTCCATTTCCGGACTATCATAACACCCCCAAATGCCACCCGCACTCTAAATTTTGTTATTTAAAATTTTCCAATTTGCATCTTTCATTCACGTTTTACTTCTTTATTTGGGAAAAAATTCCATTTAGGGGATCCAAAAAAACCCCAAAAAAGGACATTTTAAATAAAAACGGACCCATCACACCATCTTTTTTGACAAAAGCTTCTATTTACAAAAAAGTTTTGATTATGGCATAAAATTTAAATCTCAAATAATAATAATAACAAAATCACTAGGAAATTAATGTTTTATTTCTTTCCTTAATCACAGATAGTGTCGCTCTAGCTACTCGATGCCTATGTGCGACTAAAAAATCTATATATTGAGAAAGAAGGAGTACCATATTTTCCTTTAGTCTTATCAATAAAAAGTTCAATATCGCTGTAAGTATTTTTAAGAATCAAAAAAGGAACTTTCTTTTATATAAATTTTACATACACATCAGCCACGCCTCATTACCTAACGTGACTTATCTTGTACTTTATATTTCTGAGTTTTTTAAAAGAACCAAAATATTGCAATTTAGCGTTTTCATAATTCTATTGAGAGAAAAAAAATGATGATAGCAATTTATACTAACAGCTAAATCAACTGCGCTACCTTGAGGGTACTTAAAAAGCAAATAGCACAAAATCTTGCGCCTTGTACCAATCGATACACAATCTAAATATAGTACTACTCTCTCAATTTATGAATATTCCCCATCAGAGGTAAATTTTCCCTCCCGGAATGGCAACACGCCGTCTATTTGACGTCATCCGCGGAATGTGTTGCTAAAATAGGAAACTGAATTATCACGCAAAGTGGCTAAATAAGGAAGGAAGAATTATATCGAATTAAGGAATAATTCTCCTTTGTTTTTAATTTTTATCCCCGCCGCGTATAAGGTAGAAATGGTTAAATGGCCCATTACTTCCAAGCAGAAATAACAAGATTCTACTAATTAAATCTTGCCGTTTCTTTATTCTATCCCTCTCTATTCGCTAAGTTGACCTTTTTTTGTAAGAACAAATGTATAGTATATTTAATAAGCTTTATTGATGTGTTTCCTAACACGGTATTATGTTTTTTATATCTATTTTATTCCAGCTTTAGGTATTAGGACAGACATTACTTAAGCTGCGTATGATTAAAGAATGTGCAAAGAACTAATTTGGCTTTTTTGTGTGTGTGAGTGTGTGTTAAAGGTAATTCCGAAACTAATATTTTAGCTAAGCTACAAAACATAACTTTTGTTTTTTAAATGCTGCGTCGAGCCTAAAAGGTGCCAATATTTTCAATAAAATTATTTAGTTTTTTATCTTAATGGAATACTAGTGAGGGGTAACCCCTGCCGCCTTAAGGTGAACCAATCCCCATTGTACAAATTATACAATTGTTCATGCTCATTGCTCAAATTATAAAACTGTAATTTAAATGTATTGTGTAGTTCTATTTATTTGTTCTTAGTTCTTCTTTTGAAAGTGAGAGTTGGTAACCTTGGTAAATTAGTGGCACTACACAGTTTGTTGATATTTCTTTGAGAATTTCATGTTTGTTCTCGTTTTTTAGTTAAATTTCTTTACAGTAATATGGAAATGTAAATAGAAACAAAAATAAGTAACACTATAATTATATATAGAGGCCAGCCGTTAAGTAGTTAATCAGATTAGTGGTTCACCAAATACAAATTTAAATATTTAGTGGTCTTCGTAGTTCTGAGGGTTGGTTTCCAGAAGCACACAAAATTAATTTAACAGGTATACATTTTGTGTGTGACTTTTTATCTTATACTATTTAAGGGAACATGTGGTACGATTTACACATTTTTTTTTAATTTAATGATTTGTTTGGTTGTCTCCTATGTGTATGTATAATGTAAAACAGAGTTTGTGTGCTCAAAATTTCATAAAAAGCTAACCATTTAATTTTTAGGGGAAAACTTTGAAACTTTTGAAGCGATTTTAAAATGCTCCTCCTCCTACAAAAGTTGACGTACATGTATGAAATTTGATTTACAAGTACGTCAAACTATGAATAACAAATGTTGGCATGGAGTTTGCGATAATATGATTGGTATTCATACAATACTCCTTTTTATGAATGCTTATTGAAAATTCCTTAAAAAAATGGGTAAATTCTAAATTCAATTATTTTTAAAAAATAAGTATTGCTTTGATTGAAAAATGCATACCAACATTTGTTACATGTACTATTAACAATAGGTAAAAAAATCAAAGCATTAGGCACAGTAGAAAAAAATGCCTTAGCATTTTAAATGAAGATAAACTAGTTATTTTATCTTTCCGAGATAAGTCAGTTTAAAGTTTTTATTTGCCTTTGGAATGTGAATCAAAACAAACGTAAAATTTATCACAACTAGGCGTTTTTTAAACTTAAAGCTTTCAAATTTTGTGAGAGAGAGTTTGTAGAAAAGTATATAAAAAATAATTTAGGCTATATAAAAATATCGGATTTGATTTTTTGACCGATTTTTGTCAATCGAATCGCACTGTGTCCCCTTAATATATTCAGATGTTTATGGCTTTTATTAAATTCTTGGTAAATTATTGATTTTGGTTGCAGTTTACAGAAATCGGCTCTTGAGCCTTATACCCAAACACTCACTCATTTAACTTAAATCTATGCATTAAAAATAATTTAACAAACTTTTAATTAAAGATAATTTACATCCCTTAAAAAAACCTAGATCATTTTTATTACGAACTTAAGCCTATGTACCTATAAGGATGCATTATTTTTTTAAAAAATCAAAACCCTTTTTGGTAATGACATATCTTAAAATCAGACAAAAAATAGTCTAATTAATAAAATATTTCATAGACGTATCCTTTAAGAGTCTACTAATAAACGAAACATCGGTGAGAAAATTAACACCTTTCCAAATATTTGCTTCTATAAGGAAATACGTATTCAGATTTTTAAGTAGTTCTTATATGTCCATATGCTCCTAATTGGGTATCCAATTCCACGACATGAAATCTCTTATAAAGCAGGCTATTCACGAAATAATGAGCATGATAAACTCTTCGGTGGATAAGAGTCAATTATAATAACCCATCTTGATTCAGAAATCTGAAGTATTGTCAAGTACCAATCTCTATCAAATTTAGAAAGCATGTGTAGATACAGAAAGGTTCTTACACGCAAACTCTTGTCGATTCGAAATGGGGACCCACTTTATTGAAATGTTTACTACGATGTCTTTAAATTTTCCCCTACAGGCACATTTTTGGGACTTATTAAAAATTAGTTAATCATTTCATTCCCCTAATACCATACGAAAAATTGAAAAAAGATGTACAAGAGCCTGTTTTGACGATAGATTTTTGATAGATAAGTATTGAGATGATTTTTGGATGAATTCTTTATTAACATAGATGAACAAATTACTGTATTTATTTGAATCTAAGCCGCCCTTGATTCCAAGCCACACTCCAAATTCTAAACAAGCTTTTATGGAAAATTTTTTAAAAAGGGTAAAATGTGGTTTTTACAGATCCAATTCTCTTTTAAATTTTAAAAAAAATTAAAATAAGGACAAATTTGGGGGAAAAATTTTATTTTTTTTTCCCCTAGTAAAACAAAGGGCTACAAAGAACATGTAATTGTTCAAACCATCAGCATCATGTTTAATTTTCCCAAACCAATGAATTTCCCCGGCTTTGATTCTGACCCACACCTGATTTCCGATATCATTAACATATTGAGAAAAAAAGTTCGACTTAGATTCGAAAAATGGGGAAAAATACATGATACTGGGGAAAGTAATAATTTACTTATAAAGGCAGTAAATTAATAAGTAAATTATTAACGTCGCACTGTTCATCTCCCACAAAAGGTTTTTGGGACAGATTCGTAACTTTGGAACCATGGTCAAGTGAAAGGAGGGCCGAACTTGGTATCCCCCCCCAAACTACCACACCAAAGGGAGAATGTTTGAGTCTCAACAGTTTTTAACCCTTCTTTGTTTCCCATACGGGGGTTTTCCCAGGGGTATTGGACTCGAACTCATGACACGCCGGCTATGAGTCCGTTACCTTGACCATTAGGCTCCCGCGGCATACTTATATGACAGAATTAGTTGCATGATTTCAAATTCATTTACAATTCGATTGGATCATCACAGCTCGAGTGCTTAGGATGAATTCCAATAGGCTAAAGTCATGTAACGTTATAGTACGTCACACTACAAACACTCGTTTCCAGTCAATTAGTTCATGCGTTTCCCGGGCGTGTTTCCCCTATTTTAAATGTTTTTTAAACATTTAAAATTTTTGAAAAACCTTAATAAAAATGAAATGGGAAAATTTAAAATACTTGGTTAAAAAGTACACATATAATAAAAGTATTTTTTTATATTTGAAAATTTTTGAATAACCTTAATATTTTAAAATCTCTTTTGAAAAACCTTAATATTTGAAAATCTTTTTTAAATAACCAAATTTGAAATTTTATCCCAATTTCACAAGTAGAACAACAAATATAAGTCTAATGTCAGTTTTGGACTGAATGGAAAACAATGATTGTATTTATCACGTAATCCTCACGAGAATTTCGCCCATTAAGCAAAATATTTTCTGTTTTGTTCTCTTCTGTAAATAATCCTAATTCAAATTCCACTGAATGTGATAAGGAATATACAAAACCGAGAAGGAGTCTCTTGAAAAATAAGCAAATCACACATAGCATAGAAGATAAACGAGTTATGCAAATGATCTGGAATGCGTTGCTTCACATTCGAGGAAACATGGTATAAGAGAAATTCACTCTTATGACGAGAAAAAGCAGTTAATGAAGCTGATTATTCAGGCAGAGGAATATGTCTATCATCAGAGATAACAACTCGCCAATATAGGAAAAACAATCAGCACCAAACTAATTCTCAAAAACTGAAAAAAAATTGGTCTCCTCATTGTCCTTCATAAAAGCTAAACGAGGGTTATTTGTGACGTCACTTTGAGCTACGATCAAATAATAAGACCCCATCACCTGAATCACCACTTTTCAAATGTATATTTTATGAGCACTGTAAAACTCAAAAGATTCAACTGGTATCAGTCCCTATACACGATGGATCTTAAAAGGCAACATGATTTAAACTCACAAATCGACCGAAACTACACTGGCTATGATTTTGCGGCAATTAACTGCCGCAAGCATTCCCCACACCAGGATTTGGCGGGAAAAAGTCGGTCGCTTTCCCCAATTGTTAAGATTGATGCCGATAAAATTTGGGGAAAAATTTCCCGGACTTTTCCCCTAATTGCTGGGAAAGAATTTCGAAACCCGGATGGTCAAAGTTTTGGGAACCCCCCTTTTTCCCAGGCTGCCCGGGCCCAAAAAGAGATGCCGTAGCATTGTGTTTTTTCTACGTTTCGGTGACGGACAGCGCGTCTGAAAATTTACAATGCGAAACACCAACCATCGGCGCCCTTGGTCAAGAGATAAAATGGGCTGAAAAACCGACAGGGGCGGAAAAAAGAAAAAGGGGTTAAGGAACCCGAAAACCGAAGGGGGGAAAAAAAGAACAAGAGATCACAAAAGGGGATGATTAGGCGAAGGGGATGGTTAGGGGGAGAGAGGGATATAAGGAAAATTCCCAAGAGAGAAAATGAATTTGAGGGAGCCGGGTGAGGTCCCCTTTAGCGATAGAAGAAAAAAGATTTATCCAGAAATACGGTGGTTCCGAACGGGGGGGGTTTGGGAACGGTCCGGGCCCAAACAACGAAGAAAAACGATACCGAATCCGCGAGTTAAGGGGATTCTGAACCGGGGGGGGAACTTTACGTGGGGGGAAATTTGGGGAAACCCCCCCCGCTAAAAAACTTGTGATACATCTATATCTTAGTCCGCGAAGTAAGGGGATTTTGAAACCGTGGAAATTGCGGGAAAAAGTAACTGCACGGCGGAAATTTTGAGCCAGCGAACTCCCCAAAAATCGGTGTGGAATTACCGGAAAGGGAAACCCTTTTTCGTATCCTGGGGAGGGGCTTTCCTCTAGAGTGTCAATTTAGGACATTTAAATTTTTGCGGGAAAAATTTTGAGACATTGCAGCCAAAAAAGACCCCGGGAAAACAGTGGGCCCGTTTTCCAATTAATTTTGATAGGGAAAATTTTTTTTTATGATTTTTTTTACTGGGAAAAAAAAGTTTAAAACCATAGTTGTGTGAAGTCTTTTCACGCCCTCTACAAGCCCCGGCTGCGGGAAAATTGTTAAAAAAAGAAGTGCAAACGTAAAAAAAGGACCGTCGTGTACCGATACATCTACCGTGGGTTTAAAAAGGGTTCCCTATTTTATATGAACAAAAATGTTGAAATATAGGGAAGACATCCTGGGTGCTCCCCAAAAGAATAGGACCCCGGGCTATTTTTTTTATTCACCCGAGAAGATTAACTCGTTCCGGGAAGGGTTTGAGGGTCCCAAACCCTGCCCCCCAAATCAGACAAGAAAATACAATGCAATATTATTATTATTATTAAAAAATGCTCTATAAAAAGAGCAGAGGCAAGTAGACATAATTACATTAGTCTATTGTTTATAGATGTCGAGATATGGAAACACACACAGGAAACTAACCCATTATAAATTATATTATTGTTAAAAATAGAATGCAATAAGGAAAGAATTGCTTTTTGTGTAGGTTTTTTTAAGATGAAATTGGGTGGTATCGGGTCGTGAAAAATATATTTATTAGTGCCACCGGAAGAGTAGAGTGAACTCATGACGTTTGTGTGTTAAGAGAAAGGACATTAACCAAACAGCACGAATTTCTCGTTCACAATAATGTTGGTCTTATACCTACCTTTATAATTAAATGGTACAGAATCATTTTTTTTTCATCTAACCATGGATTTATCTCTGAGTGTCTTCTGTTTCAGTGCTATATGTGCAATTCTAGAAATGACATTGTAAGAAATATAAACCGACCACAACTGTGGAACACCACATCATGTGACAACAAAGCATCATTGTTGACTCCATCGTCAACATCAACCGATTAACATGGGTCCATATTGGTGATACTATGATGGCTAAAAGATGTGTGGATAAACGCTGGAAATGGAAGCATTACCCTTTTTTCAAGGTATATCCAATGTAATTTGTCAGTAGGACACAACTTACAGGTAAATCACACCTACTTGCATAACACACAAGACGGAACGCAGATTTCTGGCTCTACTGGCTACAATACCGTATATGGAACACATCAGTTAATAATTCTGGCACGGCAGGTGTTTTCTTGCCAACCTGTATCTTTTGATTATTCATCAAGGAAGCACATCTGGAACATGACTGGGTACTTTTTATGTACTCTGTCAACACCTCCAAAAATGTATTTTTGTGGCAAATGACAGAAAACAAATGGTCATCTAGCACTCAAACCGCGATTTTCTAGCTCATTCATTCTATTTCATAACATACTTCTGTTTTCTTTGGGCCTACAACTAAAGGTCACTTCGATGTTATTGCTCATTTTATTGTACTGAAATAAATATTACTTATAGTTTCAGTCTATCTTTCTCTACCGGTTTTCATTACCTTATCTACAAGCAAACATCCGTCGTATTTTATTCCTACTGCAATGTAGAGTAATGATTTTTAACATTTCAAAAAGATTATGTGTGCATCCTACACAGAAATATATAAACAACCAAGTATTTATATGTATTTTTTCTGTTATAATAAAATGGAAATTGTGATAATTTAGAGTTGCAATTGTCGTGTATTTTTTACTGTGGGATACATACGAAAGACGTGAGATGGATGAACAGAAATATATAACACAATCACAGAAGAATACAGATTTTTATTTTTAAAAGATGATCCCCGCAAAAAAAATGGGAAAAGATACGGCTTTTCCCCTTTAAAAGGGAATCCATTGCAAGTAAAATTTCGATTTCTTTTCCCGAAGATATATCCATGTCTTACTAGGGATTCTAACCCACTCAATTACATACCGAGTGTCATAACCACCATACTGGGTGGGGTGGCGATAATTTAGAGAAATAATATTATATTTCTAGTGGAAGAACTATTTTTCAAACAATTACATTAGAATATAATAAAAATTATAAAAATTGATTGGTATGTAAAGTAGAACCTGTTTATGTGGGGTCCTTTTTCATGCGATTTTATTTTTGTGCGATCTTTTTTTTTTTGCAGTAGATGAATTTCAGCGGTATTGGCACCATTGTAACTTTTTTTTTAACATACATGTATACACTTCAAGAGGCTCTGTTCATTTGTCTTCTGACAATGCACGTGCAATTGCTTTCACTTGAGCTGGCGGCATACTTTTGATTGAGGACGAAACCGTTAATGACTGTGACATTATCAATACTCTCACAGATTATGAAGACAGACCAAAAACAACAGGATTCTATGACATTGGATAAAATATATACCGCTTTCTAAAACATCGGAAAAGCATTTTCTTAAAATAGATACCAATTCCGAAAAGTGTTTGAAATTCCAAATAGGCTTCAATCATGTATATTTGGTTATAGTGATGTTTACAAGTGACTGATCAACCGACTGTCGTAGCAGAAACTTATTACTGATTTTATGGTGCTAAAAAATAAATCAATTGAAAATGCATTCTCAAGTAAAGAAAGCGATTTTTAACCAATTAATCACAGGAAAACATAGGTTTTTAATTACGACAAGTAACAATGAATTATGTATAAGCATTTGAAAACCTTCTTCATGCATACAATGAGAAATTAAATGCTGTTAAAATGTTTCCATTTGGAATGTAATTATTTACTTTGTTTCGAAGCACTTTCTCTTGTATTTCGAAAAATGAGTGACGTATTTTCTAAGGGCGACTTTTTTTTATGCGGTCACTCTCCACCGCATAAAGCAAATTTTCTTTTATATGGTGTAGTAAAATGTTTGTTACACATAAATATTTATAAAATTTTCGAATATTTTTGTGCGGTTTTTCTTAAGGTATCCGACTACTTGGGACTACATGTTTTTGAAAAAATGGAGATATGGGGCTTTTTTGTGATTTTTAGATTTATTTAGTATATTTTAAGGAAAAAATCGTAAAATTGAAAACAGAAAAAAATATCTTATTTTTAAAAGGGGAAAAAACTGGTGAAAATGTACAAAAAATTACAAAAACGGGCCGCTCTGTACAAAAGTTTTTTGAACAAATTCTCAATTTTTCAATTTTAATGTGTTACTTTGTTATTAATGTTCGAAATTACCTTCAGGATAATAGATATTTTAAGTTTTACAAAACTTAGAGCACTCTATCTTAGTGACTATATGAAATTTCTAAAAAAAAAAAACAGTGACTATATTCACATAAAGGACTGTAAATTTTGAAATAAACAGTGATTGATAAATCTGAAGATCAAAACACTTCTACTATTATACAAAACATTTACAAAAAATTTCAGCAAATTATTTTCAAAACTTTTTGAGCAATCACTGTCCCCGTTTGAGTTTTTCAGAAAGAGAAAACACATCTCGAGTAAAACGCATTTTAAAGTTTTATAACTTTACACAAGATTTAAAACTTTAAAACTTTACTCGAGTATTTACACGGCATCTTTTATTAAAATACTTGTAGTTTTTGTTCCAGTGAATGGAAAATAAAAAACTTGGTATTTTATTAAGCTAATAAGATGGTCTATAAAATAAAATCATAAAAAAAATTGTCAATTTTTGAAACAAATCATGATTTTAGGGTAGTTGGATACCTTAAGCAGTTCCTTTCTACCACACAAAAATATGTTTTACTGTATTAATATGTGTACATAACAACGTAGATGTGAATATGTAAAGCATTATAACCATATTAAAAGTAAATTATGAGACAAAGTACAAGTAAAGAATTAATGCACTGTTCACTATATTAAATTACACATATTAAACACACAAATTTACTGCCTATGATTTTGAAAACAGCTATTAAGTCAAAAGATAACTTTATAAAAATGATAAATGGGCTAATATAACAGCTTAAGCATGAATATCCAGAAATGTATAACTTTATTCAATCAATATTTAATAATGGTAATCAAATAAATTCCTTTCAATCTTATTCAAAAAACATTGATTTTTCGTTCGTTTTTCCATTACCCATTAATGTACTTGTATAAATGTTTGAGTAATTGAATACACATACATAAATTCAATTTGTTTATTCAAGATAATAAAGAATACAAAGTTTAATATTCTAGTTATTGTATCAAGTACATAGATGCGTTTAAAAAAATAATTTCTTATTGATAAATTTGTTTCCTTTATTAAAGTTCTGTTTTCATGAGCACATAAATTTCGCATTTATACCTGTGAAGTGATGAAATTTTATATTAAAAGAAATAATGATTCTCAAAAAACCCACGGAGACTTATTAACTTTAGCTGTGCTTGAGTAGCGGTAGATATCGAATATTTATTAATACCAGAAGCAACTTTTCTATTAAAAAAAGAAATATTTATCTACAGATTTTTCATTAAAAGTCATTTACTTCGCATTTAATATTCAAATATTCCAGTTTGTGAAGCCCTGTGTAAACATAGATTCATTTTCTCAAACCTATGAGGAAAATAATTAATAAATGATCGATAGTAACACTGAATGATTCGAGAGGATGTAATTAAGATAGAGAAATCATCATAAAAACAAACCAGATGAAACTTTTCAAAAACGATGAAGTATATCCAATCACATTCCGAAGGTATTTAAATATATTAAACTACGAATCATAAAAGCAGCTTTTTGCAGTATGATATATAATGCACATTCAGATATTTTAAAGAAAAGGGATGAAATCATTTGCATGAGATTTAGAGAGGTTTCTAAACAGTACACATCTGGCAGTGTTTTTCAAATTATGGAACAATCCCTTCCTCAATGAGGGCGTCATAACCTTATGTGGAGGGAGGGGTGGCGAGCATATTGAAAATTCGAAAATTAAAAAAGTAATAATTTACTTAAAAACAGCAAAGCAAAAAGTATACGTTCTAATACAATAAAAAATAAAATATTTTACGTTTACACTGATATAATATACAAATAAATACATAAGTTTTTGTGGTAATGTGTTTGTATTAATTGTGTGATAGTTAGTTTAACAAAACTAAATTAAGAACAAGTTTAATAATTACTGGAGACTCCCTATTCTCTTGCAGAGCAAATTTTTGAATAGAAGGTTTCATATTAGAAATTGATGCTCTAAGTTCTTTTTTCTAATATTAAAAGAAACTTTTCTCTACTTATCCCATTACTTAAAAAAAAAAGTAACTTAAAATATCTATTACTTAAAAGTAACATTGCAAAATTTAATACTTACCGTGATAACTTGCATGGTTTATAATTGAGGTCGAGTTGTAGCTTTAGCATCTAAGTACGTTATTATTGAATTAATTACATTGTTATTGTATGGAGGAGGGGGCCGCTATGAAAAATTGGTTGAAAATTGGGTCACAAATATTGAAAGTTTGAAAAGCATTCGTACCGAGTAATTCGAACAAGGAAGACAAACATTGAGAAGTCTTACAGCTTACTAAAGAAACATTTTGCATAGGATTTAGTGAGAGCATTAACTCCTCGCTATAAAGAAAAAGTTGGGCTATTAGTGACAGAACCTCATAGTTTTGAACCTCGGTCAAGCGACGAGGATGACAACTAAAGTGTCACTCCTTCTCCATGTTACATCTCCTTTGCACCTCTACAGATTTAAAAACATTAGCTTTTCTACTCGACGGATCTTCAACGACACTAGGGCTCGAACTCATGACATGCTGATCGGAGTTTGTAGCCATAACCACAAGGCTACCGCAGTGACTATTTTTTTATAGGAATGGTGGTCGTAAGCGAAATGCTATGGCACGAAGACAAAAAATGGGATTTAAGAGAAAATTTTTATTTACATCCCCGCAAAATGATTCTTTATAACAATATGTATCCAAAAAATACACAAAATTCCATTTCCACTAACAGTAATACATGCTTAATAGTGTAGAAAAAGTGACTGACGGAGAGTTCCAAAGATGCCAAACACACACACTCAGTTCGCGTTTCGTTTCAACCTCAATGAAAAGTCAAGCAATGGGACCCTCAATTAAGTCTCAAAAATTATTTTCTTTTTAGTGCTCTCATAAAAAAAACTCAATGCTCGATTAATTTGAAGATCGGGGTATTATTCATTGAACTAAGCCACCACACAGAAAGAATCCATCGCTCTTCAAAACTTTCAACAAGGTAATTGTGGACAACAACTTTAAAACAGTTCGTCGCCAGATTTAATTATGAACGACAGTCTGAATATGGGCGGCAGTTTTAGTAAAACTTTTCCCAGAAAAATTTGATGAAGTGAGCAGTTGATTTGTATTGGTTGGAGGCATATAGGACAATGAATAAATCGTTCAGAATACCCTCTTAAAGATTCACAGAGAATAGTTTTTCTTTAAAATTCATTTGGACGCATATCGCGTAAATTTTCTATTACCCATGCATGAGAATTAGGTACTTTGAAAACAGCTACCTCTATAAAAGTTGCGTCATCTGTGAATAATATGAGATGGAATTAATGGCTCTTGTCCCTAATGTCATAAGAAACATTGGTAAGGCTTTACGAGCAGAAAGTAATCCCTTGCTTGAAAACTTTGATTTTAGGAACAAGGAATAGGTTAAAATGTAATTCATTTAATACTCCCCAAGCGATTGGTTGTCACACATGCACAAAATGTGCAATAGATCTTGTGTTAGGAGTTTCATTCACAATGTTAGGGAGCCAACCATGCTATGACATCGTTTGTTCCATTTTTTCGTCAGAACTTGCTATAAATGCGCTATTTTCACGATGCTACCGCTCAAACATTTTATGGTTCAGCATGCATCTGTTTGGAAAAAATTTTGTTTATTTTGTATTATTATATGCTGTGTCAGCAGAAATTTTAAAATGCTTAGCTAGAAAAGAAAATAGAAATTGAAAAGTTAATCGAAGGTATTTCCTTAAAAAGTTAGTAATTTCTTAAGCATTTATATAAATTACATTTAAGCCAAGAAATCATTGATGAATGATTTGAAAAAGTTGTAAGAACCATATTTAAGATGTAAATTTAATTAAAAGTTAAAGAATTATTTGGGGAAAAGATTGAGAAAAAAAACTTTGAAACAAGTAAACTCAAGCAGTTATTATTATTACGTCAGAAAAAAAATCTATTAATTAAACTTAAGCAATAATGAAGGACATATTTATAGTTAATAATTTAGTCAAATTAGTTTTTACAGCCTCATATCAATATATTTGCATTTTCGTGAAGATATTTATCTATTCTCATCTATTAACTTGTACACTATAAATTCTTTTAATAAAAATAACTAAAGAAACCTAATAAATATTCGCGAACACATTCTCGAACTTTTGTTTAAAAGGTTTCCTCCTTTAACCCATTCATGGTTCTTGGGAAGATAACTTCCCATCTACATGATCTTACAAAATATACCTGCGAGAAGCACGAAACCCATAGTAATATATTAGCCTAGCAATTAAAACGATGAGAAAACTAAATCCCACTTCAGTTTTGCTTTTTGCTTTTCCACACATAATCTATCGATTATGACACCTGTGAATCGGACAAAAGAAGAAGGTACTGAAGAAGAAGTACCTTCTCCAAATGCTATCGCTGAATATAAAGCGGTCATAAGGTAGGTTGACCGCTTCGAACAAAGAAAAGAAAGGTAACAAATAAGAAGAAGATCTGTAAATTGGTGGCATCGTATATTTTACTTTCCTATTGACCTTAGCATCATAAATAGTTTCAGACTGTGGCAAGTGAACAAAAGAAAAACCGAAGTTTAAGCCAGCTAACATCCCGTATGGTATTAGCTCATCAGCTAATAGACGGATATTCCTCAACAAAAAGGAAAGGAAGTCCTGCTAGCTTTCAAACAAAAAAGTGTGTAGTTCAGTACGATGTGCACTTAGCCAATGTCGGAAATCATATGCCAAATATGATTTCCATTTATAAACGATGTAGTAAATGTAGCAGAAAGGGACATGAATAAAGGACTTACTACATGTGTTGTGACGTCTCTCGCGTCTTTCTGATTAACATGACTCCTAAGTTCTTTTGACGGCCACGACAGCCTATGTCTTCCAACCCAATACCAAGAAGAGAAAACGGATCGAATATGTAAATGAGATATACTATGCGCTGATAGCGTGCAAACCAGATATACTACAACTACAGTACAAGCGTAGCAGGCTCAGAGGTTGTAGTGTGGAATCATTCTGATCAATAGCGACAAAGCTTAGTGTGAAATCTTGCACCAAGAATAAGCAGTCAAGAATTAGCTTACTGGTGGATCAAGAATTCAAAATATAAAGTTATGATTTATATTCTAGGTCAAGGACCAGAACTGAAAAGGTAATATTAGATATAAGTAATTAGATAACAGGATTATTTTAGATACCTGAGATAGAGGATCTAATTGCGCGGGATTCGACTTAAATACGTGATTTAATTTGGGGCTTTCTTGACTCTCACTCACTAATAATTGTCAAATTAGAATTTAAGCATTATAAGTTGCCTTTACCAAAAGTTGTATTAAGAATATGCCTCATCATTTTGATAATCCCACACCTCTCTAGCTTTACGGCAAGTGGAAACCGGTAAGACATGGTCATCAAGCAGGATGGCTATGTCTCAATGGCGCCCGAACGTAGTTAATTCTGGGTTAGGTAATGTAGGTGGAAATACAATTCTACCTGAAAAGTACATTTCAGGTCGGAGAAGTTAAGCGAGTTTATCGAGTATCGATAACAATATTCAGTTACTTGAAATCCCAAGTAATCTGTCATGTGCTTACTAAAAAGTCATCTCAGGAAGCGCCTCAAGATTGCATTTGACATTTGGTTCGTTGTTGGTGCAAAATACAGCCACGGATTTTGCGCAGCTCAAAGCTGAATTAGCGTAGCTTTTCCCGCGATCAAAAATAAAAAGAACTACAGTCGGAGTTTTATGCATCACAGCAGGGAAGAAATCAGAGGCGACTGATTTTGTATATAGATTACTAAAAATAGAGAGAAGTTTAGAATTAGGAATGTCCCAAGCAGAATTTGTGGATCATATTTTAGTTCGATCTGAACCACAGGTACAGTGACTATGTGGAGGTGTGCAAATCCACAAAATACGATACAACTTTTTAGAAGTCCTGGCTAAATTCGAAGAGAGATATTCTTGCAAATCACAAAGGGGTTATCAGAACCATAATATAGAAAGACGAGGTCAAAATGCGCATAGGATGCCTAATTTTGAAGCCAATGGTAGAAACTGAGGAATTCGGAAATAAGGAGTAGACCAAACAACAGAAATGGAGTTTTACGAGAATAGCCGTCAAAATAATAGAGGGTTTTATGAGAATAGGTTTAATAATAATGATCAAAGATTCAGCAATAGGGGTTACCTATTTCGAAAGAGCGAAATGATAATTTTAACAGAGGGGACCGTAGAAATAAGGGTTCGAGTATACTTCAATCGAGGCGATAGGACTCTAAAGTGGACGATTAAATATTGTAAAGGTTAATGATCAACCTCAAGAGGTGTCGACAAGAGAGACAATGGACTTTTCTCCAATATGTATAGCACCCGTAGAATTCCCCAATGCACCTGGCATTATTAAATAACACATTTTGAAAGCGCTATGGGACACCGGAGCAGATAAATCTATATCGGAAGAGGTATATAGAAAATATTTTTTCTATAAACAAATAAAAATCGCGAGCCCAGGTGGTAATAACAGCACAGGGTGCGAAACGCCGCGGATTGTGTAACTTAAAAATTAAGATCAGACAATTCGGAAAGAAATTGGTCATTTCATGTGTTGAAGGATTTAGAATACCCATGGCTCTAGGTATAGATTTAAGCAAGTGCGTCAAGTATAGTATTAGATTTAATCAAAATCGTTGAAATTCCAGATTCTCAAATAAATAAGGTGGTTGAAACCAACAAGAGGAAAAGTTGAGATAGATTTATCTAAAACAAAATTGGGGAAGTAGTGAAAACAAAAACCCCACAAAACAGCCAGTAGTTTTAAAGGCTATTTTCAGACAAACCAGGTCTGGATTCCTATGTCTTATACCATGAAATTGACACGGGAGATAACCCACCAGTAGCTTCAAGGCCTTATAAGTATGATCGCACTACAAGTAATACCAGATTTTCACATACAAAAAAATGTTACAAGAGGAAACGATTGTTCCAATTCAGTCCCCATAATGTCACCTGTTGTATTGTGCAAGAAAAATAATAAGCTACCACCGACAATCCGAAGCATATAGATTTGCAGTAGACTATAGAAAATTAAATTCGATCACAAAGTATCCGCGATACCCCTTTACCGTTAATAGATGATTTACAACGAACATACCATATACAACAATAATGTCATCTCTGATCTTAAGAAGTGGGTATTTTCAAATGGCAGTAAACCCCAGCGATATAGTTAAAACCGCATTTGTAGTAAAAAGTGGCACTTATGCTTTCAAGCGGATGCCATTCGGTTTATCAGGCAGCTCCCAATTTTCAAAAAGCAATTGACATAATCCTAAAAACCGGTGATAGGAAATTTGTGAGTGTTTACATAGATATTTATTATCGCGTCTCCATCATTCACCTCAACCATGTTGAACATTTAAGGGAAGTGTTGTTGGAAGGATGCGGGATTGACATTAAATAAGGAAAATGTAAATTCGGTGCGATGAATTGAAATTTGGGATTAATTATTAGGCAAAGAAGGAATTAAAACGGATGAGACAAAGGTTAGAGCTATACAAGAGATGAAACCACCCCGTAACCTCAAAAAGAGGTATCTAAGTTTTTTAGGTATGTCCCAGTGGTACGCGAAATTTATTAAAATTATGCGGATATTTAGAGCCACTTTTATAATCTTAAACGAAAAATTTAAAATTGGTCTGGTCCAATGAAGCACAAAAAGGCATTCGAAGAGGTCATGAGGCGGTAACAAAAGCGCCAGTTTCAAATTACCAAACTTTCAGGAACTGAGTTATTTACAGATGCCAGTTCTGATTGGTTTAGGAGCAGTACTAAAACCAACAAAACAGACCAGTCGTATTTGCGTCACGTACACTGAACAAATGCAGAGAGGAATTACACAGTAAAATCCTAAAAGAGAATGTCTAGCAGTAGTATGGGCGTTGAAACAAATTTAGAACATATTTAGGAGTATTACCAATTAAGGTAATAACAGATCACGCCGCATTAACACGCCTAACACATGGGCAAAAATTTATCGAGTAGATGATTAGATGGCACCAAAGTTAGCAGAATTCAATATAGAATGGGAACATAGACCGGGAACCCCAAAATGCAGTGGCTGACATTCTTCAAGGAATCCACCCAATAGTATACTGGTGATAAAATTATTGTGCTTACAATCAAAGATTTGGTACTTACTTCTGCGAACAATTAATAGAGGAATACGAAAAATGACCTGCAGAATTAGGTCATATATATAGATATTTCTAGGAAAACCCGGAAGATAACTCGGTTAATGCAACGATATATGTGAGAATTGGCCTTAATGATTTCCGTTTAATGGAAGGATTGTTATTTTTATGCGAAACACGCAACGTCATTAGGTGAAATGTATACATTCCAAAATCTTTTAAGGAATGAAATAATGAGAGAATTTCATGACAAGCCATAAGTGGACACGTCGGCAGATTTAAAACGTATCATGTACCCGGGACGTTTGTTATTTCCCGTACATGAGAAAATTTATTGATCACTATGTCTCTACATGCCATATGAGCCAAGTTAATAACTATAAAACGCGTTACCAGCTGGTCGGTGGTTAAATCCAATTATATCGAATTATCCGAATGAGATAGTGACGTTAGATTTATTAGGCCCGTATCCTATATCGAGAATAAGACGTAACCGCTATATTTTAGTAATAACCGATCATTTCAGCAAATGGGCTGAAATTATGTACCCCTTAAAAAGGCCTCATCTCGTATAATAGCGATACTTTTTTGATAACTTTATATCGCGTTATGGAGCTCCAATAAAATTAATAAGTGATAATGGTCCCCAATTTATATCCGAGATTTTTTGAGCACTTAAGGAAAGATCAGGGCATAAGGCATGTGAAGACTGCTGCATATCGACCACAAGCAAATCGGACTGAAAGAGTTAATCGAGATATAGTGCAAATGATTGCAAATTACGTTAATGATCAACACGATAATACTTGGGATCAATTTACGTGAGTTTGCTTACGCTATTCAAAATGGCGGTGAATGAAACAACGGAAAACACCGGCTGAGTTATTTTAGGTCGAAAATTGATTACACCATTTCAAAATCCAAGTTATGATATCGGAAAGCTCTAAATTCAAAATTCAAGATATACAGAAAAGCTTCTTTTTAAAGAAGCTAGACTAAGTACGAAAATTAAAACAAGAAAGGTGGAAAAAATATTATAATAGACGTAGAAAAGGACATAAAATAAAGGTAAATGATTGGGTTTTATTATAGAAACACACCCTGTAAGTTCAGCTGCTAACAAAGTATGTGCTAAATTTAAACAAAAAATTTGAGGGACCTTATAGAGTCCTAGAAGTTAGGAACTTTAATAATATTGTAATATGGAAATCAGGAAAAAGATTAACAGTTAACGTAGATCAAATAAATATATCGTCATAGGAATGTGACGAGGTCGAAGTAGAACAGGTATCCCCAAATAGTATAAGATCAAGTCAGGAAACTCGTACTTCGGAAAAGTACACCAAGGATTAAAATGAGTCACAATATGGGAAAGAAAATCTGCGGTGAAACGTAGGTTAGAGGCAAAGCGATTGGTAACCAATCAAATCCATATAAAAATATACAGAGAGGACCCATAAAAACAAATCACTGGTCAGGATCACTACCTAGTCTAGTAGGAATGAAAATAAAAATAAAAGGTTTAAATATAACCAAGGTATTAAAAGATCAGGTGTATCGGGGACAAGTGACCACAAAGAAAGTGGCAAAGAAAGGAATAATAATTGTAATAATAAAGACAAATGTCATCTAAAGTACTATTTCCAGAGATAGAAAAAAAAGAGCAGGAGAGAATCAACCGGTGGTTCCATTTATGCGATTCTATAATTTAAGGCCACGACGAGAACAGAAGAACCCCTGACCAGCCAAGAACAAAGTTGGGAAGGCAAGAAAGGACGACAAGGAGAGTACAAGCCTTACAACAAGAAATTCCAGTACAAACAAGTGAATGAAGAGTGATGACACCTCATCGTTGAACGTGAACGTGGGAGACCGAATATAAAAATCAGGTTGTATTGTTTCATTTTTTTATGATCTTCCAACAAGTGGTCGGAAGAATTATTGCAAAGAAGGAAGTCTCGGCGGTGCGTAAAAGTTATAGGCTGCTTCAAACACTACAATGAGTGTTCATTTAATATTGGAACTTTTTGACTTGTTAAAATTTTTTTTCTGAAGAAAACATTTGTATTCACACATTTGTTTACTTCGATGTATGACTTCGTGAGATGCGAAAATTCCTTTGCTATTTGTTATGTAATGGTTTATTGAAAAAAATGTTTGTAATTGTATAATATGTGTATATATATATGTTGTTGTATTGTTATTGCACATGAGGCATCTGGTTCAGGGAAAACGCGGCGTAGTCAAGGCACCACACACACAACGAGTTGCAAGCGGCTCATTGGGAGTTTTGTTGAAACCAGATGTAGGGATGGAGATAAAAATTTATTGTGATATATAAATAATTTATGTAAAATTGATTAATATTATGAAATAGATACTCAAATAGTTTCCATTTCAGGGAGACTGGACCTCGAAAATCTTGAAAAGCATAACTTCAAAGTGTTTCCAGGTTGTGCATAAGAAAAGGAGCAGAAGTACCAGCTCCATATGAAGTGTTAGATTGGGTCTGCGCACCCAGAATGGTAGTTTTAAGTGTATAAATATTTTAAGTAACGAAATGTAAAGTGAGAGGCACAAATTCAAAACAGTAATTATTAATGTTGGCCTAGTTAGCTGAGTAAAATTTATTATTGTCACGAGTTTAAAATTAAATTCGAATATTAAAATTCTAAGATGAGTAATGAAAATTAAAGTCAAGATAAATTTTGGAAATTATAAAAGCAAAATTTAAGATTAAAATTGCAATGAAAATTAAAGTCAAGATAAATTTTGGAAATTATAAAAGCTAAAATTCTAATATCAAAAATTGCAATAAAATTAAAGTCAAGATAGATATTGAAATTATAAAAGTTAAAATTTAAGATTAAAATTGCAATGAAAATTAAAGTCAAGATAGATATTGAAATTATAAAAGTTAAAATGAAGATTTAAGATTAAAATTTAAATAAAACTAAAAAGGGAAAAAATTTAGAAATGAGGACACGTAATTTTTAAAGGGGATTGAGAACCCAAGAAATGCTTTTTCTTTTTGAGGGGTTGTGACTTTCTCCCCTTTTTTGATTAACATGACTCCTGCTTTGAGGCCACGAAAGGCAAACCTTTCCAAACCCAATACAAGAAGAGAAACGGATCGAATATGTAAATGAGATATACTATGGGATAGTGGCAAATTTAAATATATCATAACATGAAAAAGCGTAGGGCTCAGAGGTTGTAGTGTGGAATCATTCTGATCAATAGCGTGACAAAGCTTAGTGTGAAATTTTTGGACCAAGAATAAGCAGTCAAGAATTAGCTGCATTGCGGATCAAGAATCTTCAAATATAAAGTTATGATTATATTTTTAGGTAAAGGGGACCAGAACGGGAAAAGGGTTTAATTTTAAAGATATAAGAATTAGTTTAACGGGATTTTTTTTAGGATAATTGAGATAGAGGATCTAATTGCGTGATTGATTTAAAAATACGTGATTTAAGGGGGTTTTACTTACTCAATTTAATAATTGTCAAATTAGAATTTAAGTATTATAAGTTACCTTAATAAAAGTTGTTTTAAGAATTATGTCTCATCATTTTGATAACCCACACCTCTAGTTTTCATGGGAACCGGCAAGACATGGTCATCACAGGATGGCTAGGCCGTTCAGAAAGTGATGTCCCCATGTGATTGCAACATGCTTCTTTTTTTTTAAAGAAAAATGATCAAAAATTTTAAATTTTTCTTTATGATTTGGGGGTTTGGTTCCTTGGGAAGATTCTTTTCCCACCCTTAAAACTTAAATATAAAACCCGACAAGACTTTTTCTTAAATGCTATTGTTTAATTGTTTATAAAACAAAAACCGCGAGAAATTCAAAAGAGAAATAAATGGCCCGCGAAAGGGTTAAGCAGAAATCTTCAAATATAAATTTTTTTCTTTTAATAGTCATTTCTCAGAGAGCCAAGTTTTGCACTATTTTATAACATTTTAGATATGTTTCAGCTCCCGAAGAGAGTCACTTTTCGAATATAAACGCTATTTTAATGCAAATTTTGAGGAAATGTTTACGCCTACATATTCGAATATGAGCTCTGTTTGTTGTATTGCATACATATATACGAAATTATGCTTCTTAGGAAACACAAGAGGGATTTCAAAGTATTTAGGTTTGAAATGACTTTCATGATATGAATATGGAATGCCCGAAATATACCAAAATTTACCCAAAGCAGATGGGAGTTTTTTTAAAATTTTTCGAAGGGCTGTTTGTATAAGAGAAAACCCCCTAAATTTTTTTAGAATGAATGAAAAAAATTCTTTACATATTTTTTTTTTAAAAAAAATTTATTTAGGAAAATCAAGGGGTTTTTCAAAGTTTTAAGGTCTTGCCTTCTGCCCAAAAATTTTTAAGCCCTCTTTTGGAGTTTTTCCTTTTAAAAAGGTTTGGAACCCTTAAAAAGAAAGAAAAATTTTCAAATTTTAAACCCTTGGTTTAAACAAAAAAAACTTTAAAAAAATGTAAAAACGATAAAAAAAATAATCATTTTAAATTTCATATTAAATGATGTTTAAATAAATCCGATAGCTCAAATTGAAAATGTATTAATATTCTTACGTAGATTAGAGTTCGTGGATTTTAAGCTATCAGTTTAAAGAGTAAAGTAGTTTTTTAAGAGCGATGAAAATTTACCGTAGAAAAACAATCCTTAAAATGCAAGATACAACAATAAATTTGCACAATAAATCCCAGACGGTTTTCACACCTTCAACAACTCTCACACGACAGCTATCAGTGTCTAAAGACATAAATACGCAGTGTTTATTCACCAGCAAATACTACTAGTGAACTCTACAACAATCAAAGTGTTACTGAATCAGTTTCAGCGAGCAAAAAAATTTTTTTAGTTTGCAGGTATGCATTCTAGCTCTTTCCCGAAAGATTCGCTTACGTCATAGATCGTGATGCTGTAGATCTCTCCAGGAATTTCTTGAAACATCCATATGATTACCATAAACTCTCCAAAATGGTCATAAACTCGCCAAATTTAGCTGTCAGAAATATTTCCAACTTAGCTGTATCTCCAATATTTTGCCGTTTTGATTGAAACACCATTATAATGTAAGCGGCAGCGTTACTTGCAAATATTACAATTTTTATCCCAAAATACATACAACAGAAAGTGATATTAATATATTAAACATCCAGATACTAATTATTTACACTAGTTTAAAATTTTAAAATTACACAACATTCGAAGTTTTTGTTACGCCTTCGACGGTTTTCTGGATTGAACGGCCCTTTAATCAAAAACACAAAAGCCCCGGGAGAAAAACAAAAATTTATTTGCAGCTTATTCTTATAAAGCATTTTCAACATGAAACATTGATCCTGAAGACTGGGTAGGGGTTTCAGAGAAACCCCCTTTAGTTCTTTGTTTAATGAACTGCGATGTGGCAAAAATTAAAAGAGAATGATATATTTGATTGACAAAGCTCTTTTTTAAGTATAAAAAAATTTTTACAAAAAAAAAACGGAAATTACTTTCTTACCAACCCAATAGATATATAAGGAGATTTATTAAGAAGCATATAGTTTCAATGCCCTATAAACCCAAAAACAATGCTAAGATATTTATATGTCCCTTGGGAACGGGGGAAATTTTATGGAACTATTTTAAGTTTTGTTGGAGACAATCACATAATTTTCTGTGTGAGCCCTTAAAAACCCCCGATACACATCGAACCGATAACCAATTACGCCCAAACCCCGCTGAGGTTTAAAGTTTTAAAAGCCTTTTGATCCGTTTTTTCAGCTTTTGCTCAGGATTTCTTCCCTTTTGCACAAACAGCTCAAAGTTTTGAATTTTTCTTACCAATGTTTAATAGATTTTTTAAATTGGGGATTTTTTCCGAATCCCCGGATTTTAAAATGGAAATTGCGGATTCCATTTTGCTAAATTCAAGAACCCAAAAAACTCTCTCCACTGTTGTCACCATTTCGACTAACTAGCCACATGACTTTAAAATGCATCTACTTTATAGTTCACCACGATGGTGTATGTCTTTGGGCGTTTCCCTTTTTCAGATCTGGAAAAAGGGATACTTATTTATGAATCAAATACACGCGGAATTTAACAATTGGTAAAATAAATTCTTTTTTCTCCAGGAATTACGCATAATATTTGTGAATACATGTTTGAGTTCAATAGCTCTCAAATAAGTTTAAAACTCGTGTTAAGCGTTTTCCCCACGCAGGTGTACCTTGAAAGAAGATTTTAAGGGTTAACTTATATTGTTATATACTAACTGTCTTTGTATGAACTATTTATACTAACTGTCTTTGTATAAACTATTTATACTAACTGTCTTTGTATAAACTATTTATACTAACTGTCTTTGTATAAACTATTTATACTAACTGTCTTTGTATAAACTATTTATACTGTCTTTGTTAATGAGAACCATTTTTGTTTTGTACGTTTTTTTTTATGTAATTTTGTTCTTTTCATCAATTTTCAACCATTTCTTGTTCTCCTCCATTTCATAGTTTCTACAAATATGCAGGAATCTACATGGCCTGGCCCTTCGATATTTTCCTGTATATTCCTCTAAGCGTTCAGGAGAAGAGATGCCAGATTGGATTAGAGGAGAAACCGCACAAGAGAGATTATGTTTGAGTTCAGATCATGTAGGGGAAGATTATGAAATTCAGTTGGATAGTCATTGAAGATGACAGTGATTTGCTGAGATTGAAATTAAGGAAATGCAATTTGCATTCCATTTCGAGAGTTATTTTTTAGTTACCTCCTCCTCCCAATTAGATGCTTTTGTTAGTCTTAATTTGAGGATTGTAAATAAACAAGAGTAATTGAAAGAACGATTGATTTCTTAGTAAGTCTAGTCAATCATTTAAAATTTATTCACAAATTTAAAAATAAGGGGGAAATTTTGAACTTGGGTTTTTTTTTGCCAACTTCCAGGGGGTTTTGGGGGTTTTGCATGATTCTTCGGGTTTTTATGTGGGGTGCTTTCAATAAAATTAAAAACCATTAATATGATAAAAGCCTTTAAAATTCATATTTAATTTCTTTACTCCATTTTTGGGGTGAATCAAAAATTTCCAAAATTTTTTCTAAAAAACCCTTTCCCATTTAAATGGTTTCCGTATTTTAAAGAGTTCAAAAGTTTGTTTTTCTCATTTCCTTTCTGTAAATAATTTTAGTTGAACGTTGACTTATCCAGAAATATAAATTTTTCCTAAAAAATTTAGAAAAAAGAAAAAGGGAGGGTAAGGGGATTCACGAAATACTCCCCTTTAATTAATTTAAAAACTTTAATTAAAGGGACTTGTAATTTTTTTCCCGGGGAAAAAATTAAAAGTTAAAGGGTTTTAATTAACAATGTATAAAACCGCCCCAACCCAAAATAAATCTCAAACCATGCTAAAAGGGAAAAAAATTTAAATCACTAAAAAACAGAGAATGGGTTTTATAGACTTGGTTACAAAACGAGTATTTCATAAGAATTGTATGTGAAATCTGTTTAGTGTTTGCAAAGATAGATTTTTTTTGTTTTTGGCCCTTAACCCGTTGTAAAAAATATTTTTTACAACCAAACAAACAACAAAAAAAATCCCTTGGAAAGGAGGGTTCCAAAAAACTAATTTCAAATCTAAATGTACTACAAATAAGTGTTCTTGTTTCAAAAATAAAAAAACTATGCAATCTAAAGTATCATTTATCTTTAGAATTGTACTACTAAGTTGCATAATTTCACATCATATGTTTTGCAAATTTATTCTCTTAATAGTAATAATATGTTAAACTGTTTAAATATTTGTATTGTAACTTTTCAATTGATTGATTCTGTCAACTAATGTGTTGATTGATTTATTCTATTTACTTGATAATTTACAAATCAAAAAATAAACAACATTTAATTTAAGCGTATAGAAATATTTTTGTTCAAGTAAAGATCTTATTTTCTCTTTAATAAGTACCTAGTAAGTAATATGCAGAAAAACAAATGACTTATTTGTTAGTAAGGTTTAGAATATTTAGATATTTCGCAGATTACCAAGGTAATTTGATAAACGAAGTAATATTTCGTGCACTCTGAAGGATCACTGCAGTTAATATTCAGACTATAGTGATAACATATATAACATATATTCTCGTTTCTATGTTACAGAGGGACAATTTTTTTGATGAAAAAGTGTTCCTTTCTTGCAAAACTTAAAACACCACAACAGTAAATCTAAACTATTTTATAGTTTTGTTCAATTTATACCATGGAAATTAAACACACATTGGATTGTTTTGGGGTTTATTTTAACTATCATTGGCTCTAGAATACACGAGGAGATTAATCAATAAACTTAATCGTTTTGAATTGCGATCAGATAATGATGAATGTATTTGAAAGAGAGAACATATTATAAACCTAATTCTACGCTATGTAACTTTCGAGTCTTAAAGCTCAATTCAATAAAATATATTTAAAGTCGAAATACATTTAAGTATTTATTTAAGTATTAGTGTTTAAGTATTAAAACCAATTATAATGATCACAGTATTAAATGAGCTCCTTTTCACAATTCTACTATTACAATTCGCACTCTCCCTATATATATATATTTATATCTCTTGTTCAAATTTTCAATCGTTAATAAAACACTTTTTATTCACCATTCAAGTTCAAATACATTTTTAAACTTGTAGTGGATGACACTTGATGTTAATATAGTTTTTACAAATATTATTTCATGAATTAAATTTAATTAATTAATTATAGTTTAAGAGATATATTTCAGTCGATGTTAATTCTAGATGACAGCACCATTGGATAAAAAAACTTTCGTTAAATTTGTGATGAAGATTTAACTTAACCTGTATAAAATCATATGCTAGTTACACGTCAGCTTTCCTTTTATACTGGTTTTAAGATAAATTCTTACCTATTATATTCAACTTTTATTATAAAACATGTAACTTCTAAACATATGCTACAACGGATAAATTTTACCACCACACAATCTTTTGTAATACTACAATAAATTATACGAAATAAGACATTCAAGGAAGAACTGAAATATAGTCAAAATACTAAAAATTTTACTCCAGCTGTGAGGCTACGTGATGATCTTGAGAATTTTCTCTTCATAATTTGACTTTTTCCTATGCATATGCTTCCATCACAAACGATTTCTTCCACTTAAATCTTTTACTTAAAACAGCAAGCTTCACGAAAATTATTTGCTAAGTTCGCCAATATAGCTAATACATAACGGAAACAGGATTGCAGGAGGTTGCCAAGTGTAATCAAAGATACAAAAATAAATTTGATTACTTGACGCACGAAAAATGTTTTCTGTTTTATCAAAAAATTTTGATTACCTTTTAAAATTGCTATCGTAAGAATGATTTTTAGTAAGAGTATATCTATTCGATGCTTAAAAGTGTTCTTTATTTTTATTCAATTTTTATTTTCTTGAAATTCAATTCCTGATATTGTATATAATTTAATTAACATACATCAGACGTGATTTTGAATAAATATAAACATTTTAAGAATTTCATACCACTCAATGAATATTAAAATTCGGATTTTCTTTTCAAAAGTTTATCTTAACAATAAATATAAATATATATAAAGAGAGAGAGATACACTCTTAAGAATTGTTCTTTTCTAAATTTTTCATGGAACTGTTCTTATCTTATGATTCAGACGAATTTTTTATGATTTTATATGTATCTTTCTATTGGTATTTATTTGTAAAAACTAATTCTACTAATTATATACTAATATACAACAAAACATTTGAATTGATTTAGAATATCGTATGTAACTTATGCTATATGCTGAAATAATGAATTGAAGTTGTGTAGTGTTTAAAGAACTTACTACTTACACTTTAATGAAGCTTGTGTGTTACGAACTGAACTGGAATAAAAATACTTTAAGATTGATTTTTTTATACTATTAAGCCTTATACCATACATTCATACATACGTCAACCATTTACAAAATACTTTCCTGTGTCGAATCTCTAACCAAGAAAAGTTAATGATTTAACAAAGATTGAAGGATATAGGTACGTGCATCATAACATTTTGCGTGAAAAATTTAACACTCTCTCTCAGCTTCTTCTGGTATAATTAGTTACATTTTATCCGTGCTTTTTATGAAAATGTACTTAAAAAATTAATACACATTCTACATTTCATACATGCTAATTATTCTACATTCTTAAATAATTCAACATTCACTATTTTTAGTAAGGACAAAACATTACAAGTATGAGATATCGTTCAAGTCAAGCAGCAGTTTTTCTATTGCCTTCAAAAAAATGAAATTTCAATGGAGATTTAAAAATTCCCATACACAAATGTATCGACTTACATTTTGAAATTAAATTGCTATGTATGTATATAATTATTCATCATAATACATTAATTTATAAATAATTTTGCTAAGAAAAAGGAACATTTATTATTCTGCATTATATTATTCTGTGTGTTTATTGTCCTTATTATTACGATTGAATCCTTTCATATTATTATTTTTTGTATCAATACATATTTTTTGCATAAGTTATAAGATATGGATTTATCTGACTTTTCAAATGCTATGAGACAACACGGAATAAAAATAAATATTTTTGTTAAAATTTGTTTTTTTTTT
>BMAV01018280.1:0-13914 GCA_019973955.1 Trichonephila inaurata madagascariensis | reverse complement strand
TTGGTTTGGAAATTCTTAGGAGGGTCCAAACGCCCGTTCTACACACGAGCGGTTATATTTCTGGAAGTTTCTGCCGCGCCTATAAATAGAGATGATCGCCGGAACAAGAGCCAATCTGATTTAAGCCAGCAAATAGTGAGCATTGTTTTGACTAGCGATTAGCTAGTGAATGATCTTTTACTTATATATGTGTATTTTTAAACACTGATGATTGTGTGTGATTGCTGTTGAAGGTGTGAAGACCTTCGGGTATTTACTGTGTGAATATTGCTGCTGAATCTTGTATTTAAAGGATTGGATTTTTGATAATAAATTCGCATCGTTCTTAAGGAACTGTTTATTTGCTTTGTAATTGTTTTGCATAAAATCCTCGAACTCGGATCTAAGTAACAATACATTTATCAAAACTGCTCTTTTTCCCAATGTTTACTTTGGGTTTGGAAACAAAAACATACCTCGTGCCCCTTTTTTTATGATGAAAAATGATGCAATGTTTTCTTTCTGCAAAAGTCGAAAAAGAACTTTGACGGGGAATTTAAAAAAAGATTTTCAAACATCGATTAGTCAATATTTTAAAATTTCCGATTAACTGATGCGTAAAAATTCATTCACATTATGTTTAGCTGTTGAATAAAAAGTTTGTAGTTTTTAACTATGGATATTTCTTGTAAAGTTGCTTATTATAGAATTTCCATAAAATAAATGTAAAAAAATTTGTATTCTTTTTTTGTACCCCGATTTAATGAACATAATCTTCAGTTCTAATTAATTAGTTAAATTGGGGTCCGACTGCATGTTAATTTCTGATGCTGTATAAAGAAAATTATCGCAACAAATTTTACTTTCTTTTGTGAGAAAAAGGGCATCAGAAATATTCTCAGCTACTCGCATTTTAGCTCGAGAAACGCGCGCATGAAAGTAAATAACTCAAAGAGATATATTATAATACAATTATATTGATTCGGATTTTTTATTTCTAAAATATAATTTTTCTGTCTTGGGGTTGAGCTTTCCTAGTATTTAATTTCTCATTTTCTAACTTGATGTTTCAAATTTTGTAAAATTATTTTTGAAAGTTTTTTTAAATATAGTATTTTAAAGATTGGCCCTTAATGTTGAATGAAAGCTTGGAGCCTAATATATAGTCATGAAAAAAAATAAAGTACAAAAATTTTAACATTGTTTCTGATTCATATATCCTTAAAACAAAAGTTCCATAAATTTCCCAATCATAGTTAAAGAAACATTGAATTTTAAAATTACTTTCGGGAAATCAAAGAGTTTTAAGGGGTTGTATACCAGCGTATAAAGCTTTTATCCCATTATTATGCAATATAGAAAAAGGAATTATGAATATTTCCTTGAAGTAGACATACCCTGAAAAAATTTTTTGAATTTTTTTTAAAACTTTTGGAAATTCAAATTTTAAAAAGTAAATGGGTTTTTTCATATTTTTTAAACTGGGGAATCATGTAAAAAAATTATTTTAGGACATTTTGACAAACAATTTATTTAAATACAATATTTCGGAAAAAAAATTAACTTGAATTTTTTTCAAAATGTTCTCCTTTTGTGATTAATGCCATTATAATTTTTTTGCCGTTTATAGCTCAGACCTCTCAGGGCTCAACTAGAATTTTTGAAATACCTTAGAAGTGGGTTTATCCATATTTTGGGGCAAAGGGGGAACAATTTTAAAAAAAAACGCCAAAAATTTCAATGGGTTGTAACTCTGAAAAAATGCGAATTTTTAAAAAAATCATAGTTGAGCCTCGGCAGGTTCTGAGCTATATACAGGTAAAATATTAAATATTTTTAATAGAAGCTTTTTTCCAAAAAGGAGAACTTTTTGAAAAAAAAATATTCTAATTTAAATTTTTTGGAAATATCGTATTTAAAAAATGATTTTGTCAAATGTTTTTTAAAACAATTTTATACATGTACAAATTTTAAATGACTCTAAATATTATAAAAATTATCCATTTATGCGCTTTTTTAAAAAACTTGAACGTATGGGTACCTTAAAGTTGGATTGAAATTTGTAAAATTGACTATATTCTGAATATTTTCAACCTTTTAAACTGGAAAAAATTGTTTTTTACAACAGGAAAATACTTTAGAAGAATTTAATTAGCTCTGTTAGATAACACATTAATTAATCCAGTAACTTCAAAATTTAGTTATATTTGAGCTATTTATAGTGTTTTGAACTTGATCTACTTGGATGAAAATTGCGACAGCTATTAAGGGTGACTTTTTTTTCTTTCTCCTTTGTAAAGGATATTCATGTGAAAAAATGCAAGGTAAACCAAAAAGAACAATAAAATGTCACTAATAAACTAAAAAAATTTCGCTAATTTTAAAATTTCAATAAATTATTTCTCCCACTATAACAAGAAATACTTTCAACAACGTTTTTTAATTTTATAAGTTTTTTAAATAATTTTTTTGGAAAATTTAATTTTTTTCCGCTAGACTTTACCTTTAAATTCATCAAACTTTATAAGAATTCGAGAGAAAGTGTTTTTAAATTTTTATAACTGATACATGTTTTCTTTCCTAAATATTTCTTAATATATAGTTTTGATATTTCCCTAAATTTTCATTATGTTTCACTCCAAATTAGCAGAATTCCGCATATAAAAATATTGCGGTATAACTTTCTATTTCAAAAAACAAAAATGCTTTTTTTTAAAAAAACACATACACAAAAATGTTTTTTTAAATACCTAAGTATATATATGATAACTATCTTAAAATATTTGCTTAAATACATCAGTATATTCTTAATAGTATAACAGGAAATCCTTTTAGCGATAAAAAAATTTATTTACTAAAATGTATATAAATAATACATGACAACTTCACGCACCTGTTGTTGCTGTTTTTTATTCAAACCTCGTACGGCTCAAGGCGTTTCTGTATTAATGCTTTACCGATTTTGGAAAACAACACACATCTTAATTGATACAAACACCACTGTAAACATCACAAACAAGCATTAATTGCTGTGATATAACTTTTACGAGGAAATAAATTACTTTCTCACACATGAACAACATTCTACTTTCACTTTCAACACTTTTACTTTAGATGAAAATGATCAATCAAAATAGTCAGGATGTAAAACATCAAATGTATTTCGTTCCTGAACTCCTAGCTCTAGAAACTTTTGAAGCGTAAAGACTGTTATTTTTTCAAGGAAACTGATTTTTGGACAGTTCAAATTTACCTCAATTTCAATACATCCATTTAATTTAATCTAAAATTTACGCTATTTGATTAACCATTCGGAAAATTGTTTGTATTGCTTTTTTCTGATTTCAGACAAATGGTTGATTTTAAACCTAAAAACAAAAAACAGAATATCAAACGCATCGTTAATTAATTAAATTGTAAATGTATTTATTTTTAAAAATGTTAATTTATATATTTATTAGGCAAGTATTATGTATTCTGTAGCTTTTTTTCAACAAAAAATGTGTTTAATAAATATACATACAACAGGTTACATTGTGTCTGTTAAAGCTCATCAATTACATGTTCAATCTTTGAATTACATAACTGTTTATAATTAGTCCTGATATGTTTCATAATAAAAATTATTAAAACATAATTAAGTCATTTTAATTAGACTATTAATTGATAGTTACTTACCGTATTATCCGACCTATTACGCGCTATACTTTCAAGCAGAAATTTTTAAATTTAGGTATATACGTTATATAAACACGCAGGTTTTTTTACGAAAAAAACCTGAAATGCAATGCTCTTTCGTTTTGAAGCAACTTATTCCCAGTATTATTCCAAGCAGTAGAAAAAAATAGTGCACTTTTAGAACTACAGACATTTAAGTTCATAAGGAATCTCCTTTTTTTTTTTTATAAATAAACGGTATTTCGATATATGTAGAAGTCTAATTCTTTTTTTCATGATCATCTTGTCTTCATTTTTAAAGCTATAATTTTGATACCCGACGTATAACGCGATCCAAAAATAATGAAACCTGTTATTTTTGTGTTAAAAGGGAATGTTATACAGAGAATTTTACTAGAATATTCCTATTTAATGAATCGATCTTGAAGAATTTAATGTGAATTATATGTTTTTACTTGAATTTATTTCGCAAAATAAAAAATTTACTTCAACATTACTTTCTCTTTGTTTGTACTTATTAATAAAATACCATGTTAATCCTGTTGAATTATTAATTTTTAAATTAACATTACTCTATTCATTTGAATCTAAAAGGCACAATTCGACTAAAATTTAAATTCGAGACCTGAGTTGGTATATCATTCTTTCATCACTCTTTGTAAGGATTAGAGTATGTCCCATTTAACTTACAGCAACTCCCTCTTCTGACTCCGCATATATTTATTCAAATTAGAACTTGAGAACAATTTTCAACTTGAATATCACAAATCACAAAATTTTTAACCAGTACTTGACAACCATGAATCGGATCCAAAACGTATTCAATAAAAAAAAAAAAAAAAAAAATTGAAAAAAGGTTTCTATCTGGTTACATTTTTTTGCTGCATCTAAAAGTATCGTCAAAAAATTTTAAAAAAAACAATTGAGAAAAATTTTAAATTAAAGGGACCCGATATTTCAGAACCGTGATTTTAAACCCTTAAAATGGAAAAATTTTTATTATTTAGGCCCCTTTGTTTTAAAAAAGTAAAAAATTTTTTTTAAAAATATTATTAAAAAAAATTATTTGAAAATTTTTGATAAAATGAACATAGAATACTTTTAAAAATATTCCCCTTTTTTAAGGGCCTTTTTTTAAATTTTGCCTGTACATAGATCGGATTTTGTACAGAGACTCAACAAATTTTAAATTAAAAACTTAGAAGTGGGTTTATCCATTTTACGACAACAGAGGGAAAAAATTTTTAAAAAAAAAACGCCGATAATTATTTCAATTTGTTGTAACTCTGAAAATAATGTAAATTTTTTCAAAATCATAGTTGAGCCTCTGTACAGGGGTCGGCTATTGGCAAAATATTAAAAATAAAGCATTTTTAAAAAAGGAGAACATTTTAAAAAAACGTTTTTAATTAAATTTTTTGCCAAATATTGTTTTTAAATTTTTTTTTTCAAAACCTTAAAACAATTGTATACATGTTTATAATCTAAGTGACAAAATATTATGAAAATGATCCATTTAGGGTTTTTTTAAATCACGGTTCGAACGTGTATCCCTTTTAAAAGAAAAAAAAACAGTAAAATAAATTTAGAATATACATAAATAACTCTCTTTTTTTAAAACATTCTTTCGGAAGGATTTTATTCCACTTCAATCATTTTAATAACTTAAATTTTAGAGAGTTAATGATATTCCTTTACAACACACAGTATATTCACACAAATTTAAAATAGTCAGCATGAAGAAAAAGTTATTTATATAATATTGTTATATATCATCTTCAGTAAAAGATAAAATAATAATAATTGGTTGAAAATAGTACTCTTAGTCTTTTTCTTAGGAATCAAACAAATAATTTGTGAAGCTTCTTCAAAATTTGAACCATTTTATTTTAACAATTACTACTTGGCAACTTTTTTAAAAAAAAAATGGAGATTCGGGGTTTTTTTTGGTTTTAGATTTAATTATACATTTTAAAAAAATGCTAAAACTAAGGAGAGAAAAAGAAATTACTTTTCTAAAAAAAGGAAAAAAAAAATTTAAAAAATTTACAAAAAAATTTCATACCGATTTCCACAAAATGTTTATGAACAAATTTTTAATTTTTTGTTTTTCTTTGATATTATTTTTTTAAAATGACTTTCAGGGTAAGAGATATTTTAATTTTTTTCAAAAACTAGAGCACTTTTTTTCTTAACTTTTTATGAAATTGCTTAAAAAAAACAAATTTCACATAAGGACTGTACATTTTGTAATAAACAAAAGAAAAAGAAGGTTAAACCACTATACTTTTTATTATTATACAGAACATACACAAAAACTTCCCGTTAATTATTTTCAAACTTATTGAAATCGCTGTCCTTGTTGAGCGTTTTAAAAATACCATTTCGAGTAAAACGCATTTTAAAGTATGGAATCTTGTTTAAAGTAGTGGCATCTGCTTTTTCTAAAACACTTGTAGTTTTTTTTCAGTGAATGGAAAATAAAAACTTTATTTTTATAAAACTAATAAGATGGCCTTTAAAAAAAATTTTAGCGAATTGTCAATTTTTGGGCAAAATTTATGATTTTTGAGTAGTCGGGTTCTTTAAATTATAACCGTGAATTTTAAAAATTTTAATTTTACTTTTTTAACATAAAAAGAACTTCATTCATTCAAAAGAGATTATACATGAAAGATGTCGAAATGAACATACGTGTGACATCTCTCCCTTCTTTTCTAACATAACTCCTACGTTCTTTTTACGGCCCGATTAATGGAAAAAATTTTCAACCCCAAATCCAAAAGTAAAACGAAGCAACAATGCAAATAAGATAACCTTTAAGAGGATAGAAAATTTAGTTAGAATTAATGGCAATCTTAGAGAAAGCTTAGTTCGAAAAAGGTAGAAGTGTAATTATATAGACGGCCTACCCAGGAATCACGGAGACGCCCACCCTCGCTAATCTATACAAGGTGCATACTATTGCACACGAGCCCATCAGTCTACCTGAAAGTAATTGGACGGTTGAGTATTCCTCCAAGGTAGGAAGATTGTATTCTGAACGCTAGTAAATTATTGAATCGAGATTAGACACAGATATAAGATATTTATATTGATAAGTGATCTAATTGCGCGATCTGAGTTAGTTAAACGGCCGTACTTTGCTATTCTCAATTAATATAAGTTTGTTCGTTATCTAAGTAATTTGTTAAATTCTTAATAAAAGTCATATTAAGAATTATAGAATGTCTCATATCCTTCCGATAATCCCACACCTCTAACTTACGCGGAAACCCCAAGACATAGCAATCGACAGATGGCCATGTCGCATACGTTTCAAAAATGTTAATTGGGGTTAAAAAAAGGCATTTACAAATCATCAGATAAATTTCAAGGATGATACAGAAACATCATTTTACTTGTCATTGACCTAATACAGACAGAGAGAATTCGTTTAAATAGTTCAACTCTCAGCCCGAAGCTCTTGGCATTGCCCAAGCTGTATAATTGCTCTAAAAATGTAAATAAAAACCTTGAATTATTAGCATTTATTAGTAGACTTTTTAATGGGTTTTTTATGCCTTTTTTTCGTATTAAAGTTTTATTAAAATAAATTATGTCGAGTAATTTAAACAGATGTAATGACATTTGAAAATTTCTTTTGATATTTCATTTCTATCTGCTGTACAGATTATATGAGCTTATTATGAAAACGCTTCAGCTATGTTTTACTTTTCCAATTCTTCCACAGTATTTAGACTTGAAAATGTACTTTTAAATTTCATTTCACAAAACTATTATCGTATTTACTCGAATCTAAGCCGCATTATTTTTCCAGTGTTAATGCTACTGAAAATTTTGTGCGGCTTAGAATCGAAGGCAAAACGTTTGCTGGATGGGGGAAATTAAGTTTCCACTCCTTTTAAAAGTAAAAACGTAACCAATTATTCTGGCCACTTGCATCGATGACTTTGCCCCCATTCCGCAGGTAATCTCCAGTATTCACTCTATCCTAAACATCTTTGTGTTCTCATATTTAGAAAAAAAATTTAGTATGGCTTTTTTTTTTAATCACTTAAAGTTAAAAGTATAGGTAATAACATCAAGACGAGTTCACTATGACGCAAGTATGAAAAGAGAGGCAAATTTATAAGCAGAAAAAAACGGAAACATAGCAGTGGTCAGTAAAAACTTGCTACGGATGAAACGAATATACGTCAATTTCATAAAGAAATATAATTTTTGCTTGTAAAGGTCAACAGTCTTTAAAGATTTTTTAGATTCTTTTATAATACATTCTTTTGAAAAAATGTTGTATAACAAATGCAATGGTTGGCACGGATTAGTGAATGAGTGAATAGTAACGTCGCACTGTTCAGCTACACGAGGGCTTTTGGCGACGGATCTCGTAATTGTTCAAGTGACGAGGACGACACGATAGCTGAACCCTCTCACAACTACCACCCCACTCCAAATGGAGGACATTTGAGCTCTCGACAAATTTATCGTGCATCTTTAATAGTACGGGGCTCGAACTCGCGTGACATGCTAACCATGATCCGATACTTTGACCACTAGGTGACCGCAGCCAACTGGCTGCCATGGAAGAAGACTCCGTGTGGAAAAATGGTGACGCCGCCCCGGCACCAATTCAGCTGTGACAATAACAGTGACGAATAATTTTTGAAACGTGACACTGACGGTTAGAGTAATTATATGTTCATGTGTGTATTTGAAAGTTTTCAATACTGTTAAAATAAATAAATTATTAACTTCTTATTATTTCTCATTAATCTTTTTTTTTTAATTTCTTAAGTATCGAATACTGTGATGAACCTTTTACACAGTTTTAATATTTTTTCTTAAAAACGTGTAGAGAATTGGAGGAGCGGCTTGCAATCGAATGCAGCTTAGATTCGAGTAAATACGGTAATTACCTTTACGAATTAAAAATGGAATTGGAACATTTTTATTATTTCGCGTAAAATTTTCAAAATGAAATCTGCACAAAAAACATCCAGATCTACATAAGACAATATTTCAATATAGTTACTAAAAATAAATTGAGAGCAACAACGAAAATTACGATAAAAATATTAAGAATATTTTAAAGACAATTTTGAGAAACTCCAATTAATTGTTTCAATTATTTTAAATGGATTAGGTGAAAAGTTAATACACAAGCACAGGTGTTTTTTGATGTTTTTTTTTATCACTGTGTTATATTCTTCCTGATCTCCTCGTGAAACGCCGGGCGAGTGGTGGTGTTTTTCGGCTATTGAAACCCTAACTAATACAGACAAGAAATATGTATTAACCATTCCAATCTGTAATTCAGTCAATTCAGTGTTTGGAGGGAAGAACAGGCTGTCAGTGGAAACAATTGAATTAATTTGCATTTGTCACAGCAATTTTAAAATGACTTAAACACAGTGCCATAAGGAAATAATTAAAAAATTAAAATTAACTTAAGAATATAACTGAGCTGTCAAAGATTGGCCTTGCACTTTTTTATTATTCTACGTGTTCATTTTATTAAACTGCTTAAATGTTATTGATTTTAGTCAAAGTAAGATGCATCATTACCAACTCACATTTTAGATGTTTTTTAGCACTAAGGGTCCCGCATTAGTGCTTTGATATATGTGTATGTGTGTTATTTTGTAAAGTATTTCTTTTTCTCTTCCAATTGGTAAACTCAATAAAGTAATTAAAAGTTATGCCGAAATTCCCATCCAAACCTCATAAAACCATATCAAAAAGAATAAATAATTTCATGCGGGTATATAAAATACTGTTTCTTTTCGAATTTAGTACGGTGAAAAAAAGCACGTTTAATTTATCTTAGCACTTCAGTTAACCCTTTATCTACCGCATCATGATTTACTGCAGTTTTTTTCATGCAATATTTTTTTGAATCATTACAATGAAAATTAAGGGATATACATACACAAAAAATACTCAGCTTTGGGAAATTTAATCCGTTAGAGCTAATTAATTAATTAAAGATATTCGACTGTAAAATTAATTATATACACTGTTCACTTAAAATAAATAGTCAAATCATCTAAGGTGTTCATTAACATACAAAAAATAAAGCACTTACATTTTGACATTAACTACTTCGGAACAAAAGTGACAATCTTCGCAATCCGCCGAAAAGGGCGTCAGCTGAAAAAGCAACTTCTGCTATAAAACTATTCGCCTTCCCCGCTAAATTACTCATCATAGAACCCGTGCTGCCATATATCTTAAAAGAGTGGATTTAAAAGAATATTCCTACTGAGTATCGTCAGAATATTCACAAAAATGATTATTCTATGTAATTTTAAAGTGAATGGTATTTATAAGTACCGTAGGTAGATAAAGGGTTAAACTTAAAATTAACAAAAAAGTAATTTATTAAAAACGGATGGAATCAAAGTTTACTTTATAACTTTTATATTAAATAATTTTTATCTTTTGAACTTTATATTACAAGAAAATACAACGCACACAGTGCATTCGTTACTTCATAAACCATTCATTCATTCATTGTGGTCAACTTTTTTTTAAGCAAAATGTTTTGTGTACCTTCATTAGAGAAACTCAAACATGTATGTTTGTTATAGTGTAAGTTATAACGAGTGTTATTTATTCTTTGAATGGATAACTACAAAAAGAAATTATAAAAAGAGGGAAGGTGTGTTACGTTTTATAATTAAAAAAGTTGTATTCGTCCCAGTTTATATTTCTTTCATTCAACTTTTCGGTATGTGGCATATAAATTAAGCAAATTGTTAATTTTAAGTGGTAAATATTTGAACAAAAGTTTAACGTTAGTTTTAGGAATAAATCTTCATACAATCCATTTTAATAACCTTTTTTTTCTCTCTTTTTAGACAAACCATCAATGCAAAGAAAATTATTTATCTTATTTTTTTTAAATTTATTTCAAACATTTAAAAAATTTTCTTATCATGCAAGACGATTAGAAAACATGCAGCTCTTTAATTTGTTCTAATAAATTTTTTAATACGTTTAAGTGGTATATTCCGTAATGAAATGAACGAGCAAATGAAACTAAAAAGTAACGCGCTGCATACACACACTATAAATAAAAATGAGAGGGAGCAGCGTTTAGATCTCAAAAAATGTCTAAGGGGGAAATCATTATCTTATTCGCTATAATGGTAAATTAGATACATTATAAATGTAAGAAGTAATCAACAAGCATTTCTTTCTAACAGTGTATAAAATAAATGCAATGCATGAGGTTATTGATAAAATCGTTTTTTTATAAATCGTTCTTTTTAAAATATAAGAAAAAAATTTTTAAAAAAATGCTTAGAGTTTAAGGATCCGGACTACGTTCGAACCGTGATTTTAAAAGCGTATAAAATGGATAATTTTTGTGATATTTAGTGTCACTTAGATTAGAATACATATATAAAATTTTGCCGACATTTTGACAAAAATTATTTAAATACAATATTTCGGCAAAATGAACTTAGAATAACCTTTTTTTTCAAAACGTTCTCCTTTTGTGAAAAATGCTTCTATTATAATAATATTTTGACTGTATGTAGCTCAGACATCTGTACAGAGGGTAAATTATTATTTTTTGAAAAATTCACATTATTTTCAGAGTTACAACCCTTTGAAATAGTTATCGGCGTTTTTTCTGAAAATTTCCCCCCTCTGTTCGTAAAACATGGATAAACCTATTTCGTTATATATTTCAAAAATTCTAGTTGAGCCTCTGTACAGAGGTCTGAGTTTTTACGGGAAAAAATATTATTATAATAGAAGCATTTTTCACAAAAGGAGAATATTTTGAAAATGGGTCATTCTATGTTCATTTTTTGTCAAAATATTGTACTTAAATAATTTTTTATTGAAATACTGTTCTTAAAATAATTTTATGTATATTTTCTAATCTAAGTGACACTAAATATCATAAATATTATCCATTTACACGCTTTTGCAAAATCACGGTTCCGAGCGTAGTCGGATACCTTAAGGACTCCTTATATGAAGGCAAAAACAAGGAAAAATATTATTTACTATTCATTATAAGAATTTGGAAACATCTACATAATTTCGGCTTAAATATCTTTTAGTTTCTTATGAGGGAATTAAATAGGTTAATATTTCGCAATAATTATTTTATAAATAAAAAATTGGCCACACAAAATTCAGCCTAAAGACATAGAACTTCCATTACCTCTTTATTTCAATGTAATATCAAAGCATTGTAACAGCTCCCCCTTTGACACATCATCATCTTCAAAATTTTTGAATTAACAATTTAAGAGAACATAGATTAATAAAAACTATTTTATGAACTATGATAGTTTGACGAAACTGGTTTTGTGATTCTTTAAAATATATAAATTATAATAAATTAATTCTTTAACTATTTTTCTTTCGTTATAAATAATTTTTATGTATTATTTACAGTATATTATATATACAAAAGAGAAAATTACATGAATTCATCGTCCTGCTCAATTCTGAATTAAAAAATCAATTGCTAAAGTTAATTTTAAAATCTTAAAATTGGGAAAACAGGAACTATTACTTCTTTATGTAATTTTACGACGTATACTTAATCTTATACACAAGATTAAATGCAGTAATCAATCACTATTACAGGATTTTTTTTTAATACTTTAGGAATAAATTAGTAATGAATGCTTTTAAGAAACGCGACGTAGTTATGTAGCCAAGTAATTTTACTGTTTGGGGAATTCATGGTCAACAATCATAGTTAATTTTAATCCAAATTTTAAATATTCTCGATTACATATCATCATTCAACAAAAAGTTCAATGTCAAGCAATCCATTAACATTTGCTCTTTAGAAACCTCTACAATGGTATCAATCCATTTTGAAAAGAAGTTATTCGAGTTTGAGAAGCTCTCAAAGGTGAATAGGAAGTCACAAAATAGAAAACTCAAAATGATACTGAGTGACAGGCATATAATAAAAATACCGACTATCTATTTACTTCATATACACATCGATCCTTCATGTTGACAAGAATCGTAATTCTTTCGATTTTTTTCCCTTTCTAGACGATAGAAATATTCAAATGGGCATCTCTTGCTGTGCTATGTTGAATATTAATAAGCTATTTCTTTGTATACTTCTTAAGAGGAATTTGTGCACATCCTTTATTTTAACAAATTGAAACCAAAAAGGATACGAGATCTAAAATGCTTTTAATTATAGCTGACAGATAGCTTGTTTAAAAATTTGTATCTAGAATCTTCTCTCTTACGCAATAAATCCACCAAAATAATCTCTCAAAATAACCTTTTCTCTAAATAAAGATTCAAAATGATTTCGTTGATTGCTTATAATATCCTCCCGTTTTCTAAACTTCTATCATACAACTTGAGGAATTTGAGCCTCAACAAGTTTAACATGCATCAATCCCTCTACTCGTCGAGCACTTTATTGGCTCCATGACTCGAACCCAATACCCGACAGAAACAATATGTTGGTCATAAATTCACAATCATACTAAAACCACTTAAAAGTTACATAAAATGCTAGCCTACATTCATAAAAGTTTCAATCTGCATGTTAAAGTTTTATTTTGCAAAAATATTCTTTTTAAGTTAGCTAAACACGTGTTTTTAATGTTATTAATAAGTGTAAGAATATAAAATATGGAATATAATGTAAATCTTATAGTCTTCATTCTCGGTTATTATAAATGAATGAATATTCCTATAAGTAGATAAAAAGTTTTATAGTACTTTTTAAAAAAGGAAATCAATTTTCCAATTCATACTATTAGTTCAATCTCCCCATATATGCATTTCTATGTATATATATATATCTTGTTCAAATTTTCAATCGTCAATAAAACACTTTCTATTCATCCACTAAAGTTCAAATAAATTTTTTTAAACCTGTAGTGGATAACACTTCATGTAATCAAAAGTTTTTCAGATATTAGTTCATTAATTAAATTTTATTTTTAATTTAAATTTATTCTGCGTTATTGGTTACGAAGTAAAAACTAGCACCAACAGATGGCTCCAGTAAGTTTTTCTAACGAATTTTTTCATGGTTCCAAACATATTTTTTAAAATTGTAGTGGATAACACTTGATACAGTTTTTTCAAATATTAATTCAAAAATTAAATTTAATTAACTAAAATAAAGTTTTTCTTTGTTCACCTAAGTAGGAATCAACTTTAATTTTTTTTTATATTAATTTTTTTGGATTATATTTCAGAAACTATATTTAACAGTAAGGTATACATTAACGTCGCTTT
>BMAV01018279.1:0-120415 GCA_019973955.1 Trichonephila inaurata madagascariensis | reverse complement strand
TTAAGAACAAATATATTTTGGGGAAACCCCGGTTGTTAAATACTATAAACATTTGAAAACAAATTTACACAGTGTGTTTTAAATTTTTTAAATTTTTAAATCCTTTAAGCATTTTTTTTTTGTTTTAAATATGGCACAACGTAGATATGAAACGATTATGTGTGAAAACCAGCAGCTCACGTTTTTGATATTGATTACTCCGAGGTGGGGGGGTAACCAGTGGTCAAGGTATGGTCGGGAGGCATGTCACGAGTTCAAGCCCTACAAAAACCCGCTGGGGGGGCGATGCACGTTAAATCTGTCGGGGCTCAAACGTCCCCCGTTGGTGTAGTGTAGTAAGTTAGGAGAGGGGAAAAACTTATGCGTCCCCGTCCCTTGACAGTGGTTCAAAATTACGAGGTCCGTCGTCAAAACCCTTTTGTGTAGCTGAACAGTGTGATTTTTATTCCCAATCACTGTAGCATCATTAATTGAAAGTTTTAATTTTATCAAATATAGAACCAATCCCAAGAAAGAAAAAATAAAAAAACTCAAGTCCTCGAACAAATTCAATATGTTTTGGAATATATATATATATATATATATATTTTTCGGTGAGAGAAGTCCAATAGGGATAAAAGTTTAAAGTAATTTATTTCAAAGTAATGCATTTCGACTTTGGGAACATTTCAAAAAAGAATATTTCACTAGGTGCGTATTTAATTTTGGGGGATGTCTTTTTCCCGGTTTAAAACCGTTTTGTTATATTTATGAATTTTAAAGATTTTTTATTTTGGATATTTTTTTGTTTTTTGGGCCTTTTGTTTCATAACCACAGCCTAAATGGCTGCTTGAGAATGGAACAGAAAACAGCTTTAGAGAAACAATCAATCTTTTTTTTGGGGTTTTAGAGCTATAAAAGGGAAAAAGGATCTTTTATCAAAATTCCGATGAATGCCCAAGTACATTGAAAAGAGTTTATTAAACAAAGCCCAGTGTTTTTTTGTATTATGAAATCGGTCCACGTTGGGGAATTTTTCATGTAACTTGAAAAAATTTGTTTTTCATATTGTATCAAAAAAAATGCCTTTTTGGGTTTTTTCTTTCTAAAAATTTTGTTACCTCAGTACATTTTTGTGACTTTTTGTCTAGAAAATTTATCTTGCAAGAAGATGTTGTATTTGACAATACTTTGCCCAAAGTACCTTGCATTTTAGCCCCAGGTTTTGGGCGGTTGATTTTCCCCCGGGTCAGATTTAAGAGTGTCTGTAAATCTCAAACTATATGTTTTTAAAACTTTGGGAAGAAGTGGTGAGTTGTCTTGTTTTTTAATTGACATCATTTAAAAAAATTTTGCCTTTTGTTATTTATAAAGAAATCAAGTTTGGTCTTATTTTTTAAGTAATTCGGTCTGTGGTTTTTTTAAGTACAGCTTTGGGTGACTGGGGAATGGATAGAATAGGTTTACAAAAACAATAGATTTTTATCTTGAAATTTACCTTTATCTTGAAAATTTATGTTGTGTTGTTTATTTTGTATTTTTGTCTGTGTGTGTTTATGTTGTGTGTGCTTGTGTTTGTTGTATTTTCTATTCTGTGTTGTGTGTTTTGTGTTAATTTGTGTTGCGCGTGTTTGTGTTGTGCTGTCCATTGTATGTTGTGCTGTCCATTATATGTTGTGTTGTCCTTATATATTGTGTGATGTGTGGTTTTTTTTTGTGTGATGTGTGGTTTTTTTGTGTGATGTGTGGTTTGTTTTTTGTGATGTGTGGTTGTTTTGTGTGATTTTGGTTTGGTTTTTTTGTGATGTGTGGTTTTGTTTTTTGTGATGTGTGGTTTGTTTTTGTGTGATGTGTGGTTTGTTTTGTGTGATTTTTTGTGGTTTGTTTTGTGTGATGTGTGGGTTTTTTTGGGGTGTGTTTTTGTGGTTTTTTTGTGTGATGTGGGGTTTGTTTTGTGTGATGTGTGGTTTGTTTTGTGTGATGTGTTGTGTTGTCATTTGTATATATATATGTGTTTGTGTTGTTTATGTTGTATTGTCCATTGTATGTTGTGTTGTCCATTAATGTTGTGTTGTCCATTATATTTTTGTGATGTGTGGTTTTTTTTGTGATGTTTTTGGTTTGTTTTTTTGTGTGTGTGTTGGTGGCTTTCTGTGTGGTCATTTGTCTGTTGTGTGTGTTTATGTTGTGTTGTGCATTGTATGTTGTACCGTCCGTTACATGTTGTGCTGTCCTTATATTTGTTTTCATTATATGTTGTTTGTCCATTATATGTTTGGGGTTGTTTTGTTTTGTGATGTTTGGTTTGTTTTGTATGATGTGTTGTTTATTTGTGTGGTCATTTGTGTGTTGTGTGTGTTTATGTTGTTTTGTGCATTGTATGTTGTACCGTCCGTTATATGTTGTGCTGTCCTTTATATGTTGTGTTTTCTATTATATGTTGTGCTGTCTATTATATGTTGTGTTGTTTGTTTTATGTGATGTGTGGTTTGTTTTGTGTGTTGTGTTGTCATTTGTGTGTTGAGTGTGTTTGTGTTTGTTTTGCGTTGTCCCTTGTATTTTTGTATTTTTATTGTATGTTGGTTTTTCCATTATATTTGTGTTTTTCCATTATATTTGTCCGGGTCCATTATATGTTGTTTGTCCATTATATGTTGTTTGTGTGGTTTGTTTGTTTGTGTGTGGGTTTTTTTTTTGTGTATTGTGGTTTTGTTTTGTGTGATGTGTTTTAAATTTTTAATTTTTTTTGTTTTATGTGTGTGTTGTTTTTCTTTTTTTGTTGTTTTTTGTGTGTTGTGTTGTCATTTGTGTGTTTAAATTTTTTTTGTTGTTTTTGTTTGTTGTCCCTTGTATGTTGTGGTAATTATATGTTGTGTTGTCCCTTATATTTGTGTGTCCATTTATATGTTGTGTTGTTTTTTTGTTGAGGTTTTTGGTTTTTTTGTGTATTTTTGTTGTTTGTTTTGTGTGATGTGTTTCTACGTATTTTATTTGTGTGTTCTTTTTTTGTTTTTTATTTGTGTTGCCCCCTTTATGTTGTGTTGTTTTTTTTGTGATGTGGGTTTTTTTTTGTGATGTTTTGGTTTGTTTTGTGTGATGTGTTGTGTGTCTATTCTGTGTTAGTGTGTTTTTGTTGTTTATGTTGTGTTATTGTAGTTGTGGTCCTTTTATTTGTGTTTTCCATTATATGTTTTGGTGCCATTATTTTTTGTGTGTTTTTGGTTTTTTTTGTTTAAATTTTTGTGTGCATTTTGTGTGGGCATTTGTGTGTTGTTGTTTTATTTTTGTGGTGCTTGTTTTGTGGGGATATGTTTGGGTTTTTTTTGTTGTTTTTCTATTATTGTTGGGTCTATTAATGTTTTTGTTTTTTTTGGATTTTGGTTTTTTTGGTGATGGTTGCATTTGGGGTTGTGTTGTCATTTTGTGTTTGTGTTGTCATTTGGGGGAGTTTTTTTTTTTATGTTGTGCTGTCTATTGTATGTTGTGTTGTCCATTATATGTTGTGTTGTCCATTATATGTTGTGTTGTCCATTATATGTTGTGTTGTCCATTATATGTTGTGCTGTCCATTATATGTTGTGTTGTCATTATATGTTGTGTTGTTTGTTTTGTGTGATGCGTGGTTTGTTTTGTGTGATGTGGGGTTTGTTTTGTGTGATGTGTTGTCTATTCTGTGTTGTGGTCCCTATTGGAGATAAACTGTTAAATTTGACAGTTAATCTTCTCTTGACGCCAAATTTTTCTCACCAAGGAAGTTTTCTATGCAAGAAAAACTTGTCAATCGCTTGGTGTCAGGTCTAGACTATATGGTGGATACATGAAAATTTCCCAATTAAGCTCTTAGAGTTTCTGGTGAGTCAATATAAAAGTGTGTGACCTGGCTTTGTTCTAATAGAACACAGAACACAGTCTCTCTCTTATTTATCGTGCCTGGCCGTTTCTGGGGAATTGTTAACATCAAACGGTTCAATTGTTAACAGTAGAAATCCGAATTTAGTGTTTCTCCATATAGAAAGAACTCATAATGAGTTATTCCTTTCCAGTCACACCAAATGCACAGTAGACCCTTCCTGATTTGGCCACCATTTGAGCTGCTTCACCAAGCTTTGACCACGATGGGTTTCAGGCAACGTTGTTCTATGTGACCCATTTCTCATTCCTAGTAAAATCCGCTTAAGAATTGAGTGGATTTTATTCCGTTTGGCTAAGGCTTTGCAGCTGGAAATTTGATCTACCACGTTTTTAGTGTTAATTGGTATGGCACAAAAACATATAAAATTTCTTTTTGAATCCAGCTTTGTGTAAATGATTTGAAACTGTTCCATGTTCGATGTTTAGCTCCTGGGCGATGCTAAGACTACTAACATGACGGTCAACTTCGATTATTTCTGTGGTTTTATCGACATTTTCAATGACGGGCATACCTGAACGGATTCAATGAAGCCAAAATTGCAAGTAGTTGGCTTTACAGTATCGAGACAATAAACACCACTCACAATTTCAGCCACCTGGCTCGCATTTTAACATTTATCAAAGAAATTCGGTATATTTTCCAGTTAAACACCCTTTAGCTTACAATAGATTGGAACAAAAAACAGCAAAAGTATTTTTTTAGTGCGAAATGTCACCTTTACAACGAGTATAAATATGAAATTGTTTTATAGATACTTTACGAGATATCGATCACTACAGCCATCTACCGAAAATATAACAGATTTCTTTCCCCAACTTAATATTTTATTTCATAACACCAGAAATCTTTTACTTGCTGTGTGTAGAATTACGTCTAGAGGCCCATCCTTTGACCGAAAGGAGTTCTTCGCTTTCAGCCGGAATTCTTGGTACAAATCGCTACCCAGGAGTTTGTCCCCTGACGAACGCTGTACCAGGGTGTTCATGGCACGGTTCCAGAGTCCTTTGTGGATCCTTATCGGGGGTCATATCTGTTTTGATCCCTGGTATGAGCCCCGTTTACGTGCAGCAAGTAGGCTATGGGGACACTTATCCTTGCATTTGGTGACTGGGTGTGCGTCACTGTGGAACCGGCACAACTGAAAGCTTCGATTCTCCGATGTAGGTCTTGGTGTGGTTCTCCCTCTATTTTTAATTATGTTTGCCATTTGTGGCCGCGGTAGCTTAGTGGTCAAGGTAACGGACTCGTGGCCAGCGTATCATGAGTTCGAGTCTAGTACCTCTGAAGACCCGCAGTGCATAGGGGTTCGATGCAAGTTAAATATGTCGAGGCTCAAACGTCCTCCCATTAGTGTTAAAGTTAGGAGAGGGGGTGTCATCCTCGTCACTTGACCATGATTCTTAATTACAAGGTCCATCGCCAAAAGCCCTCGATTAGCGGAATAGGTGACGTTAATGTTCACTGACTCACTGTAGCAGTCGTTAATTGAAAAGTTTTAATTTTATTAATATAGAACGCAATCCCAAGATTTTAAATGTTGAAAGAAAGTGCGAAACTCGACTTTTCTCGAACAAATTCAATATGGTATTATTGAATATATTTCAGTGATGAAGAATCTTTCAATAGGGGTAGAAAAGCTTACAAGTGAGAGTAATTGCATTTCTACATTGGAGCATTTCACGCAAGAATATTTCAAAAAGTGCGTATTTACATTGTGGGATGTCTTATTTCCTCATGTGTGTTTCCCAAATCTGTCTTCTTGTATTTATGAAGAAAGTTTAAGATTTGTCTTATTTCTGAATAATCTTTGTGTCTGTGTCATGTTTCATAACCACAGCCTGAATGGCTGCTTGAGAATGGACCAGAATAACAGCTTTAGAAAAAACTATCTATCTTTTTCTTGGGGTTTTTCAGAGCTATTGAGAGGAAAAGGATCTCTTTATCAAAATTCCGCATGAAGTGTTCCACAGTACATTGGAAAAAGAGTTTACTGTAAACATCAGCCTCAGTGTTGTTTTGTATTATAGAGACCAGTCCATTCAGCTTCAGGATATTTTTATGTAACTTGCATATTTAAATTTGTTTCTTATTGTATCACAGAAAAATGTTTCTTTCCCGTTCAGAATTTGCTTTCTATTATAGTTTGCTTACCAGTACGTTTTTGTGACTCTTTGTCTAGTATTATCTTGCAAGAAGGTACTCTGTATTTGACAAAACTTTGTCCAAGTATCTTGCATGTTAACCCAAAATATGGCAGTAGATTTTGATCCCGGGACAGATTTAAGAGTTGTCCAGTAAATTCTAAAAAATATGTTTTTTTAAGAAAAACATTGAAAGAAGTGATGAGTTGTCTTGTGTCTCAATTGATCCTCATTTGACTAAGTCTGCCTTTTGGTATTTATAAAGAAGTACAAGTTTGGTCTTATTTCTGATATAATGTCTGTGTCTTTGTGCCAAGTCTTATAACTACAGCCTGGATGACTGTTTTGGAATGGACTTGAATAGGTTTACAAAAACAATAGATTTTTATCTTGAAATTAAACCATTATCTTGAAAATTTATGTTGTGTTGTTTATTTTGTGTTCTAGTGCTGTTTGTGTTTATGTTGTGTGTGCTAGTGTTTTATGTGTTTTGTGTTTGTTTGTGTTGTGTTGTATTGTCTATTCTGTGTTGTGTGTGTGTGTGTAATTTGTGTGTTGCGTGTGTTTGTGTTGTGCTGTCCTCATTACATGTTGTGTTGTCAATTATATGTTGTGTTATCAATTATATTTTGTGTTGTCCATTATATGTTGTGTTGTCCATTATATGATGTGTGATGTGTGGTTTGTTTTGTTTGATGTGTGTGGTTTGTTTTGTGTGGTGTGTGGTTTGTTTTGTGTGATGTGTTGTGTGTGTCTATTCTTTGTTGTCATTTGTGTGTTGTGTGTGTTTGTGTTGTTTATGTTGTGTTGTCCATTATATGTTGTGCCCTCCATTATATGTTGTGTTGTCCATTATATGTTGTGCTGTCCTTTTTATGTTGTGTTGTCCATTATATGTTGTGTGGTTTGTTTTGTTTGATGTGTGGTTTGTTTTGTGTGTTGTGTGGTTTGTTTTGTGTGATGTGTTGTGTGATGTATTGTGTGATGTGTTGTGTGTGTGTGTTTGTTTTGTATGATTTGTTGTCTATTCTGTGTTGTCATTTGTGTGTTGTGTGTGTTTGTGTGGTTTATGTTGCGTTGTGCATTATATGCTGTGTTGTCCGTTATATGTTGTATTGTCCATTATATGTTGTGTTGTCCATTATATGTTGTGTTGTCCATTATTTGTTTTGCTGTCCATTATATGTTGTGTTGTCCATTATATGTTGCGTGGTTTGTTTTGTAAGACGTGTGGTTTGATTTGTGTTTTGTGTGGTTTGTTTTGTGTAATGTGTTGTGTGTGTGTGTTTGTTTTGTGTGATGTGTTGTCTATTCTGTGATGTCATTTGTATGTTTGTGTGGTTTATGTTGTGTTTTCCATTATATGTTGTGCTGTCCATTATATGTTGTGTTGTTTGTTTTGTGTGATGTTTGGTTTGTTTTGTGTGATGTGTGGTTTGTTTTGTGTGATGTGTGATTTGTTTTGTGTGATGTGTTGTCTATTCTGTGTTGTTATTTGTGTGTTGTGTGTGTTTGTTTTTATGTTGTGTTGTCATTGTATGTTGTGCCGTCCTTTTTATGTTGTGCTGTCCATTATATGTTGTGTTGTCCATTATATGTTGTGTTGTCCATTATATGTTGTGCTATCCATTATATGTTGTGTTGTTAATTATATGTTGTGCTGTCCATTATATGTTGTGTTGTTTGTTTTTGTGATGTGTGGTTTTTTTTGTGATGTGTGGTTTGTTTTGTGAGATGTGTGGTTTGTTTTGTGTGATGTGTTTTTTTTGTGTGATGTGTGATTTTTTTTGTGTGATGGTTGTTTTTCGTGTTGTCATTTGTGTGTTGTGGTTTGTTTGTTTATGTTGGGTCCATTTATGTTTTTGTCCATTATATGTTGTGCTGTCCATTATATGTTGTGTGGTTTGTTTTGTAAGATGTGTGGTTTGTTTTGTGTGATGTGTTATGTTTGTGTGCGTTTGTTTGTTTTGTGTGATGTGTTGTCTATTCTGTGTTGTCATTTGTGTGTGTTTTTGTGTAGTTTATGTTGTGTTGTCCATTGTATGTTGTGCTGTCCATTATATGTTGTGTTGTCCATTATATGTTGTGCATTCAATTATATGTTGTGTTGTCCATTATATGTTGTGTGGTTTGTTTTGTAAGATGTGTGGTTTGATTTGTGTGATGTGTTGTGTGTGTGTGTGTGTCTATTCTGTGTGGTCATTTGTGTGTTGTGTGTGTTGTGTTGTTTATGTTGTGTTGTATATTGTATGTTGTACCGTCCTTTTTATGTTGTGTTGTCCATTATATGTTGTGTTGTTCATTATATGTTGTGTTGTCCATTATATGTTGTCCATTATATGTTGTGCTGTCTATTATATGTTGTGTTAGCCATTATATGTTGTGCTGTCCATTATATGTTGTGTTGTTTGTTTTGTGTGATGTGTGGTTTGTTTTATGTGATGTGTGGTTGATTTTGTGTGATGTGTTGTCTATCCTGTGTTGTGTGTGTTTTTGTTGTTTATGATGTGTTGTCCATTATATGTTGTGTTGTCCATTATATGTTGTGTGGTTTGTTTTGTTTGATGTGTGGTTTGTTATGTGTGTTGTGGGTTTTTGTTTTGTGTGATGTGTTGTGTGTGTGTTTGTTTGTTTTGTGTGATGTGTTGTCTATTCTGTGTTGTCATTTGTGTATTGTGTGTGTTTGTGTTGTTTATGTTGTGTTGTCCATTATATGTTGTGTGGTTTGTTTTGTTTGATGTGTCGTTTGTTTTGTAAGATGTGTTTTGTGTGGTGTGTGGTTTGTTTTGTGTGATGTGTTGTGTTTGCGTGTGTGTTTGTTTTGTGTGATGTGTTGTCTATTCTGTGCTGTAATTTGTGTGTTTGTGTGGTTTATGTTGTGTGGTCCATTTTATGTTGTGTTTTCCATTATAAGTTGTGTTGTCCATTATATTTTGTGTTGTCCATTATATTTTGTGTTGTTTATTATATGTTGTGCGATGTGTGGTTTGTTTTGTGTGATGTGTTGCGTGTGTGTCTATTCTGTGTGGTCATTTGTGTGTTGTGTGAGTTTGTGTTGTTTATGTTGTGTTGTACATTATATGTTGTGTCGTCCATTATATGTTGCGCTGTCCATTATATGTTGTGTTGTTTGTTTTGTGTGATGCTTGGTTAGTTTTGTGTGATGTGTGGTTTGTTTTGTGTGATGTGTTGTGTCTATTCTGTGTTGTGGTCACTATTGGAAAAAAACTGTTAAATTTGACAGCTAATCTTCTCTTGATGCCAAATTTTTATCACCAAGGAAGTTTTGCAATGCAAGAAAAACTTGCGAATCGCTTGGTGTCAGGTCTAGACTATATGGTGGAACATAAAAAAGTTATAAGCTCTTAGAATTTCTGGGAGTCAACATAAAAAAGTGTGACCGGGTTTGTCCAAAAAAACACAATTTTCTCCTATTTGCCAAATCTGGCGTTTCTGGGGAATTGTTAACATCAAACGGTTCAATTGTTAACAGTAGAAATCCGAATTTAGTGTTTGGCCATATAGAAAGAACTCATAATGAATTGTTCTTTTCCAGTTTCACCAAAAGCACAGTAGAACCTTCTGATTTTGGATGTTTGAGCGTTCACCACCCCTTTGACCACGATGGGTTTCAGGCAACGTTGTTCTATGTGACCCATTTCTCATTCCTAGTAAAAATCCGCTTAAGAAGTGGGTCAGATTTTTTCCGTTTGGCTAAGGCTTTGCAGCTGAAAATTTGATCTATCACTTTTTAGGGTTTAAATTTGGGATAAAACCCCAATATATCAAAATTTTTTTGAACCATCTTTGTGCAAATGATTTGAAAAAGGGTTTCCCTGTTCGATCTTTGCCCTGGGGGATGCTAAGACTACTAACATGCCGGTCAACTTCGATTATTTCTTTGGGTTTTTTCGACATTTTCAAGACGGGCATACCAACGGGTTCAATAACCAAAATTGTAAGTAGTTGGCTTTTACAGTATCGAGACAATATACACCATTCACAATTTCAGCCACCTGGCTCGCATTTTCAATATAAACTGGAAAATTCGGATATTTTCCCGTTAAACACCCCACTTCAATAGATTGATACAAAAAAAAACAAAAATATTTTTTGTGCGAAATGTCACCTTTTCAACAGTATAAATATGAAATTGTTTTATAGATTCTTTACGAGATATCGATCACTACAGCCATCACCCAAAATATAATAGATTTCTTTTTTCCCCAACTTTAAAATTTTTTCATAACACCAGAAATCTTTTACTTGCTGTGTTAAGAATTCATGTCTAGAGGCTCATCCTTTGACCGAAAGGAGCTCTTCGCTTTCAGCCGGAATTCTTGGTACAAATCGCTACCCAGGAGTTTGTCCTCTGACGAACGCGGTACTAGGGTGTTGATGGCACGGTTCCAGAGTCCTTTGTGGATCCTTATAGGGGGTCATATCTGTTTTGATCCCTGGTATGAGCCCCGTTTACGTGCAGCAAGTAGGCTATGGGGACACTTATCCTTGCATTTGGTGACTGGCTGTTCGTCATTGTGAAACGGCATGACTGAAAGCTTTGACTCTCCGATGTAGGGCTTGTTGTTGTTCTCCCTCTATTTTTAATTATGTTTGCCATTTGCGGTTGCCAAAGCCTAGTGGTCAAGGTAACGGATTCGTGTCCAGCATGAGTTCGAGCCTAGTACCTCTGAATACCTGCCGTGCAGAGGAATCTGATGCACGTTAAATATGTCGAGGCTCAAACGTCCTCTCATTGGTGTGAAAGTTAGGAGAGTGGGTGTCATCCTCGTTACTTGACCATGATTCTTTATTGCAAGGTCCATCGCCAAAAGCCCTCGATTAGCGGAATAGGGTGACGTTATTGTTCACTCAACTCATTATTTGACCTTTGAGGATTGAATGCTTATTGCGTCTATTAACGTCTTTATGTAGAATTTGTTTCCTCTCCACTTTTTGAGGGTCTACTGTTTTTAACCGTGTTTTAGCTTTGGGAATATTTTATTCCATTTTACCTTCTTGTTGACTTTGTCATTTAATCGACAGTTTCTTTTTTATTGGGACCTTTCCTCCTTTCTTGGACTATTGCTGTCCTCATTCTTCATTTTTATCTGTTCTTTTTGTCTCTTAACGTTTTACTGTGAGGAATTATTCCTCTATTCTCTCTAACTTGGTCAAATGTCGTTGACTGTTTTATACCATTAGACATCCAGGAACAAAATGTTTGTCCTGGTTTCCTTTTCATTCCATTTTTTATTGATTCTATTTTAAAGTTATTTTAGGTCTAATGTCAGATTTTTTTCACTATATACTTTTTAATCTTTTGTCTTATTGTATATAAGATTACCTTGTCTTCGAAATAGATTCCTCTGCTAAACAGGCACCAACAATAAGTCCTTTTTTCACAAATGGTGAAAGATCTGTCATATTTCTATTTTACTTCATTCATCGTAAACGGTAACGGTTATACATTTACGTGGAACCTTAGAGATAGCTCTATTATCCACTCATCGTAATAAATTGAACAGAGAACAATTTGTTGAAGTTACATATAAAAATAAAAAGCAGTCCACATTAAATGCAGCGCAATAACGCTGGTGGAGGGGTGGGTGGAAACCACTCTCCCAGTTGATTTAGTTTCTGTTTCGCTTTCATAGGAAAACGAAGAGAGAATGACGTCACATCTCCATGACAGCAAAGACCGTCTTTCAACCGTCTGCCGCATCTTGACGGAACGAGAAGAGAAGGGATATATTTTTTTAATAACAAGGATTAAGAGAATAATATTTTTAAGTCCGTTACACGTTACCTCTAAGATAACTGCGTGCGGTTATTGAAAGGAAGTTTCAAATAACCACTTGGAAGAAAAAGTAAGAAAAGGTAGAGGAGTTTGAAATAAGATCATGAGGGGTGAAGTTGCCACACTAAACGCGATCAAAAACTTGCATGGTGCTGGGGGGGAATAATTAGAGTGAGTGAAGTCTTGCAAAAGAAGACAACTAGTGTAACATTAAAACTCATATCTTTTTAATTCGTATCAAGACATTCTCATCCTTTTCAGAGCTGGAAAGTGTTGATGCGAGTGATTAAGAACTGCTCTAGGTCTCTTAGAAGATCTAGAAATAGAATTGTCGTAAGCCGGGATTTCCCTGATAGATTCATTTGAAATCTGTGGTAACCGATTGAAGAAGTTTTCTGATTGTTTTTTGATGAAATCAAGTAGCGGCGGAACATTAAGATCTTTATGCAAGACTTCGTTCCTGACAAATCAAGGTGCGTTTGCTGCTCTACGGAGTTGAATGTTTTGAAAAGTGTGTAATCTTTTCAGGTGAGTAACTGCCGCTCCTGCCCAGATGGGAGAAGCTTACAACATGATGGGGCGAAGAATGACTTTGAATAACAGAACCTTGAGTTTTAATGAGAAACTGCTCTTGGGAGAAATCAAGCGATTTAGAGTGCTTCCCATTCCAGCCGCCTTTTGGTGGGCGAAACGGATGTGTTTAGCAAAGTTTAATTTAGTGTCAAGTATTAAACCTAGGTACTTATATTCAGTAACCCAGGGGACAGGCTGATTAAAAATGTTGACATGCGGGAGGTTTCCGATGCACCGCTGTATCGTAAAGAGGAGGCATGCGCTTTTAGATGCATTGACCTTTATTTTCCAGTCGTTAAGCCAAGTTTCGAGTCGAATGACATAATTTTGTAGCCGCTCAATGATATTGTGGTTATAAATGTTTTGGGTAAAAATGGCAGTGTCTTCCGCGTACATCGCTAAGTAAACTTCGGCAGCCTTGGGAATGTCGTTGATGTATAGATTAAAGAGCTTCGTCCCTAATAAAGATCCTTGTGGTACCCCACTGAGAATTGGACGCGGGGTGTAGAGACTGTTTTCAACTCTTACCCTAAATTCACGGGAGTTTAGGCAGGAGTGTACAATTTTGATGAGTTGTTCCGAAAACCCAAGTCGCATCATCTTGGATAACAAGCCATCATGCCAAATTTTATCGAAGGCTTTGGCTATGTCCAGAAAAAGCATACCCGTGGCCTGGTTATTATGAAAGCCGTGATGAATCAACTCAGTAACTCCTAGTAACTGAGTTACTGTGGAGCACTGTATAACAAAGCCATGCTGTTCAGGAATAATAATATTCCTGGCTATGCAGTGCTGATTCAGGCGATTCAAAAGAACAAATTCGTACGCTTTGCACAAGCTACTGAGTAGCGAGATTGGACGGTAATTTTGAGGTTGAGTATCATCAGAATTGGGTTTTAGTATGGGGACCACCACGGCAGTCTTCCAATTCTTAGGGAAATGACAGTTCTCCATTAATAAATTGAACAGTATGACAATAAAAAGAACGAATTTGAGGGGGAGATTTTTAAGGATGCGATTTGTAATTAAATCCAATCCAGGAGATTTATTGATCTTAAGCTTTTTAATATATTCCTGTACTTCCCCTGGAGTTGTTTTTCCAGGTCTAGACAGGTAGGAGCGTCCAGGAATCTTTTAATTTTCCTTTGTGTATGAGCTGTAAAACGTTCGTTTTCAGCTTCAGTGTTGGGTTCGAACTGCCTTTGAAGGCTGTTGGCAATCACTTCCGCCTTCTCCAGAGGGCGATTTGCTACACTGCCAAGTGCGCCCTTTAGGGGGAATGTTTTGAGGCGGTTTTTTGAATAGGGAGGTTTTCCTCCAAAGAGTGCCTGTCTCCGGCGTAAGTGCCGCAATGTGAGATTCCCAACGAGATTGGGAAAAGTGTCTAATGTCTTTCGTAACCTCACGACTGAGTGTTCGGAATTCAGATTTCACTGCAGGATCTCTTGTACGTTGCCAAAATTTCCGAACACGATTTCTGTGGCAAATTTTAGCTTTAATTTCGGAGGGGAGTTTTAATGGGGTTGTTTAAATTTTGGTTTTGAAGCTTCTATAAGAGCTTCAGAGATATTTTCTCCAAGCCTTCTAATTGTAATTTCGAGGTCGTCATTGCTTGAGGAAGGAGGGATGGGGAGTTGTTTGTTATTTAAAAGAAATTTGAAGTTCTCTCAATTGGTGGAGAGTTGATCCGGAATTTTGATTAGAGCAGAGCCAGTAGAGTAAGAATGACCGGTAGATGATCTGATTCAATATCATCTATAACTCTAATATCATGATTGAAGGGGATATTTTTAAGAACTGCTAGATCAATAATAGAATTTCTTGCCCCCGTTCTAGAGCTAGCGTTGATATGTGTAGGAGTGTGCGGTGCTACAATCCTCACATTCGGTTTATTATTAACAATTTTGCGAAGAGCATAGCCAAATGCATTTGATCTAGCGTTACTCCACGCACGATGCGCGGCATTTAAGTCTCCAGCAATGATAATATTTGGCCAGGAATTAAGAATTTTGAGAAAATCTTTATCAGGAATTTTCTATTATTTTCCGGGGTGTTTCTAGCGTACTGAAACAATTCGGATAGGGGAAAATATTAAATTTAATTTCGATTGCGGTTGCATCCATATACTGCAAAGTTGGTAATGAAACTTTGTTATGATCGTAATTATTTTTGCAGTAAATAGCAATACCTCCATCTGTTCGAGTACGTGGTCGTTTCTTGAACTAACAACAGACCAGGGTTCTGTTCTGATACAAAGTCGCGAACTTCACAAATTTTGGGTCGAAGTCCGTTCGCATTCCAGAAGCAAATCGACAAAGATTGCTCGTTGGAATTGAATGTTAAGCTGTGAGCATTGGGGCGTAATTGCGCCCTTGTACTATTGCTACGTACGCTTCAAAAATTACGCAGGCTTTCTCGTTAGCATCATTTACGTTTTTTAGGGCAAGGAGAGCCTGCCGAAATGCTTTTGCTAGTAAATTTTGGTCTACTCCTGCATCATTGGAAATGGCCAAAACAGAACAGAAGAGAGCCGAAAAATTTTGATCATTATTATTTTTTATATTTTTCCTTGGTTGGTTTGCCGGAATTTGTCCCGAGACAACTTTGGAGTAAGGTAGTTTAGGGTCTGTGGTACGGTAAATGTGAGACCAAAGTTGATTATTGTTTTTCAAATTTTGTGACGAGAGCGTCACCTCCGGTGCAGTATTTTGATTCCTTTGATTAGTGTTTTTGTTAGAGGGCTTCGGATTATTATTTTTAATATAACCACCTTTGTTTTGGGGGTTTGGAGCCTTTTTACTTTTTGGAAAACGCGGACATTGCCTCCAATTAGCTGCGTGCTATCCAGCGCAATTTGCGCATTTGAGGGGATCCTCAAACTGCAAAGTACAATTTCATTCATCGTGAAAAGTACTTACTTTTACTAACATTCTAACCACGCGTAACCCACGTCATAAAAAAATATGCATACTTCATCTCTCTAGCACGCATTCCAATGCAAATCTCAAAGATTTCTAATTCAATGGCCAATGTGTGTATGAATTAATACACTGCTAAAAAAATTAGGGGCATGGGCTTTAATGAAGTTACGCAAATATTTCGTTTTACGTTAGTGATTAAACTATGGATGTTTCTTCTAAAGTATAGCACAAAAAAAATAGATAACTTCATATGCAAATCAATGTTCATAACTCTGACGATAGATAGAGGAAACACATACCAGTCCCAAAATTCCAGAAATGAGCAACAAATCTAATGTAAATGAAGTTTCCAAAGCTCACTTGGATCCAAAAGAACAGGAAGTTGAACTTCAGGCTGTCAAGAACCATTGCGAAGAACTACAAGATTTCAACACCAAAGGAAAATATCGATAGAATCTCGAAGAGGCCAAAGAAAACATACAATTAAAAAAAAAGCTTTAACCAGCTACTGACAATATGAAATTGTGTAATTGCATCACCTGATTGCAAAGTCTCACTGCATTTAACAACAGCAAACTGTTTTTTTCTTCATGTTTTAGTGTGTACGATTTTCTGTTTCGTATTTTTTCTTTCAGATTCCACTTCACATAAGATACTGTTTATAAGTTTGAAGACAGCTACTACTACGGTCACAATGGCTGGTTGCAGTATCAGCACCTCCTAGATACAGGACCTGGGCACTGATTTGTGACGTGACTACTTGTAGGGAGACATCGTCCATCGCCTACGGAGCTTCTCTGATTCATTTTTTTGAATACTTTTGTAGAATACTGCTGTGACAACGTCTGAGGAAGGAAGCAATAAACTTCCTCTGTGTGTCTAAGTTACTTATTAAATCTTAGTTAGAATTTAGTTCAAAAGTTTTACTAAGAACAAGTGATTTGGAACAAAAGTCGAATTTTAATGTTTTTAAATGCTGCTCTTGCACAAACACCAGCTTAATATGTTAAAACAGGTAGATATGGTTGAGCATCACGAAAATCTTTTTCAGATTCTGTAATATTATAATCATGCAATACAGATGACTCTAAATGATTTTCATTGCACGAATCTTCTAAATTAATGTCTTTTAACTTAAGCTGTCCATAAGAGTTTGAAACTCAATTTAAAGGTAAACAATTTTAAGTTCTCAGTTTAGCTTCTACTTCATAAAGCTGTTGAATTGATATTAAATATTGAGAACCTGAAGTGTACCATATTTCACAAAATGACTTTCTAATGCATCTGTTTGAATTTTTCCGGGAAAAAATACTGAAATTTTAATTCATGAATACAATATTTTGTCTTTTCAAGTAATGCGTATGTGATATGAATAAAAGTAAAATGTGTTTCCTTTTGAAGGGGTTCCCAGTAGTATAATTTTTTCCCCTCCAAGTTTTTTAAACATGGAAAAAGTTTTACGTAAAATTTCAATGTTTTTGTTATTTAAGGTAAAGTAATTGGTTGCGTAAGAATCGAGCAAATGTCCTTTTAAAGGTGTTTTAACATTAACAATTTTCCACCATTTGCAAATTTAAAAAAATAATAATTAATGTTGTTTCAAAATTCATTAGTTTATGTTCTCCTAATATTTGGGAGCCCCAAATAAAAAAAAGTTTTTTTAAATCTTAGGCAAAGTTTCCTTTTTTTTTTTTCAAGATTTGTTGGAATTTCAAAGTTAAACCATTTTTTTAAACTTTACTAAATTTTTAAATTTCTATGTCATTTAGTCTTTTTAAGCGTGGGGAAATTTCCCTTCTAATAAGAAATATTATTATGATCTTAAAAAATCGGGAAAATAAAACTTTGACCTGCATTTTTTACCCCCAATTTTTAAAGAATGTTTTAAAATTTTGGAAAATTTCAACAAAAAAAAAAAGTTTTGGGGAAGGATAGGGGATGTGGATATAAATGCTCAATTCGGGGGCCCGAAAAGTTGGACTTGCTTTTGATTGCTAGAAAATTTTTGTTTTGGAGGTCTTTGTCCAAAAATAAAAACTTGTGGGTGTTTGGACCACTGTTCAAGGGTTATGAAAACATACACAAATCAACAGTGAAATCGAAGTTGAAGGGCCGTGATAGACGGATGTTGAAAAAGATAGGTCGGGAACCCAAATTACACCCCCAGATAACGTTCGAGATGAATACCCACCTTAAAACCCTTATCCATGAAAACTATTCAACGGTGTTGCTTTGAAAAACATTCATGGGGCGAAACTTTTCCCAAAAACTTAGTTTCAGGGCGGAATTTTTGAAGAGATTACAATGGTTTTCAGACACTAAACTGACATAACTGAAAAGGGAACAAGTCATGTGGTCTGATGAATCCATTTGTAATATTCCCGACCACCAAGTGTGCTCTTTTGAAGAACACCGGGAGAAGCATTTCGTTTATCCTGGTTCCAACCGTGGAATTTGGAGGGTTTTATCGGGGCAATTTTTCCCTATTGGGGCCTGTCGTTGTCTTGAGGGGACAAAGGGGACCATTACTGAAGCCCCATTCTCGAAATAATCTTCTCCCCCATGCCATACTCTTTCCGGGAGAATGCCCTGTGTTCCAAAATGAAAACACCCTGTTCACATGTCTCGCTACTTGGTGTCCTCGGTTACCTGATCTGAACATCTTGGAGCGTTTGTGGGGCTTTTAGAGAACAAAATCCGTGTTCAGCTTCTTCCTTTACTCACACTACCTGAACTCGAGACGGTCATGCACGAGGAATGGTGCGAATGCCGATGAACTTTGTTTAAGACCTTTATTTGTTAATCCCACGTCGGATGCAAACTGTCCTTCAGTGTCAAGTTGGGCCAATGCTGTCAAGTTTGCCCAATCTCTTACTAATGAAAAAATTCAGTTTTTCATAAATGTTCCAATTATTTTGTCCTCTATCTGTATATATGAAACACAGACAGTTTTGTTTACTTAATTTGATTCCTTTTAAGAAATTTTTATTTTATTCAGTGTGTTCAATGCTCTTTTTCGGCAATAGTTAAAAAATATATTATCTATGAATAAAAAAATACTTTAATTATTATAAATTCGGCAATTTATATTACATGTTAAATAACTAATACAGGGTAGTTCAAAAGTCTCTTTAGTTTTAAGTAAATATATCTTTTAATGCAATTTTTATAACAATATTGTGTGTTATGATATCGTACTATTCGAGACCAACGGCCAATACCGAAAATTTTTAAAATATTTTATTTTTCATTCAACAATTTTAATTAAAAACATAAACATATGTAAAACAATGAAATTCTATGGTTAGATTTCTCTTCATCACTGCTGATAGCAATGAGATGGCAACGTTTTTTAGATTTAAATGATATCTTCGCTTTCTGTCTTTTATTATTTTTCCCCAAAAGAGATCAGAGAGCAACTACTTAAAAATTCCAACTGTATAAAAATCTGTTATTTCAGTCTATTTTCTGGCCCTTACAAATTCACATTAAACTTCGTTGTATGGAGATGGGCAATATTCCTGCTCTAATTTGAATCTTCGGTTCCTTTGAGATCTGGGGTCTTCAATCATGAAAGATTATTCGAGATTTTTCGCTAAAGTTATTCCTTTCCGTGTCGTATTAAGAAAGAATAAAACTAGTTTTTTCACACACAATTTTCATCAGAGCTTTCATTCTCAAAATCGATTGTACTAACATTTTCGGAAATTGTTCACAATAAATCCACTTAGCAGATTTCTTATAGCACTAATAAATTTCAATTTTCTTCAATAGCCATATTCACAAAGCCTTCACCTCCAATCGATTTAGCAAAATCTAATACTCCTATTCCTCCTATCTGGAGATTATTTTTACTGACGTTATCTATATCTTCTTCCAACAAGCATTTAGAGTAGATTTTTTTTAAAAATTAAATTGCTGAAAGCGATACGATTTCGATAGAAGTTTTATTCCAAGTTTTCATTACATCAATTGGTTTTTAAAATTCATTATACCATTAAGAGTCGTCAGTACCCCCAATACCGACCATGTTAAATTGAGCCATTTTAGGAACCAGTTTCTCAGAAACTGTTAAAATATAAAAACTTCAAATTTTTCTGTATATTAATTAGGCTTTTTTTTATTTAAATAATGCTTAAATATTTAAAATATATTGTTTACTTTTTTCAAAAAAATTCATCGTAAAAGTATCGGTTTGAAATTTTTGAAAATTGTCATTTTTTTTTACGATAACTGCTTTTCAGCAAAATATATTGAGAAAATCTCCAAAAAAGTAGCTCTATTATATATAGTTACATATTATTTATGTGCAATAAAAATTGCATAAACATGCATTGAGTATTTTCTGTGAAAAAGGTACACGCGGTTTGGAAACAATCATTTTGAGAAAATTGCATTTTTAGTGTAAAAAGGCACTTCATCACAAAAATAACGAATTACAACATGTATTTGCCCTATTTTATTAAACATTAGTATCTTCTTAATATTTTAATCTTAAAATAAGAAACAAAAATGTCTTAAAATGTTCAGAAAATACATATATAGTATTTTTCAGTTTTTGTTCAACGAGATTTTTTTTTAGCATTTTTTTTGCATCAATTTTCACAAATTATGTAACAATCTGTGCAGAATTTTTAGCTTCGATGCATTACAAATATCAAATTTGACCTTAAAACATCATAAATGTAATGTAAATATGTATCAATATGTAAAAGTAATGATTTGGAAATATGTGATTTTACGACATTGGAAAGGTTTTTTATGGATTTGTATGTTCACCTGCAAACACAATTTCTAAAAGTTTCAAAATTCAAATTTTCCTTTAAAATGTACAAAAAGATTTTTAAATAAGTCAAAAATAAAACTGTTTTTATGTTTTTTAAAAATGAAATTTATGTATTTTTATGCATGTAAAAAACCTTCTGCAACGACAAAAGCATTACACATCTGAATTATAATTAGTTACCCTTTTTTTGTAATACCCTTTTTTAAACTTAAAAAATTTTTTCGAACAATAAATAAACATTAATATTTGCAATGAATTGAAATATTTAAAATATATTGTTTAGTTTTCTCAAAAACATGTAACATAAAAATATCACTATGAATTTTAAAAAAAATTTCATTTTTTTTGTCACGATATATGGATTTCAGTCAAATATTTTGGGAAAATCCCAACAAAACTTACATGAATATATGTAGTTATATATCAGTAACATGAGGAAAAAATTTCATGTACTAACATATATTATTTTTTGAGAAAAAGATGCATTCAGTTTTAAAAACATTTTTTGAGAAAATTGAATTTTTACTATAAAGTGTGACTTCCATCAGAAAAACAATGAATTACAACGTGTAGTTGTTCCATTTTATTAAACATTAGCATCTTTGTAATTTATTTTGCATAAAATAGTAAACAAAAAAGTCTTAAATTGCCCAGAATAGTATTTTTCAGTTTTTTTTAACGATATAATTTCTAGTATTACATCAATTTTCTCAATTATGTATCAATTTTTAAAGAATTAGTAGCTTTCATGCTTTACAGATATCAAATTTGAACATAAAACATCATAAATATAATGTGAAAATGTATCAATATGGTTTTGGTATGAATTTGAGATGGTATATAAAAATACCTGATTATACGACATTTCGCCAGTTTTCGTTTGGCTTTCGTAACGTTATCATTAGTTTTCGTTTTGCAGACATTTTTCTAAGTTTTTAAAACTTCAAAAATTACTCTAAACTGGACAAATGATTTCTAAAATAGCCAAAATAAAACTGTTTTTATGTATTTAAACATGAAATTTATGTATTTTTATGTATGTAACAAGCTTCTCGCAAAGACAACAAACATCACATTTGATATGTCATCTCATACCTTTTTCTCAGAAACTATTAAACATAAATACTCTAATTTTTATTGTATAGCAAAATTAGACATTTATATTAATACTGAAGTGAAATTTTTTTAAGTACATTAATTAGTTTTTTCAAAGACAAACAGTTAGTTCACCGAACATTAATATTATGAATTTATTGAAAATTGTTATTTTTTGTTATATCTGCTTTCTATTTGGATGTTTAAAGAATATTTTAAAAATGTCACTTCAGTATACACAATTGAATTTAAAAACATAGAGTGCATGCATACAGTACATTTACATATCTTTAAAAATATAAATTTTAGAAAACAGAAATTTTTATAAAAAAATCTTACCTCATAAAAAAAAATGTATCCTGTAATATTTTATGCACGGTAATGAAGGATAAAATTCTTGGTTCTCCTTCAATTTCTATTCATTTAATGGATGGTGCGAAATGTCTTTTACTATTGTTTAGATGAAAAGCAGGTGTTTTACATGTGCAATATTTTAACAAATATTGCCTGTTCAGTATCTATATAGGTTGCAATAAATGTAACCTCATTTCTGCCTTAATCTCATTTGTAAGCTATTAAATAATTTTATAATTGTCATTTTTTCAAAAAGCATGTTTTGTACAGAATCATCACAAACAAGTTATTAAGTGTCTAGAAGAATAAAAATTTCGAAAGGAGAAATTTCTAATTACACTACAAAAAAAATTTGGTCCAGGCACCAAATTTCAAATTAAAAGTAAATATTTTCATCCTTTTTACAAACTTCGCTCCAAAAGTACGTAAACAAACTAACAATTAAAATTCCAGCTATAAGTTTCATTTAATATACAGTTAATTGTGTATGATTAAATGAAATGTTGTGGAGGCTTTGCAAGTTCTCAGATTTAAAAGGTCAATATTTACAAAATATTACATAAAGTTGGCGTGGCCGGGGCAGCTGATTATTTTTTAAAAATCATTTTAAAATACTTCTAATTCATATAATGGCTTGCATGTTATATCATTGGAAAGGTAATGATTTGGAGATATTTTAAAAATATCAAAAACTCAAAATCGATTTTCAAAAAGTTTTCACCTTAAAAACATTGTCTTATGCAGTACGTTTTAAAAGTACATACCTTGGTCTAGGAATAAAGATTTGCAGAATTTGGTTGTAAGAATCGATTTATACATTTACATATACACTGCTAGCCAACGTAAATGTAACAACAAGAAAGACAAGAGATAGCACAACAAAATTTATTTTGTAGATTACATGTTGACCAAGTATCAAATGATTAAATTTATAGACTTCTGTGAAGTATGGTTCCTGCCAGAATCAGTAGAAAGAGTAGCCGCCATTGTTGGAGATCACCGCTGCCACATGCCTCGGCATTGATTCAAAGGGACTTTGGATGTGTTCTTGGGGTACAGCAGACCAAGCAGCTTCCAAGTTTTTGTTTTATGCCTTTACGAACTTTAAATGCGTTTTTCTCAGACTTTCATTAAAAAAAGGTATAATTGTTTTCTAATCCCTAAGGGTTTTTTTTTCTGTTCAAGATATAGACTGGAAATGTTTTGTAGATATTCCCAAATGTATGCTCTGTAATAGTTAGTATGGATTTAGGTCTGGGATTTCCAGTTATCTTTTTTTAAAAATGCTTAATTTAATATTTTAAGAAATTTCGTGTTTTTTCACATTTAGCTAGAAAAATAAATATTAAAAATCAACAAGGGAACAGATTTTCAAATACATCTAACTTTTGTTTACAATAATCTAATAAACATAAATCCCTTGAATTGACTAAAAATTTTAAAAATTAAGCATTTTATAAAAGTTTGAAAAAGTTCTTAATTTTTTAAAATTGTAATTTAATGGCTGGTCAAACTGACATTTTGATTTCAGAATCTACTTAATAATATAATATGAATATAAAATGTAAGTCATTTTTATTCCTACTATCTCCAAAAAATTTTTCACTATTGGACGTGGAACCCGCATCTCAGATTAAAATTAAAAACCAGGGAACTAAATTATAATGATCTGTCATCTCAGCACAAACAATTTCGTCCTTCTCATCAATCCAAATAAATGTTATTTATGATATAACTTTTATTTTTATGCTTTATTATAAATAATTTCATTTCTAATTTCTTATTATTTTATGTTTGTCATAAAAAATAATATATATATATTGAAAATTTTCCTGTACGGGGAAGGTTGGATCCATAAAGCATTGCTAACCCTAATTCGCTGGCTAATTCAGCGACAGCTTTAGAAATCATAATAGTTCTCCAGTTTAGTCCAAAGATTTTTTTGTATCTAAATTTGTTGTGTCTGGTGAATTCCAATTTCTTCCTGCCTGAGCACTGTAGGTTCTAGTACTTCTTCACTTTTATTTTATTTTACTGTATATATATATATATTCATTGTTATTAAAATGCATCCATTTTTTTAGGAGGGGTACTCAGCGTTACGAAAATTATAGAAGGGGTATACATATGCAAAGCTGGCTCTAGCAGATTTGCCACCCCTCTCCAAAGCCAAAGCAAAAAATTATAATTGTTAAATTCCTCACATTTATACACACTTATAAAATTTGAGCAATTTTTGAGAACAAAAAACCAGCATAAGAATGTCATATATGTATATAAATCTCTCTCTCTCTCTATATATATATAAATATATATATATATGTATATATATATATATATATATATATATATATATATATATATATATATATATATATATATATATATATTATATATATTTTATATATCACAAATCCACCACACAGCATTAGGTCTACAAAGTCAGCTTGTTAGTGGTCCAACTGTGAAGAATATGCGCATTCCACACCTTGGATACATTTTAATACACACATAGACCAATATTTATACGACTACATTTTAAAATTATTTATGACCAATCAAACAGCTTTTTTGCATTCAATCGGGTTTGCATCTAATACCAAATAGTTAAACTCTAATGTGAAGATATGGATCATTTGGATTGACATGACATTATTGGGAGTTATGAGCAAAATATAGGAGTGGTGATTGTTGTTGCAAATAAGAGAAAGCGTTCAGAAATTGTGAACTGAATTATTGATAGGATGCTCTTGGGTGAGTTTTTAGTGATCTACGCTATTCATTTGTGAATATACTGGATTTTTAATCTGAACTTTCGGATTTTAGATATTTTTCTTCCTATACGACTATTTTAAAGATAGGTGCATCATCTTTAATGTTGATGGTTCATTTATATTATGCACTTAATTGGCTTAGAATTTTAACATATTGATGTTATAATATCTTTCAGAATGCGATGGCGAATAGTTTAACTTTTTAAGTGTTAACTTTTTGAAAATTTTTGTTAAATGTTAAATAAAATGTTAGGGAAGGAAATGCCCATTTCAGCATGCCAATTTCTTCTAAAAAGAGTCAACTGATGGTGAGGATCACAAACGTTTATTTTAACTTATAATAACTACATTTAAGAATAAAATAAAAACCCTGTGACTCTCTATCTACAAAAAGCTCTTATTGCCCCTGCTCCCTTTTCGATTGCTGACACCGGTCGACGTGGTGAAAGGAATATCTGTTGTAACTTCACTCCGGGTTGGGGAGAAAGTCACTAGTGAAAGATGTGTTAACTTATCAAATTTCATGATTGAACATATACTCTCGCCTCAAACTCTTTTGTGTTTCAACATGAAAGAAAAATTGCATTAAACCTACAGAGTACAAAATAAGGAAGTAAGATACGTTAAATGAAATACCAAATTCACACCCAATAGTATTTCAGATAATATATAAAATTTTTCGTAACAAAAAAAAATTTTTTTAAAAAAATTTTTGATCCAAATATCGCCTTTAGAGCTTGTCGCCCCGGGCATGGTCCGGTTTGTCCATCCCCAAAGCCGCCCCTGACATGTGTCAAAAGTATGGAAAATACTGGACTAGGGAAATAGGAGAATTTGTTGAAATTTCAATATTATTTCAATATTTTTGAGAAGCTGTATCACTACTACGTACCGGGACTGATTAGTAAATTATCCTTTATTGCGGTGCTTAGGATCCTTATAGCTGACGGGTTTTCTCTAATTTATCCCATTCTCCTTATAAATTTACACACACACATTAGCATTGCTATTGTAACTAATTCAAAACTAACTTAAATATCAAACATTAATAAGTCAGTATGAAACAAATTACACAAGCTGAAGGAGTCAATAAAATATAAAATTTTATATACACTTACTATATAACAGTAACGTTCTTAAAATTTTGGATATAAAAACAAATAAGTATTACTTTACATTTTAATAGTGTCGAAGAATTGGTATTGAAGTGAGATAGAATTCTCCATCGCTTAAAAAACTGTGTTAATGATTATAATTCGAAAGAAAGAAACTCAGTTTATAGCAGACAAATTTTTATTTTCAGAAAATGTTTATCTCTACGATAGACAAATTGTTACATCCATGGAATCTTGCATTCAAGCTATCTTGCAAGCATCGAAAAACAGGTAGATTTTCTTGAATATTTTACTTGCACGTGGGCTGCAAAAGAAAGCAAAATGATTTACGCACATATTGGATAATGGCGTATTAAATGGCATCCGCGTATTAAAATTATGTAAATTTTCTCAATGATATGCTCGAACCATAGTTTCGGCTGTTGGCCCGAAGTTACCTAGCTATCAAATTGCGTGTATGTAATATATGTTTATGTTAACCAAATAAATAAGTATTAGTAACAAAATTGGCAATTTTACAAAATAAACCAATCTTTTTCATCCAATATTTTAACAGCGACGCTTACTCTGTGATTGACGAAAATACTCGTCATTGCTCGATTTCCGTGAGAGATAAATTTGCCCGCTCTCAAAAGGGGGCGTCAAACTTAACTGGTTAAAGAATATTTCTTTCTGGAAACTTCCAAAATACTCTATAAATTACCTAAGCATAAAAAATCGATTCCATTTTATGATACCTTATTCTTGCTTTGTCCCTGGTATAAGAAGTCAGTGTGAATGATTTCGTTTTACTTAATTCATAGTCATTCGAAGATATTATTAATGTTCTTTATCATAAAGGAAATGTTTATAGTGGAGCGTTTAAAGTCATCCGATAAAAGTGTGTTTTGGTTTATACTAAGTACCTTCATGACGTTGTCATGTACGTTCTTGCAGAGGTAAAAAGGACATTGAAAGCTCCAACATTTCTTCAAAGTAGTTAAATCCATTTTTATGGCGTCAGTGAATGACTTCAATTCCAAAATGCTGATGTAAATCGATACGAAAACTATTTTAGATTCAAACAACTACACAAGGAAGATACGAGTATAAACTAATTTTTAATTGTGTGATTTGCAAAATAATTAATATCGGCATTTTTCAAATATGTTTGCAATTTCCTTTCGCCAGCCATGCGTAGACTAAATTTTGTATTTTCAAAGTATTTTTGATAAATCTGCAGTTTTAATAAAACTATTTTACATATAAGCATTCCTATTTTTGCAATCATTATATTTTAAATGTTTTTCATTTGAAATGCTTTTTAGTTGATATTGTATTTCCACGCTAATGGCTCCTAGGTGACGGAAACGTTCTTCATTATTATTGCTTTTATATAACAATTGGAAAATAATCTCTCAAATATTTTTTATGCAAACTAATGATCCTCACCACACTCTGTGGTTACTTACATGGTTTTTGATGTGTCACATGTCGTTCCAGAAGCACAGGGGGGAACCATGTCATATACACCGTTGCTTCCCGGTTGGTCACTGCAAGCGCGACCTGTTAGAAAAAACATTTACAAACATAAGAGTAAACTAATATAGGAAAAATAATAATAATATAGAGAACTGTATCGATATCGGTACATAAAATGGAGGCTCAGAAAGTAAGTTTTCCACACAATCTTCAGTTCACAAATACTCCTTTGATTATATTGTTATATATATATATATATATATATATATATATACACACAATATAATCAAAAGATTATCTGTGAACCTGTATATTCTGCTTTTCTTGCAGATAAGTGAACGATTAATATGAGGTTAAACTTCTTTTTGCAGCAGTAACGTCGCCCACTCTATGCGAAAAGCTTTCTATTAATCTTTGAATGGTTGCAGCAAAAATTGCACGCCATACTGCAGAAGAACACTGATCGGTTCTGTTACCGATTTGGAGCGTTGTGAGATAGCTTGAAGTTGACATTCTGATTCATACCACAAGTGTTATGTAGGATTTACTCCAGTATCAGCCAGTTGAGCATCCCAGTCCAATTCCTGTTCATCCATGTAGCAAACCGAGTCTTAACAATCCATGCAGCATGGACTATAGCATGATCATGTTGAAACAAAAATTGGCTCTCTCCGAGCTGTCGCAATATAAGCGTCGATGAATTAATTTAATGTCCAAATAGTCATCCTCCGTGGCGTAACGGAGAACATTTGGGCCTCCCTGCATAGTCAGGTTTTTGGGACCCCGTTGGTTTTTAAAAAAAGTGTAGGTCTTGGCGGCAGCCAGGTTTTGGGGCCCCCTTTAGAACCCCTGGCCCCCAAAATTTGCGGGTTTGGGGGGGTGAATGTTACGCTACTGGTCCTCCTTCTATCTTTTTAGTTCCTTGTGTAACAGCCAAAGACCCCGGCCCAAAACCCTTTTATATATGTATTTTGTATATATTATATTTTCCCCAATTAATAAATTTTTAAATTTTTAAAAAAGGTTTTCAAAAAAAACGAGTTAATTCAAAAAAAGCCAAACTCCTTGGGAAAAAAATATAAAAAACTAACAAATAAAATTGAAAGAAATTTAAATTTTTTTACCTTGCTTTGCAGCTTTACGCAGTTGGGGGTTTCCCCACCCACACGAACCCCAGTATTTGGACCATCAGGACATGGGTCATCAGGACAACCTCCAGCAACAGCCTAAAGGAAACAAATTTTGTTACTTATTTACAATACCAACCGTAAAGCACGGAAAGGGCATTTAGTATTTCTTTAATTGTTGCAAATTTATAAATAAATAAATAAAATAAGGAAAAAAAATTATACTGAATGCTTTAATTGACATAATCAGAACCCCTTTTTTGTGTAAGTTTTGGGAGGGGGAAAAGGGGTTTACGGTCATACAGTTAACCCAAAATTTCATTTTTTATTTCTGGGTTAAATAAGCATTATTTTAGAATACACTATTATAGTAAAAAAACATTCCGTTGAAAGCTGGGAAAAGAAGAAAAAAGAAAGTCAGGGAAAAAGTCGTGCTGCTTTTTATTATCCACTTTTTATACGCCGGGCATCCGAAACCGGGGAAAAGGAAGGGAAAAAGCCTTGGGGACCCCCCGTTTATTGATACTGAGGGGGGACTCGCCCACAAATTTTTTGTCCAGCATTATCAGGGGAAAAGGGGAAAAGCGAGTCTTCTTTTTTCTATTCCCAAAAACCATTTTAAAAATCCAGGGGGCCCAAATCACCTACACGCCCCCCACCCACCTCCCTTACAGGCCCCCCAAAATTTTGAAAAAAAGCTTCTCCGTGCCAAATTTTCCCCTCCACTAATGTTGGGGCGAACAATGGCCCAAAACTCCCTTTTAAATTTTCCCCCCGTGACAAAGGCCGGTTCCCAAAATCTTGGGGGCCATAATTCGACCAGGGCATACTTGGGCCCCGACAGGCCAGGGGACTTCTCCGCGAACTTTTTGGCTCCCCCGAACTTTTTCCCCCGGGTTTGGTTTCCGTCAATGGGAGAGGGGGTCTCAGCACAAAAGAACTATGTTTTTCTATTGGGGTTCTTCGGACAAACAGGGGGTCCCTAAGTCAAAGGGAAATAACGAAAATAAATAGCGAAATTTAGCCATTCCTTTCCCAAAAAGTTCCTTTAGTTATCCTCTGGCGTAAGGGGAGGCCACCGGGGCCTTTATAGAGACTTTAAAGTCCCGGGGATTCCCCTGGCCCTTTAAAAAATCAATCTTGGCATGTATAGAGGGACGTGAGTTCTGCCAATGAGCCGACGTTACACACCGATGCCTTTAGATAAAATAAAGCGAGACTCCAAGAAATAAAAGTCGCACGAATGAATGAAATATCTTAAGAAAAACTGAATATGGAGAAGAAAAAAATACACTACTCATCATTTGTACAATATTAATTATTATATTTAACAATAATAAATCAAACTATGAAAAAATCAGATTTATGAAATTTAATTTTGTTTATTGAATTTATTTATTGAATTTAATTTATTGTATTATTTTATTCATATTTTAGTTCTTTATGTGATTTTTTTAAGAAATACACTAGTAGCTTACTTTTTTTTTTAAATTATCGAGATTACTGTTTTTATTCTTTAATCTTAGAAGGACCTAAAGATAAACTAATGTTATTGAAATAATTACAGGCTTAAATCTCATAGAAAAAAATGGATTTGTTGCGAACAGAAAAACCGAATTATTTAGTAAGATATAATAATGCTTGTCGAATGAATTTATAATTTCATCACAAGTAAGTTCTCCAATGTATTAGAGTAAGTAGTTTAATTGATAAATATTACGAATTTCAAGTTTGTTTAATGAAGTTCATGACAGTGTTTTCTGACAAAATCATCACTACTATACTTAATAATACTTCATCATCCGACACTATACTTAAAAATGCATCTGGGAAACGGAAATACACGTACTTTAAATCTTTAGATTAAGATTAGATTATTTGGTATTTGTTTGATGGTATTGTGAATCGTTAACTGTATTTAAATATTTTAAAGAACAATTTTAAATTATCTCCTAAAATTTGATATTGGAAGGCGACTTCATTTTTCAACAAGATAATGACGCCAAGCGCATTGTTCTCAATACGCTCAATTGGTTGTTTTATAACTGTCTCACCGAATTCTGAAAACACCTCCTAAATCATCTGGTTTAAGCAAAGTAGAACATATTTGGTGGGTATTTGAATTTAAAAAACTAAAACATGACAATAAAAAAAAACGTGAAGTAAAAACAATTACCACAGAAGAATGGAAGAACATCAATTCAGAAATTACAAAAAGCTGTTGCAGTCTATACCAAGACGCTTAAATGTTGTTATGGACGCTAAATTAAGTACTAAATTAAGAAAGAAATACAATATTTAAAGCTATGTTGAAATTTTTTTTAAGTGTACGAAGGCTTTTGTCGTGTAATGTTTCAGTTTTTTTATTATTTATTTTTCAAAATAATAGTTATATTATGTTTTAAAAATTCATTACATTATTCGAATAATAACAAATTGCAGATATTACAAAAAAATTTCAGTTCTGATTTATTAATTTTTATTAGTTAGAAACATTAAATTTTATGGGAAATTGTAAGTGTACGAACACTTTTGTGACGCCCGCTGTATATGTGAATAAACATTCATTTTTATAAAGTATTATTGACTGGTCCGCAAGAGCACTCAAGTCAGATATTTTTAAAATCTCTAAAAATTAATTACCTCTTTTTTAACCGAATGAAAAAATTCGCATTGATTATTTAATCTTAAAACATGAAAAATCGTCTTGCTCTTTATATTAATTTTTGATGAATAGTAAATTTTATGAGTTGAATTTTTTTTAAGGTTTTTAATAACTGGACCCAATATTGTTCAAAATACCCATTGTAAATGTTCCATAGTTTTTTGGCTACCCAAAGGCGTATTCAGATACATGAATCTGATTAATAAATATTCCCCGGTTAGAATAAAAATTTCCCAAAAAAAAAAATAGGCCTGATATAGTTAAAAAACATTTTTACTTACTGCTCAACGAACGATAAAAATAGCGAAAAAGAATTTTTCATTTTAAAATAAAGTGAAAGCTCTATTACTTAGACTCGTTTTTTTCTAAGATTTTTGAAACTATGTGCCTCGATAGTCATTTATATAAAATCCTTTTATTTGGTATTTGAAAAAAACCAAACTAGCTAGGTATAATTTTCGAAACTTTTTTAAAATTAGATTTAAAAATTTTTAAAGCTTTTGTTTTTTTAACCATTTTTTATGAGCCTTTTTTATATTTTATTCCCCATTGTGACTTTAGTGACACAAATTAAGTGATATTTTAGGCTTAAAATAAAAGTTAAATGGAATATTAAACTATTTAAAGATCAGTTATTTGTTCAATTGTATCTCTTATTGTAATTTACCTATTAACCTTAAAAAAAAAACTTATAAATTTTTTAGCAGCTTTATTTTTAAACTTACTTATACTAAATTGCTATTTCATTTTTCGCATAATCAAATGTCATTTAACTTTTAATTTACCATTTTTCTGAGATTTAAAAATCTCAGTGAATGTGAATCTCTCGTTGAATGTGATAGAAATAAGCGTTTATTTTTTAGAGCTTTTCAAGATTATCTCTCCAGTTAAACAAAATTATTTGGGTCAAGCAATGCAATATGCTAAAATACTAAATTTATCCATAGAATGAGAAAAATAATTTAACTAATACATTCCTGTATCTTGAAAGCGCTTTATGAAAATCGTGGAAGATTAAATAATTGTGCTCAAAAATGTAATTTCAAGATAAATAAGTTGTTACGTTTTTGTGTTTACAGAAGCTGGGAAAACAGTAAGCACAATATAGCTTGTGCTGAAAAAATTAATTTCTCAAAAATAAAAATTAATTATGAAATCAACTTTTGCAATCATCAGAGCAAATGTTTTATCTCTAAATTTCTTGCGTATCAGTGCCTATTTAAGCTCATTTCGGGCCCTGAGAGCAGAAGATCTAAGGGCCCCTTGGCAATGGTGGATAGAAATTTAATACCTGAAATTCTGGTTATCCGGACCCTTCTGGACCCTTCCAGACCCCTGGGCGCCCACCCCAAACCCCAATGGATATACCGGCACTGCTGCATATTAAAATCTTTATTGTTTAAAGAAAACATTCTAACGAAATCCTTCTTTATTAAAGATATGTTTGTGTCATCAAGTATCACACTATATGTCATTAAGTATCCTAAAAGTATCGCTTTACTGGAAAATTTAATGAAATGTACTCTTATATATACTGTCGAACCTGTTTTTGTGCGGTCTTTTTTTTATGCGATTTCCTTTTTTGTGCAATTTTTTTTGTGCGATTTTTTTTGTGCTATTTTATTTTTGTGCGATATTTTTTAATGCGTTGCACATGAATTTCAGTGACTTTGGCGCAACTGTAATATTTTCTATCTATTTACTAGTGGCGTAACGGAGAATGTTAGGACCCCCTTTCCCCTGAAAGTCAGGTTTCGCCTTTAAGGGGTGTTGGAAAGCTAAAATCTTATTTTTTTGACAATTTGAGATTTTTACATTTTTAAATTGTACAGATTTTAACCTTTCTAAAAATACCTTACTTTAACCTGTAGGGTATTTAGAAGACCTTAAAAAACCTATTTTTAAATAATCGTTGAATCTGGGCAACGCCCATTTTAATGGCGAAAAATGTAAATTAAGTACTTCGTTTTTGCTTAAAAGAATAATTTCTGATATAAACCAAAACATGTATCTTTTATTTTAATTTGAGCCTTTTATTTTTTTATTTCTTACCCGGTTAGAAGTCTCACTGTATACATTAAAATCAATTTATCTCAAAATGTAAATTTTAATGTGCGATGTACCTTTTCTGAGAAACTACTGTTCACAGGTGTGTAAAATTTTTATGAAATATTTATAATGATGTCTAATATATACTAAAATGAGCTTATTGTAAAAGACTGAAAAATTTATTTTTTACAAATTTTTTAAGTGAAAAATGGGTCAAATTTCGCAATGTTTGATAAAATATTTTATAATTTACTAAAAAATTCAAAATTAGCTAAAAGCTCATTTCATTCTAATGAGAAAGGTGCACTTTAATTGTATGAAAAATTTCAAGCATGTACATTTAAGAGATTTTGAGAAAAGGTACATCGAAAACAGCCAATTTAACATTGTCAGTATAGAGAGAGAGAGGTTTCCAACTCCCCTTAATATTTTATATATTGGGTAAATACGTATTTAGCGTTAGTCAAACCTTGTGCTCCTAGAGTCCTGAAGCCCCCCCCCCGTGACAGGACTCAATGGCTTTGGCTCCACTGTAATGTTTACTATCTATTTACCAGTGGTGTAACGGAGAATGTTAGGACCCCCTGAAAGTCAGATTTTGCCTTTAATATTTTATAAATTGGGTAAATACGTATTTAGCGTAAGTCAGGCCTTGGGCCCTAGAATCCTGCCCCCGTGACGCAGGGGTGTACGTTACGCCACTGAAATGTAGACACTTCAAGACGCTCTGTTCATTTGCTATAAACTGTCTCCCGACAATGCGCATTCAGTTGCTTTCTCTCAACGCTCCAGCAGCCCGCGCTTGATTGAAGACGAAACTTTGAATGACAGTGACATTATCAATAATTTGATAAATTATGAAGACAGACAAGAAGCCAGATTCTTTGGGAGCGGATAAAAATATGCAGGAGTCCAGCTTTCCAACAAATTGGAAAAGCATTTTCTTAAAATAGATACCAATTAAGAAAGAAGTATAAAATTCCAAAAAGGGCTTCAATCATGTATATAGCTGGTTATCGTGAAATTTACAAGCAACTGTGTGTGTGACTACCCGTCCTTCGTCACAAAAACTTATCTCTTACTTTATGTGACCAAAAAATAAATCAATTGAAATTGCACCTTCAAGTGACGAAAGCGATTTTGAGCTTTTTCATTACACGACTTTGGATTACGATGAGTAGCGATGAATTATGTATGTGAATTTTAAAGACTTATCCGTATATACAATGAGAAACTATATGTTTTTAAAATGTTTCCATGTGTAATATTTAATTATTTTTTTTATGGAAGTACTCTTAAGTAAATTTCGTAAATAATTGGCATATTTTATAAATGCGACTTTTTTATGTGGTCCCTATCCACCGCATAAAACAGTTTTTTGTAGTATTTCCACGAATATGTATGAATGTTGTTATATGTAAGAATTTATGAGATTTTTGAATATGTTTTTGTGCGATTTTTTTTATGCGGCTATTATCTCCCGCACTAAAACAGGTTCAACTGTATAACTGTTTTTGAAAACTACCACAAATTGCACAAAGAAATGCTAATAAACTGATCGAGGAAAATAACCATTTTATAAAGCACAAACAAAGAAATATTTGAGTTATAACAATACAGAAATAAATTCAGAATTTACTTCAAACTTCAAACTTTAGTTTGAACAAAGGATTATACATTGAATCACGGCAAAAGTTAGCATTCAAAGAGACCCTTGAATAAATTCAAGCTTCAAAAGTTTGGCAACTTGAGCCACCAGTAGAGGATGCCACCAATGAAATAACTCTCACACTTGGAGAACTGCCGTGTCTGGAAAGGCTTAGCTGCCAAAATACAGCCCATTTGAGAAAAAAAGGAATTTTTATTCTGAAAACCCTCGATATCTCTCTTACTGAATAAATATTTTGCATATTTGATCTTTAAGTGAGTTCACCCATGTGACGATCTGTTTTTTAAGCATTCTTAGGGAATTTTTTTAACAGCCAGTAAAAAGATAGAACTTTAAGTTTTTTTTTATTATTTATTTATACGTATTTTAAAAGTATGTATATAAATGTTTAGCAAAAAATATCCAATAGAACGTGAGTTATAGCGCTCTGAACACACCCACCTCGAAAAAATGGACGCCCACTTCCTTCACGATTCCGGCTGATTGGCTTATCTGAAATGAAAAAAAAATTAATGACATTTTAATTTGTAAGCTTAAATTCACCAAATGAACTATATTAAATTGAAAATATCAAAAAATGGATTTTTCGTAGCCTTCTGGAAAAAAAAGTTTCGAACTTCATGGGGTTTTTTTGTTATGTTTTTGTGTTTTAAAAAATAGAAATATTTCAAATTTTGGTATGATCGTAGTTCATTTGAGCGTATATATGTGCTGAGTCTACCCTATAAATTTGAAGTCATTCGGTCATACCGTTTTTGAGATATGATGGAGGAAAGTGTGAAAAACGCGTTTATAAAGTTTCAAGTCCGATTAAAACAATGAAAATCTTAACTTAGCGCTATGAAAAGCTGCTCTTCTAACACCTACTATTCTATAACGACTTCGAATTTTAAAAAATCTCTTTACCGCTATATTCTAGACATGCTAAGAAAGCAATTTATGAAAAAAAAAATTATTTTTATTTTTTCAACCCATTAGATGGGCGAACCCCCTTAAAATGTAATATTAATAGGTTTCTTCATAGAGCAGCCCTGAATACGACAAATTATTCTTCTCGTAGTTTCTTAAAGATTGCCATACATTTTTAATATCATCATATTTATTTATCACTACATTTATTCATTTATTTCTTCTTTGTGAGGCATAATTAAGATTCTTTTTAAAAGAAATTCTCTTTAAAAAGTTTATCTTCCAAAACAAATATTTTGACAACAAGATTCGTGTTGACAGTTTTTTTCTACGCTCAAGATGTAGTTCGAAAAAAATAAGCTTTTTTAATCCCTTTCAGTATTCCTACACTCAATTTTGATTTAAATTTGTTGTTGTTGTCATGTGTTTTATTATCCTAGGAACATATAAAATACAAGTGAAGAACAGAAAGCATTCAATACAAACAGAAGAATATACACATTTATTACAGATGATGATCTCAGCATATAACAAGAATGGGTGCACTGCTTTCCTTTCGAGAAGAGAATCCATTACAGGTGAAAGACCATCTTCATTCCCGAAGAAGATACAACCATATCTTACACGGAATTCAAACCCGAACCAACTCGGTTACAAACCGAGGGTCATAGCCACCATACTAGCTGGGCGACTGATTTAAATTTAAAACAAGTAATATGAAAATTTTGAAGTCGATTCCTACTTAAATCAACAAAGAAAAAGAATTTTTTAGTTACTTTTTATTAAATAGTTACAATTAATATAAATATTTATATACATAGAACAGAAACACAATATTATAAGTAGCAAGTAATTTTTATTAATTGTCATTAAAGTATCGTATTGTCATCCAAAACAATCGTGTATATAAAACTTTCAACTGAATGCTTTAAAACGTGAGAAAAAAAAAATCTTTTAAAGTTTTGACCCAAGTCGCTAAAAATGAAGCCAACGTTGCTGTATCTATAATTCTTTAAATAATTGGTTCTAGTCAATTAATTTTATTTGATTATAATTAAATTATCGTATAGTCACCCAAAACAGTAGTGTATAGAAAATCACAGCTCAAATGCGCCCTTTAAAATGTGAGAAAAAAAACCTTTTCAAGTTTTGACACAGGTCGCCAAAAATGATGCCAACGTGGATGTTTTTGTAGCTCTTTGAATAATTTTATTTAATCAATTAATTTCTATTAATTATAATTAAATTACTGTATTGGCATCCCAAATAATTATGTATACAAAATTTCAGTTCAACTGAGCGCTTTAAAACGTATTTTATTAACGATTAAAAATTTGAACAAGATAAATATATAGAGAGTGCAAGCTAATAGTTGGAATTGAAAAATTATGTCTTTTATATAAAATTTTTTAATTTAAATCAATGGTAATGCTATAATTTCATTTTAGTTTATACCTTCTAACTGTTAATGATAGTCTGATCGAATTCAGGCCCATTTTATCTGCTTCAGACTTTTTTTTTTACTTCAATCAATGTTATAGTTCCAATTCCTTTTCGATCTTCAGTTACTTATTTAAGATAACTTATAACTTTTATTTTTAATCTTAGTTTTGTAAAATGTGTTCCAATTTAAGACTTGTAAGAATCTCGCCTCCACGCCTAGAAATGTGGGAGAAAGGGAAGAAAGACTAGCCATGCTCAAAATCATTTAGTTTATTTGCAGCACAAACAACAACACAAGTTCGATCAATCAAACCTAAGAGATGCATCCAACTTAAGAAATATGAAGACAGTTAACGAGGTACGCGAGGTATGAGAAGACTTTACCATTAACACTTACTTCAATTCGAGTACATTGCCTTCCTAGCTATGTAATCTATATTCAATCCCCAGTGACAAACCGTCACCTTAATTATTACAATTATCAAATACTAAATATCTGTGTTACACTATAAATTTGATTAATCACTGTTCCGCTAGTATAGCCTACTCTATCTCTCTCTCTCTAACTTGAAAGTCTAGACTTTATATAGTAGTCTTAATTTGCATGTTCACGTTCTCTTCTTCAGAGGGAGCGTTCTAACAAAATAGTTTTTAAGGACCAAAGATTCTTCAAGAGTATTTGTTAGGGAGAAGGTCGTGGATAGAGCCGTTACAGACTTACTGATAAAGACACATGTATGATTGGATCGTATTTTTAATACTCCTTTATTTGTCGCCAAATTGGCGAAATACTGACGTCATATTCGACTGAAGTCCAAACAATACAATTTGGTAGAATTTTTTTTTCTCTGTCGCTAAAAGTGTGGACTAAACTGATTTTACTCGGAGCTGTTTATGGTTTTCATCAAAGCTAGGTTTATTTTATCTATTTAAAATAGCTTTGGACTTAAAGTAATATGGTATATTTGCAGGGAAGTAGCTACCACCGTATCAGCCGTATCAATGATACGGAGCCCCAAGCTAAAGGGGCCTCAACATATGTAAGGAAAATTTTTTTAATATATTAAAGGACCTCAAAAATGGGCGTGGAAGAAATTTTGATACGGGGCCCACTTAGGATTAACTACGCCAGTGAACATTTACAATATATTTATGTCCATCTCATAAGTGGACCAGCTCACAACGCTGAAGAATTACATTCTTACCCTATATCAGAGATCCAAATTGCTTAAATAAGGACTGACTATGTGTGAAGTATGTAAATTAATTAGCTAATTTTGATGAATTACTAAAAATAGCACTAAAACATGTAATTTTATTATTATTTTTTTAATTTTTAAATCGTAATATTCACTAATTAAAATGAAATTCATACGGTATGCGGAATGTATTTCACTTCATTTTAAATGAGAAAATTAGGAATTATAATTTGCGATGGGTTTGAGAAAATTTTTAACCACACAATCAACAAGTTTTTCACCTTTTTAATTCTTAAAGCAAGAGGAAAAGGTGAACTGCTTTACATTTCTTGGCGTAAATTTCGTTATACGATGTAGTGGTTTACGTTGTAAAATTTTTGAGTTCATTCTTCGTAGCAGAATTGCGTGAATCACTTCAAAGAGTTATACTTTTAATAATTATCTTTATATTCTTTTCAGAAGATTATTATAAGGAGTGAGCTATCATTTAAAAAAGTATTCTAAATTTTCAGCAGTATTATCTGGCACTTTGAGAGATTGGTGAGTCTCATTTTTAAAATTCACCCTACCGAAGAATGAGTAATCCAGCTATTTTTTTTTAAAAAAAAAAAGTTTCGCACGTAGTCGGATACATCTAAAGCAGAAATAATTCTCAACAAAAGTGATAAAAATATATATTCGTATTTTATGGTATATTCTAAGGGAAGTGGGATTGAACGAAGTAAAGCAGCGTTTCTCAAACTGTGGGGCGTGCCCCCCTAGGGGGTGTGATACTCTACAAAGGGGTGCAAGCATAAAGTCGATAACAAAAGGTTGTTTAAAAAAATTATTAATTTACTAAAAGTAAACAAACAAAATAAATTCTGACATAATAAAGCATAAAATACACATTTGCACTGATATAATACACTTATAATTGTATGAGCACTGTACAATGTATTTGATAATTAATTTAACAATAATAAGTTAGGAGCAAGTATAACAACTACCAGTTGCCAAATGGCCTTGCCATGTATACAATTTTGCAAAAATTAATCCTTATCTTGATAATTTGTACGGTTTATAATTAATCTCTTAACTGCCGATTGAAAGTGACGTAATTCTCTCCTCAATGCCACCGTTTTCTTCGTAGGCGCGCGTAGGGATGTATTGAGGAGAGGGACGAAAAGGAATAAAAATAAATAAGACCCTTTCTGAAATAAGTAAATCCTTCGGAAACTATCAAAGTACTTTTATTGCATTCTAAAGCCTTCGGGATAATTTTGTGGATAGCAGTGCACAGAAAAGATCGTACTACGGAAAGACGTATATATGCATCCGGGGAAATTAACGCTTTGGTTGAGTGCGACGCTTATATACGCCGGTGGCACTTAAGAGGTTAAAGTCGTATTGTAGCTTTTGCGTCAAAGTATTGTATTACCGAAATTTTGCGAAGCACTGAAGTATATATGGGAATGACTGGAAAAAAAGTGGGAAGATTTTAGCAGTTTGGTTCCTGAAATATTTATTTAGTTCCTGCATTTATACAAATAAGACAGAAAATGTAAAATCTTCATTCAATGTTTAAGCGGTAAACGGTGATAATATTTTCCTTTTCAAATTAATTTGTATCTCCTTAAAATGTAATTCACAAGTATTGTAATTATTGTCTAAGATATAAAGAGAAAAATATTTTATCCCGTTTGTTATTATAATGTTTGTTTTATCCTTTCGTTTTATAAACATGAATATTTATCATTATCACCAGTTTCTTAGAATAATTTTATGTTTATTAACATGCCTAAAGATAAGTTTTCTTAGCTTGAATGCTCCATAATCTTCTGAAAATATTTTCGATTAGCTTTTTTATTCAAAGAAAAAATTTATTTACCTCTCATTTTGAAACAAAAATCCTTGCGTCACTTATACACATTTGTAGCAGTCCATTCGAAAACAATATTTGATGTCAAACATGTTGATAATAAATCACATAACGGTATAAACGACTCTGTTTATACACAAATAATTTTGAGAAAATTGAAAGCATTCGTAATGTAAATCAATTCATATAAAGTATGAATAATTTGATAATACTCGTATATGCTTGTTGTTGTCGTGTATGACAAAGTGCAAAGGAGGTAATAACGAAATATAAAGATATAGTCAAATATTGCCAAAGGCGTGAATCACTGCCGTGGCAACATCCATGGCACGATCCGAGTATAGAATGTCCATGCTGCAGCCATTGTCTATTTTTAAAAGGGCACCAACAATGGAAGGACAGCTAAAAAGGTGTTCGGATTCCACATATGATCTGGAACCATCGGACAGAATCTTTATGCCCTTAAAGTATCCGACTACGTTCGGAACCGTGATTTTAAAAAAGCACATAAATGGATAATTTTCACGATATTTAGTGTCACTTAGATTGAAATACATGTACAAATTTGTTTTAAGGACATTTTGACCAAAAAAATTTATTTAAATACAACATTTTGGCAAAAAATGAACTTAGAATAACTTTTTTAAAAAATGTTCTCCTTTTGTGAAAAGAGCTTCTATTATAATAATATTTTGTCTGTATATAGCTCAGACCTCTGTACAGAGGCTCAACTATGAGTTTTGAAAAATTCACATTATTTTCAGAGTTACAACCATTGAAATAATTATCGGCGTTTTTTTTCTTAAAATTTCTCCCCTCTGTTGTCGTAAAGCATGGATAAACCCACTTCTAAATTATATATTTCAAAAATTCTAGTTGAACCTCTTTACAGAAGTCTGAGCTATGGACAGGCAAAATATTATTATAATAGAAGCATTTTTCGCAAAAGGAGAATATTTTGAAAATGGGTCATTCTATGTTCCTTTTTTGTCAAAATATTGCACTTAAATAATTTTTTATTGTAATAATATTCTCAAAACGATTTTATATACATTTTCTTATCTAAGTGACACTAAATATCATAAATATTATCCATTTATACGCTTTTGCAAAATCACGGTTCTGAACGTAGTCGGATACATTAAAATGATTTGTCCTTAGTCTTTATTGTTGTCGTAATGTCTCAGGCTATAATTTAATTCTGTCAGCGAGAATTTTTTTCTTGGGTTTGAGCAGAGCTTTTGTTGTGTGACTGCGTTGGCATCAAAACCGTAGTAGATGAAGTTACATGCTCAAGTTCTGGCTTCATTGGCAAGGAAATCGGCCATCTAGTTCCCTTCGATGTCAACAGGGGCGGGATCCACTGGAGGGTGCATGATTTGCTCAATGCACCAATGGAGAATAGAAGAGAAGTGATCCTTTGATCGTGTGGTGAAACGGAGTACAATAGTCCCAATGTAAGCTCATGCGTGTCGTAAAATGGCGACTAAAATGAGAAGAATTCCAACCTCTTGGGGCTCTGGCAACCCTTAATTATGACAAGTGCAATATATTGTGGTATTAATATATGTTTGTAATTGGGTTTTACTAACGTTTTTCTCAAAAACAGCATTTGGTTCAGAGGAAACAGTTGCTTTTGTCACAGACTTATTTGAAGACTAACTTGAATACAAACCCCTTCGTGAAACAAATCAACAAAAGACAATGTTGTCGACTTTCACACGTGGCTGCTCCTTTCACGCCTTTTCTATGCCATTTTCTTGCCGGTATATGTGCTGATAATATACCTTAACAAGATAATGTGAACAGTATTTTTTTCAATTACCTTGCCAGTTACATAATGCATTCATTTTTATAGGAAACTGTTCACAGACCCAGATTCATTTTAATAGACCCTGATTTTATTTCATTTTTATTTAATTATATTCAATTTTATTTGCTTTATATATTTTTTGAATGTTTCCTCTTGATCTTAACTTAATGATAAACCACTGATATACAGTTCGATTTACCTGAACATCTAACTACTATAATGTTCGAATTAATTGGGACAGGCATTCTCTTTTCTTGTCTGATTTGGTATGTGGTTATCAGTGATGTCCCCGACCCTCTCAAATGGGTTATTTATGCATAAAGGTAATGTGATTGATCGCTCTTGACTATAATTTACTCCTTTGTTTTTGGTTATCATTTGTCCAGTTGTGAGCGTTTAAGTGTCGCAGCTGGTGGTTATAATTTTCCTTTCCTTGTAAAGTGTATTTCCTTTACTTATTCTGAGAGGAATATTCCTCTAAGGAAGCATTCTAAAATAATCACTCTTAATGAACACACTTCTATGACTGTGAGAGATATAGCTACTGCAGTTGGTGTGGGCAACTCAAGTGTTTCAAGAATTTTAAGTACATTTCAAGATTCCGGAACATTGTCTCCAAAAAGAAAAGGAAAACGTGGGCTCAAACGGAAAACTATACCAAGAATTGATAAAATTCGTATAAGAAATAGCAAAGTAAGTCCAAGAAAGATAAGCAAAGACATTTAAAGGGTTTATTGGATTATGGCATTGAAGTGAGTCCCTCAACTATATGGAAAAGGCTTCTGGAAATTAGCCATATGGCAACAAGATCGAGGAAAAAGCAATTTTCAGTTCAGAAAAAGATGAAAAAGCGCTTAGCATGGGCCGAAAAATACCAACCCTCGACTGTTTACGACTAGAAGAAGGTGATTTTCAGTGATGAAACACATTTATTTGTGCAGGGATGAAATTAGGTGTAGTTAGACGAAGTGAAGATGAAACTCTGCTACCAAATCATACCAACAGACTGTAAAACACCATTCTAAACTAATGTTTTGGGGTTTTTTCACAACAAATGGCCCTAGAACAGTGCTTCTCAAACTTTCAATACTTGCGACCCAATATTGAATCATAATTTTCATCGACCCCCTCATACAAAAACAATGTATTAAATTCAATAATACTATATTTTGACGCTAAACCTACAATTCGACTTTAACCTTTTAAATGCTACCGGTGTATATAAATGTCTCACTCAGACAGTAAGTTAATTGCCTCGTACATATATATACGTCTTTCCAAAGTACAATCTTTTCTGTGAACTGCTATCTATGAAATTATTCGGAAGGCTGTGGAATGCAATAATAAGACCTTGACAGTGTTTGTGAAGGATTTACTTATTTCAGAGGATTTGCTTATTTATTCCTTTAATACCCTCCCACCCCCAATACACCACATACGCTCGCCTACGTGTTAAATGGTGGTATTGGGGAGCGAATCGCGTAATTTATAATTGACATTGAAATAATTAATTATAAACCGAACAAATCATCAAGTGTTAATTTTTGCATATAATTTTACATATGAAGATCTCATGGGTTACTGGTAATTGTTAAATGTTCTTAATTTATATATATAGTATTGTTCATTTCATTATAAAATACATTGAGCAGAATTAATATATTTATAAGTGTATTATATCAGTGTAAATGTGTTTTTTATTTTTTATTATTTCAGACTGTATGTTGTTTTTTTACTTTCGGGAAATTAATAAATTTTTTAAATAATCTTTTGATTTCGACTTTTCAATATGCTCGCACCCCCTTGAAGGGTTATGACGAGGGTTGACCCACAGTTTGAGCAAAACACTGCCCTAGAAGCTTAGTTCCTCTTAAAACCACCGATGAATTCTGTAAAATACATATAAATATTACGCAGTAGAATTATTATATTCATGGAAACATTTGATGAAGCATTTCAGCATGACTTGGCTTCTTTCACAATTTGAAATTGGTCATGACTTTTATGTGGGAAAATAAAATAAAAGGGCTTAATTGGCCTGGTAATTCACCAGACCTAAATCCTATTGAGAATTTGATATATTCTCAAACTCATTCAGTTGAGATAAGTTGAACGACAACAAAACAGAACAAATGATAAAATGTGCTATACAAGTGTGGTTCCACGATGATGAACATGTGCACTGCACTGGTGAAATTAATACCAAGACGAGTTGAAGATGTAATTTCTGTTACAGGAGGACATATTTTGTAATAATATCGAGGTTTTTCTTTTCTACTCAAAGTATGTAATGATTAGAAGCTAAAGTTTTAGAAAAAGTCATTTTCATAACATTTGTCCCAATTAATTCGAACAGTATAGTACTCCATGATTGGGGGTTTAACTTCTCTTCCCAACTTAAATGTAAAATAGCCGATCATTTTGGTCAACTAATTACAGAAACTCCTCTAGACTCTAATTCATCATAAATTTTTATCTCTCACACACTGTGAATACTTTGTAGCAGTGCTCCGCAACCTTTTTATCGCTGTGGACCGGTCAACGTTTAATAATTTTACCACGGGCCGCTGAGGGTGGGACACGTTGATTGTTTACATTTTAGATTGTTTTGATTTAACAATTTTAATTTAGTTACGTTTATATATAAATATGCCTTCAGAATAAAAAATATAGTTACACCAAACATGAATAAAAGTGATTTAACGTGGAACATAAAGTGATTTCCGTGGAAAGTTGAGCAAATCCGAGAGAAATGCACCACTTTAAATAAAATGGCAATAGTTTAATGTTTTTTATTCGCCCCGGCACCATTTGATCCAAGGACCGGTACCGGTCCTTGGACCGGGGGTTGCGGATCACTGCTTTGTAGCAACCGGATTAGCTAGGCTTGCCCCTCCCACCCCTAAACACGCAAAATTTTTCTGACTTTTTCACCAAAAACGTAATCCTTTAAAAAACTCAGGCAATTTTAACAATATCTCAGTAATTCCTTTTATAATTTGTCTTCTTCTTTCAAACGGGCTGCAAGTTGAGCCTTTGAAAACATGTGACAAGGTCCCAATTATAAGAGCCTTTTCATTGGTGGCACCCGCCACTAGAATATTTGACGCTTGAATTTATCAATTATAATTAACGTAGTCATTTGACATGTGTGCCTAGTATTTTCGCATTTTGAAAATCTATCGACTCCAGCCAGGATTGAACCCGCAACCTTAAGCTCACGAAGTTATAACACGCTACATTTAAGCCACCGAAAGGACGCATTTTAATTTACAAACTACAGTAATAGTTTCATTTTGTCTGAGTATTTTAATTTATAAAATGGCAATTTGAAAGTATTAATGTCATTCGAACTTTAATGGTAGGAGATAAGGGTTTGACAGAACCATTTGCTTCTAAACAATATGTATAGAAAATACAATTTATTTATTTTTTTTTTTGGAAATTTATTTGTCTAAAATTTTTTTGTGAATTACACGTCCCACAAAAGGTTTGTCACAATTCCTTTTTTCTGCAATTTTCATATGAGTTAATTTTTTACTTAAATTGCAATATTAACCATTCAGTGATGAATAAAGTATTAAAATTATATTCTTCTTAATAAAAAAATATTAATTCAATTGATTAAATATTAAACCTTTATTTTTATCAACACTTTACAATTTCTTAACTATGTAATGGTAGAAAATGCTAATTCTTTTGAGACTAATTTTTAAGAGACAAGAGTAATATAAAAAAATAGTTTTTAAATCAATTCCTACTGAGATCAACAACGAAAAATTTTATTTTAGCTACTTTTTATTAAATAGTTACAATTAATATAAATATGTATATATATAGGACAGAATCACAACATTAAGTGGTAATTAGTTTTTTTAATTATCATTAATCGTATTGTCCTTTTCATTTCAGTCCAACTGAATGCTTTAACACGTGAGAAAAAGACCTTTTCAAGTTTTGACACAAGTCGCCAACGTGGCTGTATTTGTAATTCTTTAAATAATTAGTTTTAATCCATTAATTTTTATTAATTATAATTAAATTATAAATCCTGTATAAAAAATTCAGCTCAATTCAGTGCTTTAAAATGTTTTTTATTAACGATTGAAAATTCCATCAAGATAAATAAATAAATATACAAATATATAAATAAATAAATATATATAGACAGTGCGAGCTAATAGTAGGAATTGAAAAATCAGTATGTAGTACAGAAGATTAATTACATAACAATTCTTTGAAGTAGGATTATATCAGTTTCATAAAACGGTTTATTACAATGCATGGAAAATTAGTTTTTCGTTTAAGGGAGTCCGGCACATGAATTTTCAAAAAATTATCGATTTTCACTTTTTTAAAATTTTTTTTAAAGTTCAAATATTTTTGTTTAAAATGATATATGATATGGGGAAACACGATTATTAGAAGTATTTCTATTTCTCTTTAAAATGAAGCTACACCTTGACGCGCATCAAATGAGCTGTGCTAGGAGAACCTGTGTTTCCCCTTGTAAAAGCTTCTGATGAGCGCGAATCCATATGATATTCAAGTGGAAAAATTTGACTCAATTGGGCTTATTCAAAAGCATACGGGTTATTAAGAAAATGTTTACATGGAAAGACTCAGAACCTAAATGAGTCAGTTAATAACACCCTATGGTCAGTGATTCCAAGATCTACATTTGTGGAATTAAAAACTCTAAAATTAGGGATAAATATGACTATTGCACAGCTCAGTATGAGTCATGTAGAAAAATTAATGATCTTAAAGAATTGTGATGTTGAACCAAGTTATAAATGTGTGTCATGCTTCAAAAAACTAGATGCACGTAGATCCGTGTAGCCCAACGAAAGCATCTTGGGATCCCCAAAAAAGGGAAAATTGTTAAAAATAATGAAAAAAAGAAAATTAGAAGAGTCTTTTGTAAGAACAGAGGCTTAAAAAAATACTCCATATGCTTCTGGAAAGAACTAAAAAAAGTAAGCGATCAAAAAAATTACAAATTTTTACTTTTTTTATTATTTTTTTTATTGAGAACATTTATAACCCCATGCACACAAAGTATCACACGGAGGCTTACATAGAAGAAAGAGGGAAGCACACATCACTAAGAGAAGAAGGATTACAACACTAACGCCCATGCCTTACCCGGGATTCGAGAGGGCTGCGGTAGCCCAGTGGTCAAGGTATCGGATCACATGGCAGGCATGTCATGAGTTCGAGCCCAGTACCACTAAGGACCCGCCGTGTAGGGCAGCGATGCACGTTAAATCTGTCGAGAGCTGAAACGCCATCCCGTTAGTGTGGTGCGGTAGTTAGGAGAGGGGGTACCAGTTCAGATGTCGTCCACGTCACTTGACCATGGTTCAAAATTTCGTGGTCCGTCGCCAAAAGCCCTAGTGTAGCTGGACAGTGTGATGTTAATATTCACTCACTCACTTACCCGGGATTTGAACCCGGACTCCACTGCACCGCAATCAGCGTCACTAACAACTAAACCGAATGGGCGGTAAATGTTTACTTTTAAAGCCTGTTTATCAAAATGTAACATTTTTCACTTTTACGTACCTTTTCTCAAAACCTATTTATTATATTAACCTCAAATTTTCAGTGAGAAAACTTTTAACATGTTTACACATTTTAACGGAGGAATTAGATATATTTGAGCAAACTTTGTTATATATAGATATGACTTTTTTAAACTAAATTTATGGGGGAAAATTAGACAATTTTTAAAAAAGCTATATAATTAATTTAATTTTTAACAAAAAAACCCCTTTTCGTTAAAGTGTTATTGATAGCACGTATAACCTACAGTAAAACTTTATCCATGAGAAATAAGTAGTTTTTGAGAATAAGATACAAAAAACTTTGAAATTTAACATTTTACGGACGGTTAAATGAGACGTTTTTACGTATTTCAGATGTCAAAACTTAGCTATGTAATATACATAATATGAATTGGATGTATTAATAGTTTCTAATTAAAAAAAAAAACTTAAATTGCAGGAAAGTCTTTATTTTTTTCCAAAACTTTTAAGCAAAAATCAGAAATTTTCCTTTATATATCATTTACACTCTTTTTAAAGCATATATTCTTTAGGTGTTTGAAGCTCTCACGTGCAGAAAGGCTGAAAAAAAAATAAAATAATTATCAACTATTAATTTTGAAATTCTTTCTAAAATAAAAGTTATCACTTATTATTAATGCTTGGTAAATTTCTTTTATTTCAAAATGTTTCAGATAATTTTCCGTATCACTTAAGTTTACAAGCCAATATTTAACTTAATATGTGGAAGAAAGAAAACCCTCTTGCTTGACGAAGGCTTGATTTTTTACTTATTGCTTGACTTGCTAGATTTTTTACTTATTTTGGGATTAATAAAAGTTTGAATTTCAACTGATGTAAATAGCTCCTTATAAAACGTGGAATCAATGAATTTTTTTTCCCAAATTCATAAAAAAAAACCCTCCACAACAATTAAAACAAAAAAATAATTTTGAAAAAAACCTTTGGGATTTGGGCAGAAGGGATTCCCCAAAAAACCCCAATTGTCGTTCCATTCCTTTCCTGCCCGCCTTCACGAAATTGCGGCTCAAATGTTTGGGGTTTTTACCGGGGTAAAAAAAAAAAAATGAGCCTGGGGACATTCCAATCTGCGACAAATCAAGGGTTCGCGGCCCCAAATGACGCAACGGTAATCTTTGCCCTTGGTTCGTGATGGGGCTGGGACCATCACGTATCCCACAATTCACCTGTCATCACCGGCGTGGTGCCGAGGTGGATGTGATCCATTTCGGTCTGTCTTTTCCCTTTGAACCCAGGGGGCAGATTCATCATGTTGCTTGGTTTGCCCAAACCCCCTGCCCATTTCTCGAAGGTTTCCCCAACCCCTATAGGCTATTATTCTTCGGTCGTTCAAAAACGTCAAAAGGCTGGTGTTTTCCAAAAAGTTGGGAAAAACAGCCCCCCCCCAAAAAACTCAAGAAAAACAATTCCGCTTCAAATCGCCAATCTGCCCATATAATGCTTGGGGGGGGGGTACGTCCCGTGATGCCGTCTGGCAAATCTAAGGGTTTATATTTTTCGCCCAAGCATGATGTAAATTTCCTGGGTTGGGTTTTCTTCAGGGTGTTCCCTTTTTTGTTTTGGAGTGTAGTTTCTCTATATTTTATGTATGCTTTTGTACATGTATTAAAAATATTTCGCATATTTAAAAGATATTTTCTTTTTAGAAAATGATACCTGAATATAAGTATGCATTACAATATCTCAAAATAAAGAGAAAAAGCTTTTGCATTAAAAAAATTTACCTTCGTATTTCTACACAGGAAGATTAAAATATCATTATTAAGAACAAAAAATCCAAGTCTATTGGAAATTTTAAAAGAAATATGTCACAGAAACAAGGAATCTTAAAATTTTGGCAGATTACTCTTTCTCGCTTATCCTGGTTCTCTTAAGAATTTGAGTCTCTTAACTTATCATCTTCATCGATAAAAGCTGCTGTGATACTTACGACGGTTCTTGATGTGTCGCAAGTCAATCCAGACGCACACGGAGGAGTCATATCATACACGCCATTGCTGTCAGGTTCGTCACTGCAAGAGTGATCTGTCAAAAATATAATTATCAACATTATGAGAAGTGTTTTAGTAGCCTAAATTCGAAAAAAAAGTTAAAGTTTAATTTTTTACACCGCCAATGATGGCGGTGTCATTTTAAATGACAGTTTTATGGGGTAAATTCTTGATCTTATTTTATACGTCAATAGGCAAGTCCCCAATCATTCGCATCAATTTTATTGTCAGGGACGTCTTAAGGGGGTTTACCTTGCCAGCCCCCGGGGCCCCCGACTACGATGGGAGCCTCGTCTTGTTTTTGACTTAGCTTCAATAATATCATAATTCGAATAATTTCAACGGTCGAATGTTATTTCCGGTTGTACTCACCAAAAAACTGGGAGTTTCGGACGAAAGGTCAACTGGCTACCTGTGGTGATCGTCGCGCATATGCACAGGCCTAGCCCTGCCACCACACACCGTCATTACTCATTCGGTCAAAGTCGGCAGTCAGTCGAGCCAGTTTATGCGATTGTTTTTTGTTTCGGGTTTTTGCTTGTTTGAGTATCTGGCAACGTGTGCAATGTTCTGTCTCAAGCGTAAAAGGTGGGGCTTTCTTTTGGGGGCGGGACTTAAGAAGTTTTTAAAACGCCCCGTCACTTGCAACCTAGATGATTTGTTATCATTGGGGGCCCAAACGACTTTTTTGGGGAAATGGTTCATTCTAAAAAAATGAGCTGTAGATGCCAGGTAATCTCCACCGGGCCCAAAATGGGGGACCCCAGGGGATGATAACCCTGGGGGGCAGTGCATAGAAAAAATCGAAAAAAAGATTAAACCCGGGTCACTGCGCGGGGTTTTTTTACCCCGCAACAAGAAAAAACCCCCTGGGGGGCTAAACAAAATACGCGAACCACGATTTTTTCTGTAGCTGCACATTTTAGGTCATTGAACCCCGGGCCCGATGTAATCAATCTCCCCAGGACGTTGGAATTTCGATAAGTTTTCCGTTGGCCGCGAATATGTACCGTTCCATTGGTATTTTTTCTCTACTTTTTTATAAAATTAATGCTTATTTTATTATTTCTTTGAAAAAAAAATAAACGTTAAAATTATTAAAATTAAATAATTAAACCCCAGAATATGAAACAACTCCTTTAAAAAATACCAAAAACTTTCAGAGCAGAAGAATTTAAAAAAAGCTTAATAACAAATGGGGGTTAGTTTTTTTACGGGTAAAAATGTGTCCTTTTTTGTTTCCTTTAAAAAAATGTTCTTGATTGAATAATCTCTCTAATTTTGAAAGATTAAATTTTTTTTTCTATTTCTAAAATTTTTCATTAATTATAAAAGGTAAATTATTATGGGAAACGTTTTTTGTTGGTTTTTAATAAATAAAAATTTTACTTTAAAAGAAAAATTTTTAGGTTTACAAAAGGTTAGTTTATTTTAGGGGAAAAATTTAAAAATTTTATTTGTATAATACAAAAAACATATTGTATTTCCCATAAATATATTTTCAAAATTTTATTTAAAAAATTTTCATATTTAAATACCCCGTTTTAAAAAAGTTTGGGCTTTTCTACACCCCGCAAAATCAAGGTGGGAAAAACAAGGGCAAAAGGGGACCGGGGTTAAAAATAAAAAATTAAATTTTGTTAAAAAGAAGCAAAAAAAAAATACTTTCCCAAACATAATAAAAAAATAAACTACACATTTACCCCAATAAAACACTTATAAAAAAAAAAAGTAGTGTACAATGTGTTTCGAAATTTTAATTTAAAATTACTAAGTTAAGAACAATTTTAAATAATTACCAGTGACCCTATGGGTTTTGTCAAAAAAATTATATACACACTTTTAACACTTCCCTTTTGAAAATTTTGGTACGGTTTAAAATTTAAAAAGTCGTTTTTTAATTTTTAATTTTTAAAAAGTATATTATCATTGAATTCTTTACATTGTAATTGTATGGAAGAGGGCGTGATGAAAATTAAGATTAAAAATTGGGTCGCAAGTCTAGAAAGTTTGAGAAGCACTGCTCTACGCTAATAATTAAGAATGTTGCTTTATGAGGGAGGTTTGAGCCTCCAAACCCCACCCTTGTGAACCTCACTAGTTCTGATTTCTTCTCCAACCTACTGAGAAATGTGCTCCATACTAACAAAAACCAAACAATAGTCGATATATTGACATCATAGTCAATCCTCATACAGGGTAAATTTCATGCAAATAAGTGGTCGCGAAAATTGATGAATAGAATTTTAGAGACGGGGGGCCCTGTTTTTGATAACTACCCAGGAGGGGAACATTAAATGCAAACCAACCCCGGGTGAAGTCCTCGTCGAAATTACGAGTTGCGTCCCCTCCTAAAAAGCTTTTGAGTTTCGAAAATTAAAAAATCAAAAATCAATTTTAAACCCCGTACACCTCAAAGATTTTCCCATTGGGGAAGATCCGGGGGATTGTGGTTGGAATTTTATGTGAAAAACGGAGTCCTAGTGTTATCTGAATTAATTCTGAATAATCTGTGCTTTGGGGGTTTGTGTGGCATTGTTTTCCTGGAATATACCAGTATCAAATTAAAAATCCATTGAAGGGATAACCTGATCAAACTCGTTTATGTAATTCAAAGACTTCATTTTACTGTCACTTAAAATTGCTGACCCTAGATGAACAAGGACTTTTTAAGACACTTTGAGGCCCTGGGCTCAGAGAAATCTTAAGATTTTTTTGGCACTGAGCCTCTATACAAAAGTAAGCCCTACTCGAGATATTTAAAAGTAGACAGTATATATAAATAGCATGCACTGTCAAATACTCGTTCAAACGGTAATTTGAAACAAATAAATGTGCACGACTCCTCTCCAAAAAATAGGTACAAAAACGGCTCGACCATTTGGGCCCTTCCCCACTAAATTAGCTGAATGATTGTTTATGGTATTATGCTTAGGTATAGACACTGACAACAGTCATCGAATAATAAATCAGTTGACGCACAGTTTGAAATTCCCTGTTTTTCGGAGAATAATATTTGACCATTAAAATATCCCGGGTCATGATCTTTTTTAAGGGGGGAGTCGAGAACAAAAAGAAAGGGCCCCGGGCCCCTCCCCTTGGGCCATGCCTTAAAAATGTCCCCCAAATCTCTGTTTCGTTGAAGTAATCCAGATACTAACGCAGCTTCTGCCTTCTCAGTGGACCCTATAAAGAAAGGGTCCCTTGTTTAGGGAAAATTCCCGAAGTCAATTTTTTGTGAATCTACAACTGTTAAATTCCATTTTTAGAAATTCCAGTTACAATTTTAGTGCTGAAATGCTCGTTTGTTCATTCTTAAACACAGTCGCTAGATCAACAATTGATTCTTTGCCATTTTAATTCACCGACCACTGAAAAGATATTCTGGCACGAAAATAAAAGACTTTTCGTACATATTTATTCCGAGGGTTTAGATTGAGCCAACATTCGCCCAATAGCACCTAATTAAACAAAGATTTGCATTACATATGAGACGAAGCTGAGCAGAATTTTGATCGTTCTACAACTAGCGCCACCAAGTTGGATTGACTTCGAGATTAAAGCTCGGAGGAAGGATTGAAGCTACTGAAGAATCAGTGCTATTTCGTACTGAAGTTTGCCCTGACACTTTCATTACGTGTACCCGAAATGGCTTTGAACTTGGACCTGAAAAACGACAACGGAATGGACCTATCACTACCTTCTTCTAACAACACCTCTCAATCCGGAACTCCCCAAGAAACCAACTGCAAAAGACTACAGGCCCTCGCCACCGACGTAAAGAAGTTTGCCATCATCATAGAAAATTTCAAGTCGACGATCAACGCTCTAAGGTTAAATGGAATAACGGACGAAAGCGATACCACCTTGACCGCGCGTGAGCACGCGACAACTTCAAAAGTCTAGTTCACTACGGAGAACTACACCAACTTGCATTAGAGTGAGTTTTCGCTATACCCCGTAATACCCCAACTGTACTATACATATGCATGTTGCTCTCCCCACCCAAAAACACCTCACAAGAATTTCCACCACTCCCCAAAATAGCATCAGTTAAACGCAAGGAAAATAACGATGGATTTATTCCCCCCTCCCCTCTAGAAGGCTTTCAATAAATTACAGAACCAATTTAAAGCCGGAATTAACTAAAGTTAACTGGTATGAGATTTCAACACTCACAGAAAACTTTGAACCCCAAATTATACCCGTAGTAGGAAGTTCGACAGATACACAAAACAAAAGTCACACATCTAGTAAAACTAATATGCAATTTATATATATAAACACCACCACCAGTCAAGCTAAAAATTACACTTAATTTCCGTACCCAAATGAAAACCCTAACAGATAAGATGCTTACCCTCAGAAGCAAAATGACTGGAGATTACACCTTAAATTGTACACAGACACCTTCCCACTAATATATCACCAACAATCACATCTTGAACAACTCAAATACAGAGTTCTATTCAATCACTCTAAAACAGAAAGACCCATTAAATTACCTGCCCATCAGGCAAACTCCCAATTCTAAATTCCCTCAATGTATCCGAGTACAGCCAAGAGAAACTCACTTGATCGCAACAATCAGTGGAATTGCTTTTTCTACACGCATCCCTTTGCCACCCGAACCCACACCAGGACCGATCCAACAAGATGACTGCGTCATTCCTGCCATTCTCAATCAATCCGCATCTGGGCAATAAGCAGATGGGAGTCACCTCAACCCGTTATACCCAAATCATGGGACTGCAGAAGCAGACGATTATGCCCGCGCCCCTGCTCACCGCCACCATCATAGCAACCTTTTCTTTCATCCCAATCAAGGCTCCATTTCCCCACAGACGTCAACATCCAAGGACTCTAAAACTTTTTATGATATGGGACGGAGGATTAATTTATAATCCAGTTCCCAAAGACACTCAGCGTATGTATATTCGAGGGTGTTGACAATTCCCTACTATACCACTACGCTTAAATAATGTGCTGGACCTTTCTCAACCCAATTTCAATAGTTTAAGTAATTTCTTTTGGCCGTTTGCTTTGAATGATGCCGGCCAATAATTTGATTCTTTTTAAATGTGTAAGTATCTCTTCCAAAAACCAGTGGGAAGAATTCACACATATTACGCGTGTTCAAATTAAAGTGATTCGAAGCTTCGCATGCGAAGAATGAATTTTCAATGTTTTTTCGTGTAACAAACGCGATAGCGAAAGTGCATACGCACATACGTAGTGCACCACGCATACGCGTGCGCAAGCAGATTTGTGATAACTGCATTCGTAAAGGACGTGGCATTTATTTAAAAATACCTGGTATGGATGGTTGCTATTGTGTCCAAAACGTGTATCAGTAAGCTATAATAAATTTTTAACACTGGAAAGGTGTAAGCTGGAATGTGAGCCTGAGTTGACAACATTTGTTTCATTACTTGGATGACGTTCTAAACTGTTTAAAACTAGAGAAGCTGTTAAATGTACCTGATGTGTTTTTTTTTATTGCAACTATTTAGTAGGTGTTCTCTCATCGCAATAAATGTTTTGAAGTACTATAAAAAAATACTTATTTCTCTTTAATAAAAATTTCTTTTACCATAAGAAAAACTCAGATACCTAAACTTCGTTTCCCTGTGGCAGTACTTAACATAATTTTTTATTGTTATTTTCCTCTTCATTTATATACCAGAAGACATCTTTTTTTCAGTGGTAGGCTTAGAAATTCTGAAAAAAAATCGATGCACCTTAATATGTCTTACGATAATATTTGCTGCTGTTGTTTCTTATCCCACACACAGATGGTGTAACTTAACTACACTATTTCCATAAAACGAAAAATCGCCAAAAAATCCAAAAGTAAAATAGGATTTCCTAAAACTTTGTCAATAGTAAAATTCAAGCAATTCAGAATATGACTGAAAGAGGCCTGATCAATCTCATCTATGACACTCTTGAAAGACTTTCCAGCTCTGTTGAAAAGTAAGAGATTTGATATTGCCACTAAGAAAGCGTGATAGAGCTGTCTGCTGAATATTAAGTTGGTGACACCAACGAGGTTTTTTCCCAAAATACCAAGGATGTAGCGGGGGTATTCTCCAAAGTGCATTTAATTCTATCCTTTTAATGGAGTAGAATTCAGCAAAAGTTAAACAAGTGTTATACTCTCTCTCTCTGCAAGGTGTCAGCAGTGGCAGACTTGTCCAAACTGTCGGCTATCTCGTTACCATTCAATCCAATATGGGAAGGGATCGTTTGAAAGTATATAGAGTGTCAAGAAGAAAGTCGAACCAAAGATCCAGAATATTTAAGCTTGTCATATCCCCAACAGTTGTATAACGAGAAAGGTGCTGTATAGAAGCACGACTGTCAGTTAAAATCCAAATGTCCTTGAAGACAAGGTCAGAAGCACAGTGTCAGTAAACTTCAAACCCTTATAAATTGCAGTAAATTCAGACCTAAAAACAGAACAGCGGTTATTATTCCTAATCTTAATGTCAAATGTAGCATCAGGTGTCTCACAATGAGACATTTTCAAAAAAAGAAAGTAATAATTTAGAAAAAGAATCGCAGTTCCTATATATATATGAAAAGAACGAATAAGAATTAAAGGTAAATTTAAGGTAGAAATTACCTTTTTAGCCCCATGCACGCAAGTATAGGATCCCATCACTTGAACGCAGTATTCATTATCAGGACAAGGTTTGTCTTCGCATTCTCTTGCATTCACAACCTAGGAGGAATAGAATATTATGCAGCTGTAAAAACACGAAAACGGGCTTTCAATACTTCTTTAAGAGGCTACACGGTACCCTACAAATCTCAAATATATATATATATATATATATATATATATATATATATATATATAATTTTCTTGTGGCCCATATCATTGTGCCGCTTTCCACCAATTTTCAGAATCTGATAACAAATTAGTGTTTCAGATATTTGAAGTTTTCTGAACTTAGGTTTTGGTTTCATTTTGAAGCATATTTTGCCACTCTTAAATTGAAGTAGAAGTGAGTACATTGAGCTCTTTCAGTGTGAAATGGTTATTAATTTCAATTTTCATAACTAAAATCATTTCTGCTTGATTATGTTTTGACTTCTTATAGAATTCTCATAGTTGCTTAATTCAGATTGATTTCAAGGCCATTTTTTGTTTTAAAAAATAGTTTATATACTTAAAAGCGTTATCATCTTTTTTTTTCCAGCTGAGAAAATGTCATGGCCAAAACTTTCTCAGGTTGCTGCGAGAAATAATAGTTCGAATGGATGGAATACTACTGAAAATGATAAATCTAAAAACACTCTCAGTTGATCCTGCAATTAGACTTCCGAATACAAGTATTACAGATAAAACTGAATATTTTTAAGACGTACCAAACTTCATTATAGTAAACATACTCTCTCTCTCTCTCTGTAGTACTTTATTAGAGTATTTTAAAGTCGTGCAACAAATACTCCAAACTTGCTTATCTATCCCAATTTAAAACTGAAGAAAGTTCAATTTTGTGTACAAAAATGGCAATTTTTAGCGTAAGCTAGTAGAATTGTTATTGTGTAAATGCTTTGCGTTTTTCAAAACTTTTTCAAATCTTAAGATTAAGCTTAATATAACCAGTCAACGTAACAAATGCTATCAATATTATGCAAAAATATGTTTTGAATTAGAAAAAATAATTTCAGTTATGTATTAAATTAAAGTAGTGTTTTAATGTAGAAAATACATCGTGAAATAACATATAGAAAAATTAGAGCTTTATTTAACAGTTGTCTTATAAGTTATTTAAGAGTTTGTTTTATATATGCCTTTACAAACTTTAAATGCGTTTTTCTCAGACTTTTAATTTTGAAGATGTAAGTACTTTGTAAGTGCCCTAAGGCTTTTTTTCTGTTCAAGATAGAATTTTTTGTATGTACTCTCAAACGTATGCTCTAAAAAGTTACTATGGATTTAAGAGTTTGAGATTTCTAGTTATTTATTTTTAAGTGTTAAAGTTTATATTTTAAAAAATGTCGTGTCTTTTCCAGGTTTAGCTAGAAAAATAATTATTAAAAATCAACAAGGGAACAAATTTTCAAATCCATGCTAACTTTTGTTTACAATAATCCAAGAACTTAAAATGACTAAAAAATTTTAAAAACTGAGCATTTTATTAAAGTTAGGAAAAACTTCAAAAATTCCTAATTATTCAAAATTGTAAAATAATGGTGATCAAACTGACTTTTTTCCCTTATAGAATCAGCTTAATAATATAATCTAAATACAAAACATAAATTATTTTTACTGTTACTGTGTGTCTCCAAAATTTTTTTTTTTGAAAAAGGGTAATGTGTAGCCTTAAAGTATTCAAAATCTTTAGAATATTAAGGAAAGATTTTTTCAAGAGAGAAGAATTATACTGAGCATTTTACAGCTTAGGTAATCACCCTTAAGAATCTGTAACTGAAATACCAGCAGGAATGGGATTACCGTAAATAAATAAAAGTCAAATGTAAGGAAAAATCCTGAACCCTTGAACTCAGCGCATATAAATATATATTTTTAACTGGGGTTGAAGACGAAACAAAACAATAATTTAGAAAAAAAATGTTTAATAAAACCTTATATAACTGGGCTTATCAAACATTCGATATTTGCGCCCCAATTTTCAATCATAACTCCTGATTCGCGTAAGTCGAGGTATTACTGTATTCTATGACATTACATAATAAACTGAAATAATAACAAAGTATGCGAATTTTTCATAATTGGTGCTAAAGGATTTGTGAGTTAATCCTCCCCAAACGTTCCCATTTAAGTAATTGCATTTAGCATGCGTTCTATTTTTGATATATCTGGAAACAAGTAATATAAAAAAAAAAAAAAAACTTCCTACACTAAAACTAAAACTAAAAAAAGTTAATTCCTACTTAGATTAACACAAAGAAAATTTTATTTTAGCTACTTTTATTAAATAGTTTCAATTAAATATAAATATGTATATACAGTGGGCCACAAAAGTGTTCGTACACTTGCAATTTTCAATAACATTTAATGTTTTCGACTAGTAAAAACTAATATATCGGAACTGTAATTTTTTTGTGATATCTGCAACTTGCTCTTAATAGAATGACATAAACAATTTTTTAAAAATAGTATAACTATTTTTTCAAAAAATTAATAATCGAAAAGCTACTAAAAAATTACGCCACAAAAGTCTTCGTACACTTAACAAAAATCTCAACATAGTTTAAATATTGTACTTTTTCTTAATTTGGGGATTGTAGGGGTATTTTAGTGTCCACAACAACTTTTAAATGCCTTGGTATAGATTTAATCAGTTTTATAAATTCTGCATCGATTTTTCTCCATGCTTCTGTGATTATTACTTTTACTTCCCATTATGTGTTTATATGGCATGTTTTCTTTTCTTAAAAATCAAATTCTCACCAGATATGTTCTACTGGGGTAAATAAAGTGATTGAGAGGTGTTTTCAGATTTTGGGGGTGGTTATAGAGGCACCAGTGGCGTACATTGAGAGCAGTGCGCTTGGCGTCATTATCCTATTAAAAAATGAAGTCTTCTCCAATATCCAAACTTTGGGTGGATAATTTAAAATTTATCTGTAAAATATTTAAATAGTGCTCGTGTTTCATAATACCATCAAAAAATAACAAATTACCGTATTCTGAAGCCGATTTACACCCCTACTGAGGAACACTTCCACCCCCATGGTTCATTGATCCAACTGGATTCGTGAGATTAAGTTTCAGAAAATTCAAAATTGACAACGAATTGATTGAGGTGACAGAAAATTCACCATTTTTTGTTCCGATGGGTGCATAATAGTTTATAAATGATTGAATGAGCAATTTTATCCCATGAATTTATGTGGAACAAGAACTCCTCTATCTCTATGCTTAACCAAGGAGGTGGAGGTGTTCTTGCGTGGGGGTGCAAATCGGGTTTAGGATTAAGTAATTTGGTATTTTTGATGGTATTGAGAATCATGATCCCTATTTAAATATTTTAACAGAAAAAATTATCCGCCAAAACTGGATATAAGAACGACTTTTAACAGGATATGACTCTAAGCCACTCTCAATTACGCGAATGTGACATAACTGTCCCCAAAATCTGAAACACTTAATCACATTTACCTCAGTAGAACATATTTCTGAAAGTTTGGTTTGGAAAACATGGCATATAACACATAATGGGAAGTAAACAATAATCACAGAAGCATGGAAAAAATGATAAATTTACAAAAAAACTGATTAAATCTTACCAAGGAAAAAAAGTTGTGAACTAAAAGATATCTACTACCCAAATTGAAGTAAATATTTAAAGCTATGAATTTTGAATGCAACTTTGTGCGTATTTTAATAGTTGATTTTTAAATTTTAAAAAATAGTTACACTATTTTAAAAAATTAATTATGTCATTCTATTAGAACAAGTTCAAAATATCATAAAAATTACAACCGATATATTTTTTAAATAGTCGAAATTATTAAATTTTATTGGAAATTGTAAGTGTACGAACACTTTTGTGGCCCACTGTACATAGAACATAATCACAACATTAAGTGGTCATTAATTTTTATTAATTATCATTAAAGTACCGTATTGTCATCCAAAACAATCGTTTATATAAATTTCAATTGAACTGAATACTTTAACACGTGAGAAAAAACCCTTTTCACAAGTTTTAAAGTCGCTAAAAGGGTCGCTAAGTCGCCAAAAATGATGGCAACGTGTTTGTATTTGTAATTCTTTAAATAATTAGTTTTAATAAATTAATTTTATTAATTAGTATTATATTATTGTATTGTCATCCAAAATAATCCTTTATATAAAATTTCAGCTCAATGGAGCGCTTTAAAATGTATTTTATTAACGATTGAAAATTCCACCAAGATAAATAAATAAATATATACACATAAATAAATATATAGAGATTGTGAGCTAATAGTAGGAAATGAAGAAAAATATGTGTTATTAACAAAAATGAAGTTTTCTTTATTTTTTTTCATTTTGAACTAATAATTAAATGCAAATTTTTTTTTGTATCATTTTGTTTGCAATTTCATTAGTTTTTAGTTCAGTTTACGAATAAAATATGTTTAAAAAAAACTGGGAATTATTCATAAAAAAACCGCAACTAAAGAAACCAAGTAGTCTGGGGGATTGAAATGAATTACAATTAACCAATTAAATAAAATCTTGTGTTGGGAATCAACTTTCCGGGATTTTCAAGGAAATTTAATACAATGTTTTGTTTCTCGTTAAATCGTTTGGGTCATTAGCTCCAAATACAGTTTAAATTTAAATTATTAAAAAAATTTTAATCAATTCCTCTTGATCACAGAAAAAAAAATTTTTATTTTAGCTATTTTTTTATTTAATAGTTACAATTAATATAAATATGTATAGACATAGAACGAATCATAACATTAAATGGGAAAAATTTTTTAAAAATTTTCATTAAAGTATCGTATTGTTCTTTTAATTTCAGTCTAACTGAATGAACACGTGAGAAAAAACCTTTTCACACACAAGTTTTGACACAAATGCAAAAGGGGCCCAAAAGCCAACGTGGCTTTTTTTGTAATTCTTTAAATAATTAGTTTTAATCAATTAATTTTTTTTTAATCATAATTAAATTATTGTATTGTCATCCAAAATGATCCTGTATATAAAATTTCAGCTCAATTCACGCTTTTAAAATGTATTTTATGAACGTTGAAAAATTTCCCCAAGATAAAATAAATTAAATATACAAATATATAAATAAATAAATATATAGAGACGGGGGAGCTTTGTAGGAAATTTAAAAAAACAGTAAGGGATATAATTAAAAACGATTATTACCGATTTTAAGGCTACAGGGTCCAATTCACACAAAAATTTTTAATTTAATGATTTTCATAATTTTTTTGGTTGCCTCTTATAAGAGTATGTATGATTTAAAGTAGATTCTGTGCTCGAAATTTCATAAAAGACTAACCATTTAATTTTTTAAGATAAAAATTTGAAACATATGAAGTGATTTTAAAATGCTACTCCTCCTACAAAAATTGACGTACATACTTATATGAAATTTGATTGTATAAGTATGTCGAACTATGTATAACAAAAGTTGGTATGGTTTTTGGGATAACATGATTGGTATTCGTACAATACTTCTTTTTATGAATGCTTATTTAAAATTCCTTAAAAAATGTGTAAATTCTAAATTAAATTATTTTTTTTAAAAAATAAGTATTGCTTTGATTGAAAAATGCATTCCAATTTTTATTTCATGAACTATTAGCAACAAGTGAAAAACATTTCAAGTATTAGGCACAATAGAAAAAAAGCCTTAGCATTTTAAATGAAGTCAAACTAATTACTTTATCTTTCTTAGATAAGTCAGTTTAAAGCATAGGTTCTAAACGTGGGCATTTGAGGCTTTCAAGGGGGCAGTAAAAGACCCAGAGAAAATTAGGGGGTGTTGAGATGGCACGGAGGGGCTTCCGCAGATTAACCAAATATAGTCTAAAAAAGACAGGAAAAAAACATGCTGATTATGTACAAAAAAAAGTAAACTTTGATACTGGTTACCTTATGTTGATTGTATTTTTTTAAATCATTTCTATCACGTGTACGAAAATTCACATATTTCGGTAGTTATGAAAGTGGATGAAAAACTTAAAGATTAAATTACATTCAGACCTACATTAAATTGAATGATATAGTAAATTTTAATTTTTTGTAGTGTACGTGTTGCCTTTGTCTGGGCAGTAGGAAAATGTTTTGTCCACTGTATTCTATTACATATATTATCCAAGAAATATAATTAAATACGTTAACCAGGAATTAACGTGTAATTTTTAAAAGCAGAAACAGTCAATTTTTTATTTTATTTTGAAAGCAATAGTTTATTGTGAATTACTTCATATCATCAAAACCTTCTTTCAAAAGCGTCTTTATAACAGATAAGCTAAAACTTTTATTCCACTCTTTTAAATAAAGAAAAATTCAATAGCGTTTCAATTCCAACAATATCCTATCTAAAACTAAAATATATAATATTACACGTATAAACATATTTGTGGCAAGAGCTATTTCAAGATTCACAAGTAAAAAAAATTGGGCTTTAGAAAAAAAAATTAAATTAAAAAAAATATATTACATTACTAATAGGATATTTTTTAAATATAATTCTTTTTTTTTCACCATGTATTATGTAAGCTCTTATTTTCCTTAGAGTGAGAGGGGGCGGTATCGAAATATTCACTAGAAAAGGGGGTGCCAGTTCAAAAAAGGTTGGAAACCTATGATTTAAAATTATTTGCCATTGGGATGTGAAATAAAAACGAACGTAAAATTTATCACAACTTTGCATTTTTTAAACTTAGAGCTTTCAAATTTTGTGAGAGTATAGAAAAGTATATAAAAAATAATTTAGGCAAAAAAAATTAGATTTGATTTTTTTAACCGATTTTTGCCAACTGAATCGTATTGTGTCCCCTTAAAATGGAAGAAAAGGTTTCCTTGGACTTGAAAAGGATATTTATAATTTATTGACATAAAATGTAAAGCTCAGTAAAATTTTCTTCAAATATCTAAAACTAATTTTGCTTAATTTATTCTTACTAATTGATTTGTAAAAAAAAATCTCATTGATTATTGAACCTTAAAACAAGAGATAATTTGACTTTTCATATCACAATGTTATACAAATAGTAAACACTTTTATGTGTTAAATATTTTAAGAATGAAATCTTATATCAGGAATAATTTTTCATTGAACTAAAATTAAATTAAAAGAAATATAGAACTATTCAGCAATAGAAAACTGGTTAATAAGTAATATAAATCCCCAATAGAATATAAAATCTTTGAAAATAAGCTATAAATATAAATGATGCAGTTCAAAAACTTTTTTACTTACTGCAACAATAAAGCAAACAATAAAAACAGCATAAATAACTTTCATTTTTTAAAGAATAAAATGAAAAAATGGCAGATATACTTAGATTCACAGTTCTTTCTAAAAAGCTGGCAACTATACTCGTTTCGACTTAAGTATTTATACTAAAAAAAACGCTATTATGTGTTTGGCCTTCTTCAAACAATAACCGGATAATTTTTGCTTAAATTAGTTTGTAAATCAGGCCTTTGTTTAAACATTTTTATGTGCATTTTCTGTATTTTATCGCACATTGTGACTTAAGTGAAGACAGCGAAGTTAAATTTTTGGGATAATATACAGATTAAAGATCAACTAAAAATTCAGTGAGATATTACGTGGATAAATAGAACTATTAGTTCAATTGCTTCTAGCGTATTTATCTAACTTTTTTACGAAAAACTACGAATTTTTAACAGTTTGAATTTTAAAGTTTTTAAACGGCAACAGAATTTCTTCAAAAATTTTGGAACAATCTAATATCGCCTAAGTTTGCATTATGTTCTTTTGTAATTTTAACAAAATATTACTCAGTGTGGGATAGAATTAAATATTCGTTTCTTAGGATTTTTTGAAAGCTATCTCATCATTTGAATAAAATTATTTTGGTCGAATATCGAAATGAACGAAAATTTTGAACTTATGTATGATATGTAAAAGTTTAAAGTGTTTTATAAAAATTATAGGAAAATAATGGACCCACCACATTTAGAGAGACTTATAGACGTTAAATGTTGTGCTTTTATTGTATGTTTTTGCTAGTAATTCTTCTCAGAAATAGTCCCGATATAAAAACTGTAATGCGATGTACTATTAACTTCCTTTCATATACAGTAGCAAAATAATCCGGAACAAACATTGAAAACACATTTAGAAAAAGAACCATTTTATACAAAAATAAAAAAATATATTATAAAAAATTATAATATTTTGATAACTCCCACAAAGTAATAGGCGCAGAGAATTCTTTCAATATCATTGACTCTTAATTAATATGAAACAATATTCAGCATAATTAGAACAAATAGCACAACTACAATGTTCATAGACGAATGAATTTTTAATATTGATAATGACATTAAACATGTTACAGGGGAGGGGAAAGGAATTTAAAACACACATAAAACGAATAAAATGTTTCGAAAAGGAAGGAAAATAGTCTGCAAATTTAAATTAGCATATTAAAATTTAGATATTGTTGACTTAATTACAAAATATTTTTACAATGGATTTGGTGCTGTAAAGCTCTCGAGATCTTAACGCATTCTCAAAGTTGCTAATCAAAATTAATTCTCCTGTCATTCCAACAATTTTTTGTAATTTGTCCAAATACCTTTTGTTATTCTTTTATAATTTTAAAGGAGAATATTTATATTATTTATAATCTTGAAAATTTATAAGTGGGAGTCTAATATTTCAAAAAAAAAATCCAACTCCGCAATGTATACGATTTTAAATAAGGCTTCGGTTCTGGTGAACGTTTTTTTTTTTTTTTCATTTTTATTTATCCAGCTATTGTATTTATTTTGTTATGAATATTTGGTCTTATCACTTAAAAATAAAAAATCGAATAAAAATTAATAGAAAACTTTTTACTCTTTGACTTAACTGTTGCTAAAGTAAAAACGTTGCAAGCTAGCTGATGCCAGTATTAGGAATGTTGCCAATCTGGCAAAGAAAAAATATTAGAAAGAAATTGCTTACAAATTTATAAGTATTGTTTTAAATATTAATAATTATAATTTCAAAATTTAACAATAAAATGATGTTTAGAATCATAAAAACTATTCAAAAATACAGTTAGTTTACATAAAATACAAAATATTAAGTTATTAATGCCTAATTATAAAATCATGAAATTCATCTTAAAAATTAATAATAATTATTTTTCAATATTTAATATGTTCTCTACTTTTATTGTTTCACTTGTTATTTTTCTGTTTATTCATTAAACTGACTTTTTAAATCTGAATTTGCTCGTGCAGCTATTGGTTGGCAAAGAAGTGTGTATGAGCAATTATTCTTCCAACAATTTAAATGTTAAGAAGCTAAAGACGAGAAAGATGAAGAACAATGTTTAAAATTTTCCGGTATAAATTAATGCTTCTTAAAATGCTATGGGGTTACAAACATATTTGATAAATATGTTTTGATAAATTATGAATGTGAAGCTCACACATGTAATTAATTATTGTTCCTTAATGTCAAAATATTATTTTATTTACTATGCAGGCTAAGAATTGCAAAATTCAACACTATGGATATACAGTGCCTCTCAAAAGTCTTCGTACATTTAAAAACGTTGTAGAAATCTAACTTTAGCCTAGGATTAAAACTGTGACGGGCTCATCGCGTTTTCTACTAAAATCTCCTCGGGTTCTTTGGGGCCGAAAAAGGCAAATTCTTTCCAACCAAATCCAGAAGCGAAACGTGAACATGAAAATTAGAAACCTTTTAAATATAGCAGAAGTTTAACGTAAGCGTATGACCTATTGGGGAGTGATTATGCTAGTCTGGTTTTTAAGCGCGTGAACTGAAGGAAGAGAAGAAAGCCGTCGTTGATTGTGAAGCTATCCGTGACAGAACGACCGAGTCAAGGTGGATCCAATTCCACACCAGTGATCTAAAGATATTGAGGATCCGAGAGAATTGTGATTAAACAAGAAACTAAGGTAGAATAATTCTAGTATCCATTAGTAACTGTGATATAAACAGAGATTAGGAATAGAAGGGAAAGTGAAATATCGTGGTTAAAATCGCTCTTATTTGGTAATACGTATTGTGTGTTTTCTCACCTCAGATCCGCTAAGTTATAATATAAATATTATCATTGTTACTGTTTAAGTTAAGATCTTAATAAAGACATTTTAAGATCATGAGACAACGCCTGGTTCTTCATTCAATCCCACACCTCTAGATCACGAAGTTAACTTAGGAGTGAGGTATCACCCATTAGGATGGCCGCGGTAGCCGAGTGGTATAGGTATCGGATCGTGGCTTACGTTGTCACGAGTTCGAGCCCAATACCACTAAAGACCCGCCGTGTAGGGCAGCGATGCACTTTAAATCTGTCGAGAGCTGAAACGTCCTCCCGTTGGTGTGGTAGTTAGGAGAGGGGGTGCCAGCTCAGGTGTCGTCCACGTCACTTGACCATGGTTCAAAATTACGTGGTCCATCGCCAAAAGCCCTCGTGTAGCTGAACAGTGCGACGTTAATATTCAATCAATCAATCACCCACTGGGGAATACTTCACAAAATTCGAAAATATAGTCAAATTTCATTTTATATATTCTCCTTGGGATTTCAAATAAGATAATTAATGGAGGAGGAAAAATGCACCACAAAATTTATTCTACACTAAAACATTTTGAGTTTTTTTTAACAAAAATATCGTGTTTCTTCTTTTTATTCCTGCATTCTGGCAACATACAAGGCATGATTTTTTATTGTAAGTTTATTCGATAAATTCATCAAATATTTATACTCATAGCGTTATCAAATTAGTAAAAAGAAGAAAAATGTAGGCAAACATTACGTCACAAAAATTTGAAGATTCGAAGATAGTAAGAGATTAATAAAGCTTAAATTTAAACAGACAGTAAGAAATCAATCAAGGATCTATTATAGATGGCATAGCAACAATGCATCATTGGATATACATCTACTTGGTACCATGGTAATAAACATAACTTTTCTTACAGACGTCTTTTTAAAGCCTAACTCTCTCAGTTGCTCTTATATCTTTTTATATTTTTCATTTAGTATGTTTAAGACTCTTTTTGACAAAAAATATGTATTTGATGGTAAAATTAAAACTTTTGTGGTTTATTTAATAAAGTTTAACATTATAATATGTTCTGATATCTTTCTTTTTAACTTTTCATAATTTGTATTTGTAAAAATATTTTTCAACTTTTCTTTCCGCTGGTGCAAATCTCTACTTACTGGCGTTATTAGCCACAACAATATACCCACATAAAAAAATTATTGATAAGTATTAGTTTTCATTGGTTTTTCATCTATTTTTGGTGTATTATGAAAAAGACGTTACTGATAAGAAAATACTACGACTTGTTTTGACTATATGGAGGTAAAAAATTACAATGGAGAATATTCCGCTTGGTATTGGTTATATTATTTTTGTCACTTTGTTCCCTGCGCCGGCAAAATGAAAAAGTACAAAACGTTCCAATCATATATTTTTCAAAGTATTTGAAAAGTGATTATAATAAGTATTAAAATTAAAAGATATAAAAAATAATAATTTTCTCGCGTTGCATTAATATTTAAATAATTTTTTTAACTGAATTGTAAATAAAAGAATGATATCACGGAACTAAAATGAATGTTGTTTCCGTTTTCTTTTTATTTGCAATTTTCTTTATTTTTACAATTGTGATTGAAAAATCTATTTTTTCATACTGATACTACAAATTAACTTATCTAGATAATTAATAAAATCTTAATGCTGAGACTTACATACTAATAACTAAAAAAATATGTTCCTTACGTATTATCGCAACCTATTGGCGACATTATATGAAACGAAGCCCCTGGTTGTTAATTCTGCGCGTACAACACATAGGAAATCGGGGTTTCCAACTTGGCGAGTTATTAATAGAGTTGGCAATTGTTGCGATAATACATAAGTACCAAATATATATATATATGATCAGACATTATCATTAATTACCCATTGAAGCAAGTGGATAACGGCTAGTGTAATATAAAACACATATATAACCATTGTATAATAATAACAATACTTAAATTGCAGAAAAGCCTTTATTTTTTTTTATACTCATTGTATACAACTACGTAAATTTTTCATTTTTTAAAGCTTTAAACTCTTTAGCAGGAATCCTTCACAGTTTAATGCTTGCATTCTTTAGATGTTTGAAGTTTTCACTTACATGTAGGCTGAAAAATTAAAAAAAATTACAAGTTGTTAGAAATTTATATATTTCTGAATCTATCTCATAGACTTTAAAAATTAAACATATCTTATCTCTATTATTTTATTTTCCACATGAAAAATACATATTTTTTATATCTAACTAAAATTTAACTCAATAAATGGCTAGTTTCATTCTTACAATGACTTTGTCTGTGTCGCAAGTCAGTCCATCGGCGCAAGGCGGGACCATTTCATATATTTTGTTTTTTCCATTTCCAGAACTGCAAGGATGTTCTGTAAAATATCAACAAAAAGCGTTCGAAATGAAAACCCCAAATTTTTTTTCTATTCATAAATTATTTTTAAAAGTCTTTGAAATAACTATTAACTTGATATAAAGCCAATAATTAACTACTGATCTAGCACTGTTTCCTTATTCTCTATTAATCATTCTTCAGTTCACTTCAAAAGTGAACAGTTTATAACTGTTAACTTTTAAGGAGATGAACAGTTTTAACTATTCCCTTTTAAAGAGGTAAACAGTTTTTTTTTAAAGGTTCCCTTTTAAAGAGGTTAAAAGTAAACAGTTAAAAACTGTTAAAGAGATGAACAGTTCTTAACTGTTTAGTTCTTGAAGAAAAAATTGTATAAAAGTGATTACATTTTTATGCCATTCACAACACACTTAAATAGTCATTTCATTTCGATTTCATCCCTTGATCAGGTTTAAAATTTTTAATATACTTAACAAAATTTGATGCATTTACATTATTGCATCTAAAAATGGCTTTAGAGTACAAATTAGCATTATTATTTTATACAAACTGCAATCCGTAGTCCAGAGATGGCGAACCTTTTGAGACGTGGGTCAAATATTTCGTTCATATTTTTTAGTACTAGCGCGTGGGTCACTGATGCCCATTTGCACCAGAATTGAATTAAAAAATTTTTAACTTAGTATTTTTAAAACTTAACATCTTCAAATTTCAATTGGCTTAACGGGTAAAAAAGGGGGCACATACTGGCATAACATAACATAACTGAACATAATTTTACGAAAGTGCATTTTATCCGAAGAAAGTGCTTTAAATATAGTTATTTGCTTTGGTTTTCAAATTTTTTTCAACAAACAAAATGCGAATAAAATTGTACACTTTATTTGATTTTTTGTAAACACTTTTCATTACTTCAAATTCTACATACTTTTATATACAATCGTTGTCATTTGCGTAACTCTGGAACTGTAATGATCAAACTGAAGGATATAGACAGCATTTAAATTTCTTTTGTATAAATGCAGTGCTAGAAAAAACTCAAATAGAATTAAGTAATCCACACACTAATTAGAAAATCTAAATAAACCTGCATAAACAAACAAGTGGTTTCCCAGTAATTGTGGATCAGTTAAAAGGCTTGTGTGGGTCAGTGTCTGATTAATCGATTGATTGAATATTAACGTCGCACTGTTCAGCTACACGAGAGGGCTTTTGGCGATGGACCACGTAATTTAGAACTATGGTCAAGTGACGTGGATGACACCTGAGGTGGCATCCTCCTCTCTAACTACCGCACCACACCAATGGGGGGACGTTTCAGCTCTCGACAGATTTAACGTGCATCGCTGCCCTACACGGCGGGTCTTTAGTGGTACTGGGCTCGAACTCGTGACAAGGTAAGCCACGATCCGATACCTATACCACTCGGCTACCGCGGCCATGGGTCAGTGTCTGACCCACGGGTCATAGGTTCGCTATCACTGCTCTAGTCCATACTTGTGCCTAGGGCCTTGAACTCTTAAGGAGATTCGTCTATATAGTTAGAGACTTACTCACTTTCTACAATTAAAAAATAATTTTAATTGGCTTTCTGAGGAAGATTGATGAGAATGGGACGATTGTGTGTTTAAAACAGAGATGGTCAACCCATGGCACGCGTGCTACAGTGTGGCACTGCGGAGTTGAGATAATGGCACGTGAAGACTTCATAAAAAAATTTTAAAAATTGAAAAAAATAATAAGAAATATGTTTTTGCTTACAATTTTATTGAAATGCGATTGTCTCAGACAAAAAAATCTCAAAATTTATTTTAAGTAAACATAATTGAGATTCAGTAGAAAAATTTATCGTGTAGAGCAAAGAGTTTCTCAAACTTTTTTTGTCTCATAGACCCCTTGCCATGTTTTCCAGTTTGGGGTAGACCCCTGCATACCTAATGTTGAATTTTTGCAAATTCGTCACTTTAAATGCGTTTTTGATAGCTGGTAACGAATTACTTATTTTAAAAGATTTAAATTTTTAACTGTAGTGTGAAAAACTTAAGAAAACAAACACTGTGACATCTCTCGCGTTCTTCTTCTAACATAACTCCTACGTTCTTTGACGGCCATGATTAATGGCAAAACTTTTCCAACCCAATACCAAGAAGAAAAACAAAGCAAAAATGCAAATAAGATATACTTTAAAAGGATAGAAGGTTTAGTGAGAGAAAGGGCAATCTTAGAGAAAGCTTAGTGCGGAACAGTTCGGAACAAGTGTTAGACGGCCTACTCACAAGGAAGAAGGAAACGCCCACCTTCGATAATAAAATTTATAAGGAAGAGTAATAGTACCTGAGTACACCTATCTACAAGTAGCAGAATAGATGAGTCTTCAACCAAGGTAGGAGGGTTACTTTATAAACGGTAATATTTTGTATAGAAAGCTAGATTAGGCAGATAATTAACTATACTTAGTATAAATGATCTAGTGGTGCGATCTGACTTAAGTATTCGGTCTAATTTGTGGCTTATTCTCACTTAAAGAAAGTTGTTCATTAGAGATAAGTAATTTAAGTTATTCTTAATAAAAGTTGTATTAAGAATTATAAAATGTCTCATCCTTTAGTTAATCCCACACCTCTAGCTTACGCGGATCAAACATGTGATAGCTATCGCAGGATGGCTATGTCACAACACGTCTTAATTTTAAACATTTATTAATTAAATTAAAATTCAGTATCTGTTACACATAAAATAACTGAGCAACAAACAAATGGTTTTAATGCGAGGGATGAATCTGATGCTTTTTAACAAATTTTCAACATATAACAGCAATTTTGTTAGGATGAATCCTATATTTCCTCTATTAGTAGTATCCAGTCTTTTTTTTTTTTTTTTCGTTACGAAGATTGGCAACCACCCTGAAATTCCTTTTCACGAGGAATAGCAATTAAAACTTTCTCACGATATTCCATAATTCGAGATAGATAGATGTGTTTATATTATAATAAAATATATATTACGTAAGTAAATAAAGGATTTTATGGGGAATATTTATTCTATTCATTAAGTTAAAATTTAAAAAGTATAAAGGGTTGTATGAAGTTAAATTGGGGAAGTCCAATGCTGACCCCAAATTTCCCACTTCAGGGCCCCCTTTTTTTTTCCTGTGCGAGACTTGGTTAATGGATCCTTTGGGAATACTTTTAAAAAATGCGCCTGCATTGTTGGGGAAATTTGGTTTTCAAAAATTTTTTACCGGAAAATTTGGGTTTGGGAGGTATTTTTTTAAAAAAACGTGGAAAAACACAGGACTGCTCAGTGAGTATTTGATATTCTAGAACGAAGACAGGCTATTGGATTTAGTTTTCCTTACTGAAATTAAGGGACATTAAAATAATTTAAATTTAAAATTATAGAGAGAAAAGATTGGAATTTTTATACCCTAGTGCAGGGATGGCGAACTATTGGCACACGTGCCATTGGTGGCGCGCGGCACAATATTTTGGGCACACCACCAATCAAACCGATCAATCGCGATTGATTCTTCAATCAAGGTATTTTCAGTGAGATTTTCTCAGTTCAAAGATTTATCAGAAACGCTCAAGTTTATTATGTACCTTGATGTGACATCATTTGATAAACCGAATTTGCCCCAATTCGACGTTGGAAATTAAAGAATTTAAAATGCAACTTATTGATTTCTAGTCTAGTTCAATATGGGATCAAAAATTTATTGAAAAGGAAACAAGGAAAAAGTTAGAATTCATTGAAACAGAAAGATTAACAAGCAATATAAGTAAAAATGCCACTAACTAAATTTTGGAACCATTAAATTCGATTTTAGATACGTTATACACTGTTTGAAGAAGCATGCTCTTGCTATTTCAATCATATTTTCATCGGCCTAACCTCGGGCAATATTTTTAAAGAGATAAAATGACATTAAAGACTCACTTACAAACCGTTTGGCAAAATCAATCCAATTCAGCATGCATTCTGCTAAAAGTAATAATAATATAATTTATTTCCATCTAATCTGCAACTGCAGAAATCACACTAATATTAGTTTATATAATTTGAATTTCAAATTTATAAAAAACATTTACTACTATAAAATACAAAATGTATTTTTCTGGTAAAAAAAAGGTTTTTTTTTGTTTATTTTTGTTTTATTTTCCCAATAATCACAAGTCAAAATTATTTGATGGCACGTATATACCTCATTCAGAATTTTTTAGAAAAAAATGGCACGTTGATCCATAAAGGTTCACCATCCCTGCCCAAGTGGGTCAAATACCTTCTTTTGTGGACAAACTTTTGCTTTTTTTTTGTCTTGATTTTGGAGGAAAATAACATTTCCACATTAATGCAGGGACTATCTACCTAAGTGTTCAGATCTGTGAAAGATTTAAAAATTTAATTTCCATTCTTGCACGATTCTTTAATTGTTAGGTTTGAAGATTTTCAAATTGATAAAAAAAATGCAGATGTATTCACAAACTTTTTTTCACGATTTCTCTACAAAATGTTAATTGTTACCCACCTGAAATCGGAATCGAAATTTTTGTACACAGCACCATACTACACTGAAAAGCAAATGTAAGGAATTCTACTGAATTTTGGAAATTTGTACTAACAAACAATTTTCCAAATTTGGCTCTGTGAGATAGTGTTGTAGATTTGAATCAACATGCGTTTATGAACAAATGTTTTCTATTAGGAACATAACAAAATTGAAAATATCGTTCTACATTAACTGAACAGATTAACAATAAAATTTAAGTCTGTGCTTTGGTCTCATTTATATTATATTGTTTTTAAATTTCCACTACTTAGACTTGACCTTTAAAAATGCGTTAAAAATTACATAAAAAGCCTGAAAAATTTTTCAACTTTTTATTTGTTCGAAAAGTTGGAATTATAGCACACATAATTATTTTTTATCTGAAAGTGGCACTCCTTCTAAAAAGCTTGGCCTATCCTGGTTTATATATTCAATAGCATTATTAGCAGGGCACGCAAATAATCTTTTTTTTACTGAGGAAAAAAAGATGTGCAAACGATAAGTTGAATTTTATTCAAAATAGAAGGAGAGATTAAATAAGCTGTTAATACAATTAAAAGTAATTTTACAGTATGTGAAGAAAAGTTTTTAAGGTATCCAACTACGTTCGGAACCGTGATTTTGCAAAAGCGTATAAATGGATAATATTTATGATATTTAGTGTCACTTAGATTAGAAAATGTATATGAAATTGTTTTAAGAATATTATTACAATAAAAAATTATTTAAGTACAATATTTTGACAAAAATTGAACATAGAATGCCCATTTTCAAAATTTCTTTTTGTAAAAAATGTTTCTATTATAATATTTTGCCTGTATATAGCTCAGACCTTTCTACAGAGGCTCAACTAGAATTTTTGAAATATATAACTTAGATATGGTTTTATTCGTGTTTTACAACAGAGGGGAGAAATTTTAACAAAACAAACCCGATAATTATTTCAAATGATTGTAACTCTGAAAATAATGTGAATTTTTCAGAGGTCTGAGCTATGTACAGGCAAAATATTTTTATAATAGAAGCATTTTTCACGAAAGGAGAACATTTTGAAAAAAGGTTATTCTAAGTTAATTTTTAGCCGAAATATATTGTATTTAAATATTTTTTTTGTCAAAATGTCCTTAAAACAATTTTATACATGTATTCTAATCTAATTGACACTAAATATCACGAAACTTTTCCATTTATGAGCTTTTTGAAATAATGGTTCCGAGAAACGTAGTCGGATACCTTAAATTAAGACTCATCTGCAGAGAAAAATTAGTAATTTAAATCGCTATATTTCTCTAAAATTTGAAAATATAACAAGCTTGAGATCAAGTATATGCATGTGCACTCAAAGGCAGAGTAAATAAAAAGGAAGATAAAGAAATTACTGCTTTTCGCTGCATTCACGCAGTTATGGGTTCCTAGCACACGAACACAGTATTTTCCATCAGGACAAGGTGTATCAGGACAATCTGCAGCATTCACAGCCTAGAAGGAGAAAGGAATATAATTAGATACTTTCTAAATCTCATTTATCGAATATCTATTTTTTTTTAACCTGAGTACTTTTCGAGATAGTTTCGTGATTCGGCGCTACACTCTTCATTATTAAATCATCTTTTGTTAAAGTTTTTTAAGTAACCTATTCTTCATCAGTATTAATTCTTGAGAATTAACACAGAAGATGTATGAGGTTTGTTTTTTTTTTTTATAAGGCCCCGTTGAACGTATACTTCTCACCAACTTCATTACTTTTTAAATATCGTTAGAAAGTTATTTTCCAAACTACGATTGGTGCAAAAAAGAAAAAGAAAAAAAAGGCCTTAAAAATCTAATTTTAGATTATAAACTAAATGAATTTCTGTTCACAAATCAGTCTCAATCCCAAAATATTTTTAACATAATGTTATTAGAAAAAAAAGGGTCCTATAAAGGGTTAACATAACTGTCAATCCACAAAGAAACGAGTAAAATAAGGTTGAGGTTATGTATTTATACCATAACCATATGTGATTTATTGAATAATTGTTTAAAACTAATAGAATAATTGTTTAAAAATTCAAATTTACTTTTGGAGGTCATACAAAAAAATGACATAAAAACTGCTCAAACAAAAAGAGATGTCACTAATGTGAGTTAGGTAAATAAATTTCTCACAATCAATTCCAAAAAACAGGAATTTTCCATAAAATTAGTTTTAAATAACGAAAAGTCTGTGGAAGTGTATAGTTGGTGTAGTAAAAAGGCAAAAAGAGCAGATGCATGGTGTTTGGTGTATTGAAACTGTAGGTGATTTTGGTATGTACCTCAAAAGTACATGTTTAGAAATTCCTTTCAGGTTTCTTTTTATTAAACTTCTGAGTACTTTTTTTAAATATGTTTTGGCATAGTTCTCGAATGAAATAGTGCATTTTTATGATTCTTGCACCATCTGAGAGAAATCTAAGCTTTTGTTTAAAATATATACTTCTTTTTTCAACATGCTAAAAATTAACCAATTTTCGACAATTTTTTTTGAAATACTGTTGGACTCCCATTTAACAAATTCATCGGTGGCCAAACATTTTGTTTGTTAATTCGGGGTTATTATATCGGGGTCTAAACAAAATACAATTTTTTTGCACTTACCTTTTCCTTTAATAAGCAACTACACAAAAAATTTGCAGTTTGAAATTACGCTCTTTTTATTCAACAGCTAAAAACACTACTAGCGAATTATTGCGCACTAGTTAACTGGAATTTTCAAAATACTAACTAACAGATGGGCAATCTTTTTGAAGTCTGACTCGAGAGATCTTTTTTGACTTTATGCAAAGAAGAAAATTCTGCGTCATTTGTATCTTGCTGAATTTGAAATCCAAACAATGTAAAGCATTAGAAAATGTAACAGTTTTGATAAGTTTCACTATCCATTTTTGCATCAGAATCGCTATTCATTATCTCCGACAAATCATCAATCTCCTCAACTTCAGTTGCGCAGATAGGCAGTCCGTCGTCAAATGTTGCAAAATCATAAAATCTTAAATATCCCTGTGTTGTGAAGGGGAATGAGGTAATGAATTTCCTGTCCTATTCAAAACTCACTTGATAGGTTAAACTCATGACTCATCTGTACCGGTTCAATTTGATAAAAATCTGCACACAAGAAAAGTCTTTTTCTGTTTCCGACAAAAAGAGAATATGATTTTAAAAAAAATCTTTTTCTATTACAAACTAATTTTTCATTATAAACTAATAAAATTTTTTTTCTATTACAAACTAAATTAAAAAAAATTTGATTGTTGAAATAATTCATAAGTTTAGAGTTTACTATTCGTAAAATGAAATGTGTTTGTTTGCCAAGAATGAGAAAAATTCGTTAAATCGTGAAACTCGTTAAATATTAGTTCAGTAAATCGGGTTCAACTGTATTGGGTTTTTTTGTTTTTTTTTTAAATTTTTAAATCGTTATATTTGGAAATATATTGCTCTAAATGAATTTTTTGGGACACCATTTTACCCTTTTTTAAATTTCCCTCCCATTAGCCCGCCCCGCCTATATTTTTTTTTATTTATATATTTGTATATTTATTTATTTATTTTGGGGAATTTTTTCAATTTTTTATAAAATACTTTTTTAAAAGCGTTGAATTGAGCTGAAATGTTATAGACAGGATCATTTTGGAGGACAATACAATAATTTAATTATAATTAATAAAATGAATTGTTTAAAAAACTAATTATTTAAAAATTTAAAAAATAAAACCCACTTTTGGGACCCCTTTTTGGGCCGACTTGTATAAAAAAACTTGAAAAGGTTTTTTTTCCGTTTAAAACTTTCCAGTTTGACGGGGAAATTTAAAAAAAGACAATACGATATTTTAATGAAAATTTAAAAAACCCAGTTACCACTTTAATGTTGTGATTCTGCCCCATTATATCCTTTTTACATACTAATTGAAACCCAAAAAAGGGAGTTTAAACCAACAAAAAAATTTTTTTTTAGCTAAATAGGAATTGGTTTAAAAAACTTTTTTTTTTTATATTTTTTTGCTAAAAGGGCCGGGAAACCCGTTTTCTTTAAATTTATATTAAAAGCAAATTTCCCATTCTTGCTTGTTTCCTCTCCTCTTCATAAGTATTGCCTCTCCGCTATAAATAGCTCTCTATATAAATATTGCGTCACATGACGTCCCAGTCCATCTTTAGCTTCGATTTTCAAGGAATTTTTTTGAGACCGTTACATTAATCGTTACTTTCGTCATGTTTTTTTAGGGATTCGAGAGTTTTATTTTAAGAATTCCTTAAACGTGATCTAATGCGTAGCTTATTTTTAAGGGTTAGCGAAGAAGTTTTTATCAAAACCCAATTTTATTTTTTGAGACCAAATTAGAAACTTAATTTGACTCAAAAATTTTTTTCCGTAACTTTTCAGACCCAAACTTTCAAAGATTATTTTTTTTTCGTGCCCTTAAAAAAGTTTGTAAATTAAAAACATATTTAAAAACAAAAAGTCAAATTAAAATAATTTTTGCACCTGGACCAATTTTCACCCCCAGTTACAGAAGAATGAATTTTTCATTATTATTATTATTATTATTATATGACGAAAAATGACGTTATGTTTTAGGGATAAGGAAAAAGGTTAGGGTGAGGATTTTTTTGTATTTTGATGGGAGAAAATAAAGAACAAAGCAAATAAAGAGTTAAAGAGAATAAATAAAAAAACTTTTAAAAAAAGAGGAAAAGGAAAAAAAAAATTTTGATCAATATCCCTGGCCCAAAAGAAAATACACCTTATTGGAAAAGGTTTTGCCAAAAAAGGGCCCATTTAAGGGAATTGGCCCACCACTTTCTGGGAAAAAGGGAAATTTTTGGAAAAAAAGGGGGAAAGACCTTTAAAAGGGGAGATTTTCCCGACCAATGATTTTATTTTCCCAAAAAAATTTTTAAAGGGTTTTTAAAAAAAAAGCAAAAAATTTGTTTAAAAAACCCCCTTTAAATCCCACAACAACCAACCTTTTTAAAAAGGAAGCATTCATTAGCCAATTTAGTTTCAAAAAAAAAATATTTTTGCAATAATTGGGAAAAAAAAAGTTTTTTAAAAAAAGGCAAAATTTTTTTAATTTTTTTATTGGGCTAATTACATTTATTTTATAGCTCCCAAACACATTTAATTTTTTGAATCAGTTTAAGGAAGACTACGTTCGGGGGAAACCCTGATTTTAAAAAACATAAATGGATTTTTCATGAATTTTAGTGTCACTTAGATTGGAATACATGTATAGCATTGTTTTAAGGCTTTTGACAAAAAAAAATTATTTCAATACAACATTTCGGCAAAAATTAACTTAGAATAACTTTTTCAGAATCCTTTTGAAAAATGCTTCATTATAATAATATTTTGCCTTTATATAGCTCAACCACTGACAGGGGCTCAACTATGATTTTTAAAAAATTCACTATTTTCAAGTTACAACATTTGAAATAATTATCGGCTTTTTATTCTTAAAATTTCTCCCTCTGTTGTCTAAAAATGGATAAACCCCTTCAAGTTATATTTTTAAAAAATTTCCCAAATTGAGCCTCTGTACAGAGTTTTTGGGGTTATATACAGGCAAAATATTATTAAAAATAGAAGCTTTTTTCCAAAGGAAAATTATTTGAAAATGGTCATTCAAATGTTCATTTTGTCAAAATATTTTGTACTTAAATAATTTTTATGTAATACTATTCTTAAAACATTTTTATATACATTTTCTTATCTAAGTGACACTAAATATCATAAATATTATCCATTTATACACTTTTGCAAAATCACGGTTCCGAACGTAGTCGGATACCTTAATGAGACTCTATCATACTTTTCTCCAATTTTTTTTCAAATTAGGAAAGATTGCTTCTTGAAATTCTCTCTCCCTCTCTTTACAGCCTGAAATGCCAACCAACTTGCAACTATAATTACTCTTATTGATCTTCATGCAAGAAGAATTATTCCAGCAAATTTCTTTTTACAAGGAAATTTTTCAGCAGACAAAGATATGTAAAATTCAATTAATGGCATTTCATTAAAAATTTCCTTCACACAGCAAGTCATTAGTTCAAGCTGCAGCGCCTTAGGTTCTCTATCAATATTAGCAGTAATGGGATTGCAAGTTAATTGAATTTAGGTTCAATTTTCTTAAAATCCTGAAATATTGTTAGTTCGTCTTTCAAACTCTTAGAAACACTTTCAGGTACTTTGCTTCCCTTGTCAGGAATTATCAGTTGAACCTCGATTTATCTCAGAATAATTTATCCAATCATTTTATAAGCTGACAGGCCGACAGTAAATGCACTAGACAAAAAAATAAAAATAACTCTCCTTGAATGAATTTATTGTAAATTAAATTACGACCAGCATCTTATGAAACAAATGTTGTAAAGTTTCCACATTACAAGGTATATTTGTACATCATACCCATGTAGTAATCACAAGCAAGATAAAATAAATACAGCTCACTAGATTTCATGGTCGTCTTAGAACTTTCGGCATTGACTGAAGTATTCAACATTAACATATACGCAAGATTATTCCGATCCACTTTTCTTGGTTGGATCGAAATTGCACATCATTCCTAATGAAGGAATTAATAAATTTTGTTTTTGCAATACAGTAGAGTCCCGAAAACTCAGCACTCGATGGACTGGCAGTCCGAATAACTCGGGTTCACTCTTGCAGGTCGGAAAAACCTCACACAGACCCGTTCTGCTGTCACAAATAAATTGCCGGAAAATGATGAAGACGTTAACGTTGAGGACACCGTACAAACTCCTAAATTATCACACAGTGAAAGACTAACCGCTGTCTAAACCGCCGTTCAAATATTTTGAGCATAGTGCGTCGGATAGATTTACTGTTCCTTCATCGTCTTCTTTGTGAAGCAGTATGCTGCGAGTGAGGGATAACAGTGAATATCAACGTCACCCTATTCAGCTACTTGAGGGCTTTTGGCGACGGTTCTCGTAATTTTTAAGGTATCCGACTAAGTTCGGAACCGTGATTTTAAAAAGGCACATAAATGGAAAATTTTTCGTGATATTTAGAGTGTCACTTAGATTAGAGGCATCTACATGTATAAAATTGTTTTAAGAAGAACATTTTGTGTAAAAATGATTTAAAGTACAATATTTTATTTGGCAAAAATAACTTAGAATAATTTTTTCAAAATGTTCTCCTTTTGTGAAAAATATTTCTATTATGAGTAATATTATTCCTACTGTATATAGCTCAGACTTACTCTTTACAGAGAGCAACTATATTTCTGGAATGAATTCACATTATTTTCAAGAGTTACAACCATTGAAATAACTATCGGTGTTTTTTTCTTAAAATTGCTCCTCTGTTGTCGTAAAATATGGATAAACCAACTTCTAAGTTATATATTTCACAAATTCTAGTTGAGCCTCTGTTCAGAGGTTTGAGCTATATACAGGCAAAATATTATAATAGAATCATTTTTCACAAAAGGAGAACATTTTGAAAATGGGTCATTGTATGTTCATTTTTTGTCAAAATATTGTAAAACAATTTTTTATTGTAATACTATTCTTAAAACCATTTTATATACATTTTCTAATCTAAGTGACACTAAATATCATAAATATTATCCATTTATACGGTTTTGAAAAATCACGATTCCGAACGTAGTCGGATACTTTAATCATGGTCAAGTGACGAGGACGATATCTAATTTGTCCCCCTCTTCTAACTAACACACCACATCAACGGGAGGACGTTTGAGTTCTCGACAGATATAACCTGCATCACCCCCCCCTATAAGGTGGGTCTTCAACGATACTGGGGGCTGGAACTCATGACACACCGACCACGAGTCCATTCCTTTGACCCCTAGTCTACCACGGCCACAGAAGTGTGAATGGACGACATCCACACCTACTCTAATATAATTCGCCCACATGATTATTAAAATGATTTTTAAAGCAATCTAAATAGGGATCAAGGAAATATTGTATTTGTGACGAAGACGATCTCTTGCTATTTTTCTAACAGGAAAAATACTTGCCCTTGCCGGCAAGAGTTGCGAAAATTCCAGGGCGTTTTTCCTAATGCTGGGAAGGGTATTTCGTAACTGGGTGGTCGGTTTCGGCACCTTTTTTCCCAACTGACCGGGGCTGTCAAAAGGAAGCGCCTTAACATCGTGTATTCATTTTCCCACAAATCGGTGACGACGACGCGTCTGAGAACGTACAAATGTGCACCCAGCCTCGGCGCCTCTTTGGGACTAGCGAACAGGAAACGAGACCGATTTGGCACGGCAGAAGGGTAGAATCAAAGGGAGCCGAGACCGGAAGGCAGCAAGAAGAACCAGAGGGATTGAGGGCCGACAAAGAGATGAGGAGGTGGATTGACTGGGAATAGGATTGATATAAGGGGCGAGAGGGGAAAAAGACTGGATTTTTGAGCCGTTTTGGACGTCCTTGGACGATAGGAAAACAGGCCGCGAGTACAGGGTCTCGGCGGAAGATCAGGGGAACGGGAGAGTGCGAGAGACAAAATCATTACGGATCTTTTTGCTATGGAATTGTAAGAATATACCATTTATTATTTTGTTGTTGTTTTTATGATTTTCATTCTGAAATAAATAGTTATCCAAGAGCTGTGGGAAATCATTACATATTAATAAACACAGCATTAAAATATCTAGCCTAAAATAGCCTAAATAGACTGGCCTATCTCAAAATATGTAGCAGTTTATTGATATTTGAAAAAGAAAAAGAAATTTCTTACCGTGGCAAATAGGCACACAATCAAAAAAATACACAGAGTTTTCATTTTGTTCGTGAAAGTTAAGGTACTTGGATTTGTTACTCTTTTAGGAATATTGGTGATACTATGTTTCAGTTCGTATTATTTATACGCTGTTCGACTTTAAAATATTTTTTTACATTAAATCACTAATAATTTAAAGCTTTATAATAATAGTTACTTTAACTATCGTCTACTAATTCATGGCAACTTCAGAACGTTGTACATTGTTCTTTATGTGTTATGGCGCATAAAAAAGACGTCAGTTTTAGTCTAGACTTTCAATTTTAAAATGTCATTATTTCTTAAAACAGGGTATTGTTCCCTTTTTTTTATAACTTAAAAGTTACAAAAAGTTTCTTTTTAAAAAATAATAAAAAGAAAACATTGTTTACTTTTGTAACAGAAATACAGCTAAATTTATGCAACTTAAGGTATCCGACTACGTTCGGAACCGTGATTTTAAAAAAGCGCATAAATGGATAATTTTTATGATATTTAGTGTCACTTAGATTAGAATACATGTATAAAATTATTTTAAGGACATTATGACAAAAAATTATTGAAATACAATATTTTTAACCCAAAAATTACTTAGAGTAACATTTTTCAAAATGTTCTCCTTTTATAAAAAATGTTTCTATAATAATAATATTTACAGCATATAAACAAGTAAAAACTTTCAGAGAGGTCTGAGATTAGGATTCACATTATTTTCAGAGTTACTACCATTGAAATAATTATCCGGCGTTTTTTTTTTCTTAAAATTTCTTCCCTCTTTTTAGCGAGAGTTAAATAAGGATAAATCCACTTCTAAGAAGTTATATTTCAAACATTCTAGTTGAGCACTCTGTACGGGGTCTGGCAGGCTATAGACAGGCAAAATATTATAATAATAGGAACATTTTTTTCACAAAAGGAGAATATTTTGAAAGTTGAGAGGTCATTCTATGTTCATTTTTTTTGTCAAAATATTGTAATTAAATAATTTTATTGTATTAACGCACTCATAAAAGAACCTGAGAATTTTATATATACACGTTTTTCTAATCTAAATGACACTAAATATCATAAATATTACCCATTTATAAGCTTTTGCAAAATCACGGTTCCGAACGTAGTCGGATACCTTAAATCTTCAATTTGCCAAAAAAATGTTTATTATTCCCATTCTGTGTAGCAAGCTTTCCTTACGGGTTCTTAGGAGTGTTAATCTTGTCCCGAGAGCTTAAAATATAAATAATTTCCGATTAGATGCAATTCTTTGAGGTTAAAATTAAAAAAGTTAGTTTCTTTTACGCATTATTTATAAGGGAACAAGGCTTCAAAAAAAAGTGTAAAATGTTTAAAATATAATCATAATTTTAAAATTGCAGTATATGAAAAGAAATTTCTATAAAGGAATATTACGCTGCGCAGCGGGGTACATTTTCTAAAATAGTAACTCTAATTACTAGCAATGGTAGATTTAGAAAGTTAAAAATATGTCTTTTATTACACTCAGCGCTTAATTTTTAATACGAGCGAAGTCATAAATCATATTTTTTTTTAAAAAGAAAAAATCACATTTTTAAATTTTTTTAAAAAAATTTTAATATTTAAAAAACATTTTGAAATACAAAATATATATAATACTAAAATTAGATAGGGTTTAAAGAGTATGATACTTTTTATAATTCTATTAAGCGGTCCCGACGGGCATTGGTAATGCAACAATGCAGGTGAGTAATGAGGAGTTGAATGTTTTTAATGTTTTTAATTAATATCTTTTTAATTATTTGAAATATCGAACCGAAATTTGAATCTAAACCATTCTCGAATCCACTTGAACCCACACAAAAATTTTCATCAAAATCGGTCGAGCCGCTTAGGAGGTGTTTAGTCACATACACACGCACAGAAGATTTATATATATAAAGATAATGTTTTATACATCAAAGGCTACTATTTTAAAAAATAGCATGCGCAACATAAATTTACTTAATATTTATTACAGAAATGTTTCTCATTTTTATATGCTTATAATTTTTAAAATTATGATTATATTTTAAACGTTTTGCCCTGTTTTGAAACCTCATTCCTTTATAAATAATGTGTAAGAGAATCGAATTATTTAATTTTTATTTCAAAGAATTATATTTATTTGGGGGTATTTGTATTTTCAGCCTTCAAGGCAAAATTAACACCCCTGAGACCCTTATACTAACTTAATTGTAAATCTTTCAAAAATTTCAAATTTCTTTATTTCGTAGATTATCAACTTAAATATAACTTTTTTGTTTTATTTGTTATAAATGATATTTATATATGTCTGTATCAAATATTGTTTACATTGTAATGAATTGGCTTACAGTTACACATACATTTTGACCTCAATTTACCACACCCTTATTTAACGAATTTTTCTTTTCCTTCAATTAAAATGAAGGTAAAACCCCCTATTTAACGAATAATAAACCCAAATTAACAAATTATTTCAATAGTCGGCAATTGGGTTTCTTTTCACAAATGACGTATCCTTTTTATGCGGAACAAAATAGACTTTTCTTGAAAGCAACATATTTTCAAGAAAAAGGGTGCTGTTAGACCCTTATTATCTTTATTAGACTGTACAGGTGTAGATGAGTCATGAGTGTAACCTATCGAGTGAGTTTTGAATAGGACGGGAAATTTCTTTTTTATCTCATCTCACTCCACAACGCAGAGGATATTTTAAGATTTTGTGCCATTTGCTCTCTTTCTTAAGAGAAGTGAGGTTTATTATACGTACGATTTTTGCAAAATTTCATTTTTGAAAATTTGGGAATGAATAGCGATTTTGATGCAGCAACAGATAATGAAACTTCTAGCAACACTGTTACATTTTCTAATGCTTTACATTGTTTGGAAACTGTTAAGAAACAATACTCGTAAGCAGAGGATGTAAGGACACTTGGTATTTTCTTCTCTGCATAAAAGTGGAAAAAGAACTCTTTCCAGTTAGGAATCAAAAAAATTGTCAAACATCTATTAGTATTTTTAAAATTTCCAATTAACTGGAGCGTAATAATTCAATATGTGATAGCCTCCCACCTGGAGAAGCCATCTCTTCATCTACTCGACCTAATTCTGTAGGGGTTAAAGATTGATGACTCAAGCTAGCCATAAGAAATCCAATTTATTATTATCTAATGTAATAATCCAAGACAACTTTTCATGGTGGCTTCGAGGACGCGTTTGGCTTTTAGAAGCACGGGTAGGTCCGCGACGGAAGCGTACGATTTGGGGTCGGCAAACGGCTGGGCTGCCGCTGGCGACGGCACTTCAGGCGCGCCGCGCGCGGCGGGTGCATCGGACGGCGGAGAGATGGCTGTGAAAATAACTCAATTGATGGCCCCAAAGATTCCCCAAGAGGATTAGTAGAAAAACTCCGTAAGACCCCATCACAAATAATAATATTTTCAGCTGTTGAATATAAAGTGTGGAATTTCTAACTATGGATATTTTTGTATAGTTGCTTATTATAGAATTTCCAAAAGGAAAGTGCAAATTTTTTTTTTTTAAAACTCTGATGTTACGAATAACCCCGAATTAACGAATGAAATGTTTGGTCCCGATTAATTCATTAAATCTGGGTCCTACTGCATATATATATATCAGATACATCCATTCTTCGCTCGGATGAACTAAAAAATATAACAATATAAATAGAAAATTTTTTAAAAATTAATGAGCTCAAAATTTAATTTATATTTTGAAAAATTTTGAGTTGAAAATTATAGAATTTAAGGAGAGAACGTTTTAGTAAATAGAATACCAAAGTGAAATAAATAAATACCGCTGAATTATACGGAATTTTTCAAGTTCATCTGTCTGTAAATATAACAATAATATGTTTTCCGCTGCAGTGGGAGTTGATTTTTGCGAAACTCTATTTTAGCGGATCTCTATTCAACAAGAGGAACATGCTTACCAAATTTCAAGTGTGCAGATCTAAAAGTTCAGAAAGGGAATTTTTGTCTATAACGTCCGCATAACTCCTTTGGGAGTCGATTTCCACAAAATCCGTTTTTAGCAGATCTCTACTCATCAAAAGAAGAAAGCTTGCCAATTTTAAGGTCTGTAATAGTCTAGTAATTTCCGGAGATCTCGTGAAGAGTGCATGAATCGCTTTCTCCCTGAACATATATAGATAGATACCAAATATCACAACAAATACTTAAGCAAATAATCTTTTCACTCTTCTTAGTATTGCATTTTGGGTGACCAGTAGTTTATATTTCCTGTTATAACAAATTATAGAAAAACGGAGGATTTTAAACTAAGCGAAGTACAATGGCTTTCCTGCGGATTACTTTCACACTTTATAGTGGCCAAAAATGGGTAAATTAAAATATGTAACCACAACCCAAAAAATGACTTTTATAGTCATTTTTCACATGTTTTTAACCAAATAAAAAAGACTTTTATAGTCATTTTTCACATGTTTTTAACCAAATAAAAGATACTACTTCAAAAGTCGTATTAACAACTTTTTAGAATTCAAATAACACAAAATTGTAATTTTTTCTATACTCTAAATCTTTCTTGTGAAGTATTACATCAATTATTTTTTAACATTCAAATCTCGTTTGCGTTTCTTAAAATGTTATTGTAAATTGTTTTATTAGCAAGAATAAATCCAATTAGCGACTCTTTATATATATTTTTTATGACACCAAACGATACTTATCATAAATATTAAAAAAACTTCTTAAAACTTATTATTCGACAAATAAAAAGAATAAATTATATAAATTTTATGGATAATTTGTATGTTTAACCCATTTTTTATCTACACAAAGAAAAAAAAAAAAAAGACGAAAAATTAAAAGAAATATTATATATATAATGGAATATATATATATATATTATCTTTTAAACTAGGTTTTGTAGTCCATTGATGCTTCACTCTAACATTAATTACAAAGTGAACATTTTCTCACTTCGAGTATAACTTTTTAATTTAGTTTTATTTATAGAATTCTACTTTGAGTGTAATTTGAAATATATGGATACAAAAAAAAAATTATTCGATTTATGTTTAATTAAATATACATTAAAATATATAAATATATTTTATATGTCTTTTAAAAACAGCATTTTATACATTTTTATTTAAATTTTATTTTTGTATTAAAAATACAATTTATTATATTGAAATATATTGTATATATAAAATGATATACTTTGTCTGTTTGGTTTTATTATTTTTTATCGTCTTTTTTATCTGATATGCATTTATAAAAAAATAATAAGTGGTAAATGTAACAAAAAGAGCTTCCGTCGATTAGTTATTATTTATAAATTAGAGTAAACTAAATTTTATTTTAAGCGCAATGATTTTCTTGAATATCGTCGGAAAGGAAGAATGATATAGCTTAATGCTGAGTGAACAGAAAACTTAACTGTTCTTACTTTTTAACGTAGCCATCTTGAATTTAAATTACAATAAGCCAATTCTGGAATTTAGAAGTTATTTTTAGCTTCTAATTAATTTAATTTTAGCTTCCGTTTGCTTGCTGCTTATGTAGGTTTAACTATTATTCTGTTATTCAAGTCGAAGGACACTTTCGTTATCTCTTTCAAGTTAGTGTAACTATTTGAATAGAGGACAAGTATTATTCAGTCTCGTTTGAGTGTTTTTTTTTAAAGTTTGTCTTTAATTAAGTTAGTCATATCAAGGTCAGATCTCTTAAAAATTGATGACAAATTAAGAATTGCACAACATCGAACTTGATATGTCTTTCTTGTATATGTCTTGTAAATATTTGCAATTGAGATGACCGAAGTAAGGAAACAGTATTTATTAGAAATGTAATATTTGGAATGAATATCTTATGTTCGAATTTCAGAAAGAACAACAGACAATTTTAAAATATGTCACTAAATTATAAGAATTGGTATTAAACATTCCTTTTTATGGCAAGAAGATATAGCAAGTTTAGAAAAAAAGAAAAACCATAAAACAAAAATAATCCTTAGAAGTGCATATTATTTGTTTTAAATATAATCTCAATTACTCTTTTATTCATTTTAATAGATAAATCATTTTTATCGTATCAAACTAATTTCAAAGAGGTTATGTTTTGTGCTGAAAAAATGTATACTTATTTTCTGATTACTGATTTGTGGAATTAGTTGGATTGAATTGAAATTAAAATGCCATTAGAAAAATTTAATTTCAGTTGAGATGTCCTGTTGTTAAAAACTCGTGTAAAGAATTCCTCTGCATTACAAAACACATAATTTACACAAATCAGAATAATTCTCAATTTTTTTTCTTTCTTCTTTTCTAATTCTCAATAGCTTGGTTTTTGACATGTTTTTATTAGCTTCAACTGTATGTAACGGAATCTTTAAACTCTATTTTTTCCCACTTTAAAAGGTCGGATTAATTCGAAATTTTGCACGCATGTCAAGGACCGATGACAATACAATAATTTAATAATTTTGTTCCTTTTTGCCCCGGGTCGGATCAGGGAGGTTTTTGTTTTCCCTTTTTTGGGGGATTTGGGATTAATTCCAGACCCCATTTGGGGGTTTTGATTAATTCCAGTTTTGGGCGACTAAAGGTTTAAAAATTAAAAAAACCCAAAAGTGCTCATGATTAATAAAAAATACAAATAAAAAAACAAAAAATGTTCTTTATGTAAAAGGGGGGGAAGTTAAAAAATTTTTTAGTTCAATTGACTATAAAAGCGTGTTTTTTTAGTTTTTCAAACTATCATTTATTTTATAGTTCGAAAGTTAGGTGTTATTTCACAACCAACGATTTTACGTACACGAATCCCAGAATCTCTCATAATTGTCTGTAGAATTTTCCTACAATTGGTTAGTAAAAATTGTGCAGAAAACGTACTTTTTCTAAGCTTTTTTTTATTTAAAAATCAATTTTTTGGCCCTCATGTTGAAACCCCTTTGGGGGAAACCCTAGAAAACCGGGAAAAATGACAAAAAAGATTTTTGGTTTTCAAATCGTTTGGAAATGGGGGAGGAAAGGTGGAGGTCATCTTTAATGAAGTAACAAATTTTTTCTTTTTTTTTAAAAATCATTTAAAAGGCATTACCCAATTAAAAAAAATTTGGGGAGCAATTTTTACTCACTTGCCATAGCAACAGCTTGAAACAATTTCTTGCTGGTGAGCTGAAAAAGTTGTTTGAAATTAAAATTGCTCCAAATTTCAGCCAATAGGGTTCTTCTTCTCCTACGCAAAAACGTTGGCACCCCGGCCTTTGTAAAGGGCGAAGTATCAGAAATGTACTTTTAAAAATGGAACGGAAATGATGGAAATGGCTTTGATTGACAAAGTTGAAAAATTTTTTAAAACCCCATGGAACCCAAAAAACCCCTTAATTTTGAAAAAAAAGTTTTTTGGAAAAACCGAGGCACAGCGGAGAAAAATTTTTAAATTTTTGGAAATAGGGGCGGGCTGACGCCCAGAGCTTTCGTATTTCTTGGAAACTTTCACCCAGCTATTTAAAAAATTTTAAAAATGAAACAGTTGCAGGGAAAAATGGGGGATTTAATAAGGCCCCCAAAATTTCCCCAAATCATGTAAGGGGAAAAAAGTTTTGTGATGGTGACTCCCGAAAAAGGAAAATTTCCCCTCACTATATTTGCATGATTAAGTTTTGTGTAAATGTAAATAAAATACCTTCATCTTCCCTTCATGTTTGATGTTGGGCAGTTTGTAGTATAGTTTGAAAGCATTTACTTGAGGAAAAAATAAATTGAATTAAATTCGGATAGCCGTAAATTTTCCCTAAAAAAAAAGGGAAAAATATTGATAAATACTTCAAATTATATATACATATATATATATATATATATATATATATATATATATATATATATATATATATAAAAATATATATATATATATGTCGGGTTTAAAAAAAGTTTAGGTTAAAAAATTAAGTAAGTAATAAAATAAAAATAGAGCAAAACTTTTTTACCATCGTGTAAAAAATTTGGGTAAATAAGCCTATTTAAAGGTGGGCAAAGGCCCCGACGAAAAAAACGAAATATTCAAAAAGGCTTAGCTGGTGACTCTTGCCCAAAGTATTGTTAATTTTCCCCGGGTTGCGCGCCGAAGTGCCATTTTGGGTTTTTTATGTGATGGAAGGAAATAAAGAAATTTTATATAGAAGGATGCCTTCCTCATTTTACCAGCAGGCCTGGGGCCTGACATATATATAATTAACGTAAAATATACTTCCTAATCACGTATATTTTCTCATCTTGATCTTGAGAAGACAGATTTCCAAGCTAAGCAGATGATCTGGTAAAAAGGGATACCATATTTCTCAAGTTTCAAATGGCTAGGTTGGTTATGCTGTTTAAAAAACAATATGACCCTTTTAAGGCGAAACCTTCCACATCTAAAAGAAAGTATAAAAAATAAACTCTAGAAGAATGACATCCATGATCTCCGAAAAATTAAAAAGTTCCCGTCCCCCAAAAGCCCTCGAGTATCCGAACAGTGCGACGTTTAATGTTCACTCACTCTTTGATCTCCCATGCCCCAAAAAGCGGGGCCAGGGTTCCTTTCTTTTCTTTTGCGCTTTCTAATTTTTTTCCCAAGCACAATTTTTTAAACCTTTAAATTTTTTTCTCACCCCCTTCATACAAAACAAGTTTGGGGAATTTTAATAATAATGTACTTTGACGCTAAAATTACAATTCGACTTTAATTATAAACCGTACAAATTATCAAGATGAGTATTGTGAATATTTTGTATATGTTAAGTCCATGGGGTCAATAGTTATTAATCTTTTTACTAACTTAGTATTGATGAATTAATGATCAAATACATTGCGCACTACTGATACACTTTAAAGTATATCCCCTATCAGGATTGTGACGGGCTCACCGTCTTTTTTTGTAACCTTTAAACCCCTAGGTTCTTTGACGGCCAAAATTAATGGCAAAAACTTTTCCCAACCCCAAAACCAAAATTTAAATACGATTATGGGGAAAAGCAAATAAAAATAGCTTTTTAAAAAAACAGAAGTTTCAGTAAGCAGAAGGGAATTTAGGGGAAAGTTAAGGGTTTTAAAGGGGAAAACGAGTGTGAATTGACGGTCTGTCATTTTAAAAATTTCCAAGATATTCAGCCCATTGGTACAAAAATTTAAACCCTTTTGGGTGTTTGGGATAGAATCTTATTTTGGATTAAAAAGGGAGGACTGATTTTTGATATTAGGGCTTGTAATATTATCAGAATTTAAAGTAGGCGGATAATATAATTATTTAGATAAGTGGTCTGTTTCGTGATCCGGTTTAACTATTGCTGTGTGTTTGCTTTATTTGATTCTCACTTATTTAAAAAATTTTCCCAAATTATTAGAGATTTAAATTATATTCTTAATAAAAATCATATTAAGAATTTTAAAATTTATTCAATTTGACAATCCCAATTTTTACGCTGACAATCAAAGATATGGGCACCATAGAGCAAAACCCTATTACAGGGTAGATATTTTTTTATTTTAAAATTTTGCCAGAATGTATTTTTTTTTTTTGTTTTTTTTTCAAAAAAATTTTTTTTAAAAAATTTAAATTTTAAAATAATTTTTTTTTTTTCAACTTTTTTTATGTGCCGCGCCCCCGGTAGGAATATCACACACACCCATCAAGGCCCCACTGTTTAAAAACTAGTCTCCTACTTTTTTATGACTTGGGAAAAATAAAACACATTCAAGAATCTAAATAATCTTTGTCCCCTTGGTTGGGGCAACAACAACCACCACCTTTTTTCGCCACTTTTGCCCATGTAGGGCTAAATGACGGGTTTCTATGCCTGGGTCTGGGTTCCCAATCCTGGGGAAGGCATGGATGTTTGCTTAAAAGTATAAAAACCTTCGCGGCAATGGGGTTTTCCCCTAAATAGGGGTCAGGGGGGCGCCCTCGTGAGGTTGGTGGAAAGGGAAGAGAGATGGGAGGCTCCTGACCACCTCCAGGTTGTTCTCCCTCAAAATTGAAATAGAACCGAGCCAAATCGTAATGTTACTTGCATGGTGCTCAAATCTATGGATAACGACAGGCGTTCAATTGCAGTTACAGTTATTATTTTTGTGGAATATGGAAGGAAAAAGGGATTTTTTCCCAAACGACAACAATAAAACGACCCTTTTCCATGATAAAATTTTTGGGGGCTTTTTTCTGGCACCGCCGATGGTGGATTTTGAAATTTAAAAACAATAATCCCTTTTTTTGCAATGGTGGAGTGATGAATGCTGAGTATTTTTCTGTCTGCACAGCGCTCTCTCAGATCAATATTTTCTCTAGATACTGGGAGGTTAGAGACCTTCCAAACAGATTGCAGACTTGATCTTTCTTTATTTTTTTTCATATATAAGTTATCTAAATCTTTTATATGTTATCCTTTTCATTTTTCTGTTTATATAATTCTTCTTAGTATAGACTTTTCAGAGTGCATTTTTGCATTATGATCTATATATTTAAATTTTTTTTCCGTATTTTTTGTTTTTCCTCTTGTGGTTTAAAAGGGTATTTTCGTAAAGCCCGATGATTTAGAAGTAAAAAGATTTCCAAACTTATATCTAAAAATGTAAAATAAGATTCATAAGTAAATGCTATTCATAAATGTTTATTACATCACAAAAGATCTAAAAATAGTAGAGTAAAAAAAGGGCTATAACTTTAAAGTAAAAAGGCATTATGTATCAAATTTGTCTCAAGTTGGGAAAGTATCTAGAGTATTTTCGGAACTGAATACTAAGTATCAGAAAAGTTAAGTGATTTTTCCTTTATTTCAAAAGAAAGTTCAAAGTCACCATGTAATGCAATTATAAACAATGGGTAATTGATTAATGCTTTTTTAACGCCTTGAAAAGGCTGCTTAAAAATAATTGTTTCACTGTTTGACGTCTTATATACGTCACAGCTCGTGAAACAATGATGCGCCATTTACCAAAATGGTTCAGCAAAATTGACCCTAAAGAATTCATTTGAAGGGGCTGTAAAAAATATCCTATTTTACAGCCGAGATTGCCAAAAAGGTAACATTGTATAGATTTTTTAAAGTTTTTGATGAAAGCCGAAGTCACTCACAAAAATTTTAGTATCCATCTTAACTATCTTTGCATCTTCGAATAAATAAATATCAGTATACTTGCAGTCCCTTGTGTTTCTGTCTTTAATTACTTCTGTTAAGGTTTTTTTTTAACTTTTTGTTTTTAGTAAATGTTAAGTAACATGCTTACACAAGCAAGTAAATTGCCTTCATTTTAAATCATGGGGTGTCTTAGAATACTGTAATAAATTTAATAGCTTAAAAAATCCTAGAAGTTAACCTAAAGTGAACTATACTTTACTGTACATCGATTTTTAAAGAAAAATATTACATAAGTTATGTTCAAGTATTAAAATTCTTCAAAAGGGTTTTCACAAATTAAAAATAATAAATTCTTATACTATACAGTACTTTTAAACCAAGTATTTTTTTCTTTACTGTACATAATTATTATTATTGACAAATTTGTATTATAAAGAAATTTTCCTCAAAAAAAAGTTGGCAACAGCGAAGAGCTTGAATTGATTGACTGGCTGCATTTTTATGTATCTATGATGTCATATGAATTTATGAACTTTTGACAAAAAACACGTGATTATAGCTATTCTGTTACTGTGATGTCACATGAAATTAGCTCGTTAAAAATGCCAAAGCTAATAAAATTAAGAATCGTTTGTCAAAATTTGTAGTTAATAGATCTTTATTTTTATTAGCATGATAAAATTCAAAATTTCCTTTTCGTTCATTTAAAAGTAATTTGATTGAAAAATTTCGATTTTCATTAATTATATTTATTCTTATTTTATCATTTGAAACCTTTATTGTAATCTTAAAGGCTGCAAAAGTAATTAATTTTCATGTGTTTTTAGTCTTCTATTTCATGTTGTTGTTTAATAGTTTTTCCTTTAAGTTGTTATCACTGAAAATTCTTTATTATGAAAGTTTGATGGAAATGTAATTTAGAACGCATATGTGAACAAGTAAAATATGATATTATTTTCGAATGCAAGTATTAAATCAAAGAAAATATACGTCTCAAAAAGGAAAATAGTATCATCTGCAGTTTCTCCAGATTGTCTTGTACATATTACCTATTATATGGCAGTAGCTTTCAAACTTTGTGGACTCATGGAACTCTTAGAAATAACAGGTGATTTCGCGCGCGGGAACCCCATTCCACCCCTAGAAGAATATAACCTAAAAATATTTGAATTAGATTAATATGTTATATGTATTTTACGTAAAGTCAGTTAAAGAAAGTTACTGTATTTATTTCTATGAGTTTTAAAATTAATGTAATTTACTTATTAATAGCATTAATTCGTGTTCACTTTCCATTGAATTATATTTACTGACTGAGATATATATATGCATGTGTGTGTATGTGCTTGTATTTTTATTTATTTATTTATCTATATTTATTTATTTATTTTACAAAACTGTTAAAGTCTAGGTCTGTTGAAGTTGTCTGCAGCCATATTGTTCAGCATTTAATTTCATTCCATATTTTGTTTTTGTTGCCAACTACGTTGATGAAATATTTCACTTAAAATCGTTGTTCAGAATGGAATTAAAATATTTATAAGAGAATGAGAGTCTTATGCGTATTTTGCAATGAATTTGCACCTAAATGTTAGCTTAATTTTAGATTTCAACGTTGAATATATTGATAAATTGTTCCTTCCCCTTCACTGAGAAGCCTTCGGATTTATCATAGTATTCGAAAGGATTTTTTGTTCCACCATGCTAAGTTTTCTTTTCTTGAAAATATCCTCTTACAGTTTTTTTATTGAAAAAATTGCAATTAGTTATATAAGTTTTAACAGGATCCTCTAAATTCAATTCATTGTTATTTTATTCATTAGAAAATTGGTTAGATTTTCAAAAAGTTGCACGTCATTCTGATAGAGTTTTGATGTGTGACCACAATTTAAGTTTTCAAACCAATACATTCATATTTTTTTAATTTTAAAATATGTACATTCAGTTCTTGAATGGATATACTGACTTAATTCAGAGTGGCAAGCATGTTCTGCTAAGTAAGGTAAAATTTTGCAACCATATTTTATCACATAATTCTGGAGCATAATCATGTGACTTGATTCATTAAAAAATAATCTAAATTACGAATGTGAAAAAAAACAAGATTCTACAGTTTCTGAATAGTTTTACACATAATAAAATAAATAATCTCGAATTTAACTTTCTTGCATTTATAAAATTTATCATTTTTACAGCATCTTTTTAAAGCGTGCTTTAATGCATTCTTTATTCGTTTTATTTCTGTGATGCACTATTCCAAATAAGTTGTTATGATTGAGTTTCATTTTTTTTTCATTCTCCATTCTTTTGTATGCCTTATCAGCATTAAAAATGAGAAATTGCCTCCCCTCTGCAAACAACATATTATTCAAATAAAATATTAGTTTTTTTATTATTGATTAAATAATATACTATTGATATACTAAAGACTATTGATCTAAATCTCGATTATCTCTTCCTGTGACTTACACAAATGGCAGAATAGTCCTTAAAACCAGTTTATCTAAGTACTTGTGCAATAGTTTCAACTAAAATTAAAAATTAAAAATGAAGATTTTATTGAAAGTTTTACAGAGCTCAAACATAGATCTTTCACATCTCTGTTAACTAAAACAGATGTTTACCACAGTTGGAACAAAAATAATCAGCATTCGAAATACATTTATTGTTACCTTTCTTTAATATGCAGAATATATTTGATACATGAATTAACAAAATTATACCAAACGATACTTTAAACATCAACTGAATGCAAAAATATTTTATTATTTGAAAAAGTCAAAAAATGAAGAACGTTTTATTTAGATTGTTAATATGTTTGTATTAAAAGATATATATAAACTGCTTTTAAAAGTAAAGAAAAAATATACATTTTTAGACTCTAATATTTCTATAGATATTTCTTAAAGATAATATTATGGAGAAACAAATATTTATTATAAATAAGGAAATTAACATATTTAACTGGTGAATTATTATTTTAAAGCAATTTAAAGTATAAAAAAAAAACGGAAAATTACAAGATACTAACACATATTTTTATTAAACATCTTTACTGCAGCGAATCCATACACTTTATTGACTGAAAGATAATATAAGTAAATTTTTTCAATAAAATGAGCACAAAATAATTCAATAATTCATTCGCAATCCAAAACGGTATCACAAGACTGGGTATATTTATGTTAACATTATAAAACCGTTAGCTTCGTAAGAGGGAACGATACTTGAAGACAAGGATAGCTTTGTCGAAACAATAAAAACGTCAGCTTCCAAAGCGAAGACAGTGTCCGAAAACTTTTGGGTACATGGACGGCGCCCCAAGGGGAAACGGTGTCAAAGCTGGGAAAAGCTGTGCATAAATTTCCCTAAATGATAAATGGTATCTTGGGCAGGTATAAAGCGCCAGCCCCAAAGTGAAAAGGGTTGTATGATGACAGGGTGAAGCTATGTGAACACAAAAAAAGCATCAGCTTTCGAATCGAATACGATATCAGAAGACAGGTTAAAGCTATGTCGATACAATAAAAAAGTGAGCCTCCTAATCAGGGTTTTCAAAGGCAGGGAAAAAGGTTATTAAAAAATTTTAAAAAAACGTCAACATCCGGGAGTTGAAACGGGGGGCCCTAGGAAAAAGGGGGAAAAAAAAAACCCCATGATAAAATTTGGGGCCATGCAATCGTACAGAATTAGTGAGCTGGCATTTGTTTTTTAGTTATTTCTAGACAGTTTATGATACATCTCAGTAATGGTATCTTCTATGATTTCATCAACATATTTATAAGTAAAATATAAGTTGAGTTATTAAAGGCTGTAAAATGTTAATATCCCTCATCTAATTAAATAAATTTTCTTTATGCCTATTAAATATACTTTAGCTATTCTCTAGAACTCCAACAATAAGTTTTTAGCTCAAAAGTTTTTTGTTTTCTTTTTTGTAGAACATGGACATAAATTTTAACACCTCGTAATACATATTTTTATTTGGATACTTTTTTTAAAAAATGCATTATTTAAATGTATTTATAATTTTTAAAATTTTTATTATTTTTATTTAATATGGAAAGTTATTTTAAAAGTATTAGACACTATTTAAGAAGGAAAATACTTTAGTTCATTAAATGTACATGTATTCCTAAGATAAATTAAAAAACATTTAAAACTATGATGGGAATATGGGTATGGAAACGTAAAAGGGGATTTTGCGCGTTATAGGGGAATATACCTAAAAAAAAAAATTTTAACTTAAAAGTATAGGTGGTATAATTTACGCTGAAAATTACCCTAATACGCCGGATTTTACGGTAATAAAGGGGGTTATTTTCTTACATTTTAAACCTTTGGAAACCCCCCCGGGAGTCGTGCTGGTTGAATTTTTCTTATACGTTTTTTTTTGGAATAGTCGTATTAAAAAAACCCCCGAATCTAATGGTTGAGCCGGTTTGCAGAACGTGTGGTTACTTTTTTTTAACAGACGGTGGTTGTGGTCCATGTTTTACTTTCAGCTGGCAAATCTAGCTTTGTTTTCAAATACAACGAAAACAAGTCTTTTATCTGACTTAAAGGTAATTATCAATATACTTCTAATTGTTTGGGATAAAAATTTTTTGAATAAATGTTTAAAAAATTTAAAAAAAAAAAACTAAAATTATATTCTATTAATGTGCGTAGGCCCGGGATTTCGTTACTTGCACGATCGTGGGGTTGGGCGTTACTTGAGTCCACAACTGTAAAGGAAAGTATTATCAGGGAATTTTTTTTTCTGTTTCAATAATTTTGACGAAAGATACATAAAAAAAAAATATATATATATATATATATATAGGGGGCCACAAAGTGTTCTACACTTGAATTTCTTATAAATTTTTTTTTACTTAAAATTTGATTGTAATTGAAATTTTTATGATACCCGCAACTTTTTTAAATGGAATGACAAAATTAATTTTTTTTTAAAAATAGTAAAACTTTTTTTATTAAAATTTTCAAAACTACTAAAAATTCCCCAAAAAAAGGTCTTCGTACACTTAACAAAAATCTCAACTTATCTTTAAATATTGGATTTTTCCTTTTAGTACTTAGTAGGATATTTTTTTGTGCCCACAAAACTTTTAAGGGTCTAGGTATAGATTTAATCATTTTTTTGTATTTCTGCATCGATTTTTCCCATTTTTTCTTGATCTTTTTTTTACTTAAATTTGTGTTTAGTCGCACTTCCCCAAATTTGTTCTACTGGGACAAAAAACGGTGAGGAGGTGTTTTCATAATTTGGGGACAGTTTGAGTGACACCAGTGGCGGAGATTGAGAGCATTGCGCTTGGCGTCATTATCCTGTTAAAAAATAAAGTCGTTTCCAATATCCAAATTTTGTGCGTATAATTTGAAATTTCTCTTTAAAATATTTAAATAGAGCTCATGATTCACAATATCAACAAAAATTACCAAATTAACTCATTCTGTGGCCGCGCGATTTACACCCGCACACAAGAACACTTCCACCTTCATGTTTTATTGATCCAACTAGATTCTTGAGATTAAGTTTCACAAAATTCAAAATTGATAGCAAATTGATTGGTATGGCTGATAATTCAACATTTTTGGTTCCGATGGACCTAAAATAGCTTGTAAATGAAAAAATAAGGAGTTTAATCCCAGGAATTTATGTGGAACACGAACTCCTCCACTTCCATGCTTCAGCATGGGTAAAGTCACAACCCCAGGAGTGTAAATTGGCCTCAGAATTAGGTAAATTTGTTGTTACTGATGGTATTGTGGTCATGAGCTCTATTTAAATATATTTAAGAAAGTGCAAATTGTCACCCGAGGCGGTGTGGAGACGACTTGGTACAGCAATTGGCTAGCCAAGCGCATATGTGTGCACGCCACTGGTGATACTCTAACTGTCCCCAAATTGTCCTCTCAATCGCTTTATTTAGCCGGTAAGAACTTGCATTTTACAGTGAAAATTTAACGTAAAGAAACATGACAAAATAGGCATAAAATGGTAGTAAAAACATAATCACAGAAAAATTGGAGATGTCGTGCGAAAGCAAAAACGATTAAATATACCTAGACACTTAAGCCGTTGTGGTTATAAAGTATATCCTGCATATAATTAGGAAGAAATATCCAATATTTAAAGAGACCCAGTTGAATTTTTGTTAAAGATATTACGAAGAACGTGACAATTTTTAGTAACGATTATTAGTACATAAAATAGTTATACTATTTTAAAAAAAAAAATGATATATTAAATACTGCAAATATCATAAAAATTACAATACAATATAATAGTACATTAGTCAACATTAAATTTCGCAGAAATTACAGGAGTGTATTACCTATATATAATATAGAGACACTGCTCAGGATCTTCATGGATGAGTCCTTTTTTTTAACCTGCTTTTTTTTTGCAATTAATTTTCTTTTTCATGCATTTTGTTTGAGGGTATGGCATTTTTTTGCATCCTCTCACAGATATCTTCATCCATCTCTCCCTAAAAATCTGGATTTTTCTGGTGGGGAGTAGTATGGTTATTGGTTTAAATATATATATATATATATATATATATATATATATATATATATATATATATATATATATATATATATGTTAAATATAATAAACTTTCTGATACATTTTATATTTTCATGGAATACTGTGTTAACTTGGCAAAAATTTGTTCAGATGTCTTAAAGGAGAAGAATTCTCATAGAAGAAATTTTTCAATTAATGAATAAATCAAATTTAACTTAGATCAGAACTTCGTGATCTCTCGGATGATGAGAATGCTGTGAACAAAACATACTGGAAAGAGAATCAAGTTCAGATGAGAGCGATGAAGAAGTACATAAGAATACTTGAAATGGAAAGACAATTTTGGATCATTCTTTACCATAAAGTCTTTGAACACATTCATTACATTGATTTAGCTGTTACGAAGAATTCTTGGTTTCTGTGCCAACGAAGATGCAATATCAAAATAAATTCCTCTAAAAATTAAAATGGATCGCTTAAAATTTAAGTTAGAAATAGTTGAAGCATTATCAGCCTCTTAATACTACTAGCAAAAGTGTTTTAGCAGTGATGAAGATAACACAGTGTTGTGTAATTCCACTCGCAAAAATATCGAAGCGTTATAATCCACCTGCTATACATGTTATAGTTATAGCTTTTATCCTGGCCATTCCAGGATAAAAGGCTTGACATGTATAGCCATTTTTGATGAGTTGATGACATTTCAAGGCCTCACACACAAATGCAGATTTGAAAACTACGAAAGCATTTCGAAAACATGTTGTGAAAAATGCAATGGTTGTTATACTTGTCAAAAAACAAAACAAAGGGTTTTGATAAATAAGCCAATGGAATTGTAAGAGTTGCAGTATACATCAATTATTTCCTTATTTGTAACAATTTTAGTTGAATTAAGATTGTTTCTTCTATCAACTTAGGAAGAGCTAAAATGTATAGCTCGTAAAGTTTTCGCCGGTGACCTGTTTCACAGATAACGTCCAACCCGCACGATCGTGCGGGTACCGTCTACGTTCCAGGGTAGAAGCGGACATTTTTATTATTTTTCCCAATGTCATTAAGGTCCATATAGTATTAATAACCAGAATAATTTAATATTTGAAGATAAAAATACTTCGGGTCTTAAGGTATCCGACTACATTCGGAACCGTGATTTTGCAAAAGCGTATAAATGGATAATATTTATGATATTTAGTGGCACTTAGATTAGAAAATGCATATAAAATTGTTTGAAGAATAGTATTACAATAAAAAATTAGTTAAGTACAATATTTTGACAAAATATGAACATACAATGACCCATTTTCAAAATATTCTCCCTTTGTGAAAAATGCTTCTATTATAATACTATTTTGCCTGTATATAGCTCAGACCTCTGTACAGAGGCTCCACTAGAATTTTTGAAATATATAATTAAGAAGTGAGTTTATCCATGTTTTACGACAACAGAAGGGAGAAATTTTAAGGAAAAAAGCCGATAATTATATTTCAATTGGTTGTAACTCTGAAAATAATGTGAATTTTTCAAAAATCATAGTTGAGTCTCTGTACAGACGTCTGAGCTATATACAGGCAAAATATTATTGTAATAGAAGCATTTTTCACGAAAGGAGAACATTTTGAAAAGGTTTGTTCTAGGTATTTTTTACCGAAATATTGTATTTAAATAATTTTTTTTGCCAAAATGTCCTTAAAGCAATTTTATACATGTATTCTAATCTAAGTGACACTAAATATCACGAAAATTATCCATTTATATGCTTTTTTAAAATCATGGTTCCGAACTTAGTCGGATACCTTAAAGAGTTATATATCCGATCAATATCTGCCTGTTCGACACACATCTTTTTCATTTAAATTCTGATTATCAATTAATAGACATTCAGATGGTAATTAATTCTGATTGTCTCGTTTCATTAAATTCTGATTTCCTACTTAATGACCTTTTATTTCCGGCCTTCAGTAACAACACATACCCTCAAAAATTTGTTTCATATCAACTAACCTTTTTTTTTCCAAACTTTTTGGGTTGGGTATAATTACTTTTTTAGAGTTATTAAACAGTTGTTAAATGTTACAAATATTTATAAAATAGGATCCGTAAGAAATATTTGTAACGAAAATAAACGTAAAAAGAAGTAGCTATAGCTATGCCCTGAATGGAAGCTATAGAAGTAGCTATGTCCTGAAACTCCACGTCAAGTGGGCACAAGGTGAAAGGGAATCATATCTCAGTTCAGGGGAATCCCTATCTCTTGGTTAAGTGATGATTAGCATATTTTTTTAACATGAGGAACACTGGCACCGTCCATCAGATCATTAGGAACTGAGACTACAAATCGTGTTTTGTGTCATCACTATCGCGACAGGAAAGCGTTTCCGACCATGCATTCATATAAATTTTGAATTATCTAGGTCTAATCTATCTGTTCTGAAAGTTTGTAACTGTTGTATAGCGCACTCAAAGGGGGTACTAGGGCCGGAATCCCCATAGTCCTTGATTTTTTTTTCAACTGGTTATAATCCTATGTATATATTACATAAAATTGATTAAGTATTTGTTATTAATAATTATTTTTATTAATCAATGCTAATTATTTATTCAATAATTAATTTCTTATTGTTTTTGTTCCCAACTATCGACAAAATCAAAAGAATATGTTTGGCGGCGTATTGAAGTATGATGCCAAATTGGTGGACTTTCGACTCTGGACCTTTGCCCCTTGAAGAATTTTTAAGTGCGCTACTGACCCTGTATAAAGAATGATTTTGTTATATAGATTGTTTAATTTAAGCAAAAAAATTTTAGTGCTCAATACATTGAGTGCTGAAACATTTTCTTTGATAATTGTAAAATTTGATTTTATAATTTATTTTTTAAAATTTTGAAGGATTAATTGTTTTTTAACACAAATTATATTCTGTGTTTATTGCTTTTTAAACTTTTTTAAGCATGAAAAGGAAAAGAAAAAAAACAATAATCACTTATTTACACTTATAACAAAATTTTGGCACTACATTTTTGTCATAATTAATTAATCCTACACAGTGGCGCACACAGGAATTTTTCAGGGGGGAGGGGACGAGTAAGGGACGAAAGTTCACCATTCTCGTATCATGCTCCAATGCGATGCCCAACAGATTATTTTGATTTTGTCGATTGTCGGGAACAAAAAACAATAAAAAATTAGTTATTGAATAAATAAAATTAGCATTAATTAATCAAATTAATTATTAATAACAAATACTTGATTAAATTTTATGCACTGTATATATAGGATTATAATAAATCTTAAAAAATCAAGAGCTGGGGGGAGGTTCGGACTTGGAGACCTCCCTTGTGTGCGCCACTAAACCTACACTATTTTTGTAAAATGCTTTCAAGATGTAAGTTAGTATATGTATGTGTAAGTTAGAGCAGTGTTTCTCAAACTGTGGGGCGCGCCCTCCTAGGGGGCGCGATACCCCTACGAGGGGGGCGCGATAGCATATCGAAAATAAAAGATTTAAAAACTAATTAATTTACTGGAATGAATCAAAACAAAATACTTTCACACATAATAAAAAAATGCACTTTTACTCTGATATAATTTATAGGCGATATAAGTCATCTCTCTCTCAAAAATAAAAACTTCTTCAACACCTAATTAGCTATCTTTGATCCGAAAAACCAAATAAAAAAACTTTTATTTGATTTGGTGTAATCTCATGATGAGTGATTTTTACTACTCTTTCGGAGAAAAAACAAATCCCCGACCCAGAATCGAAAAAATTTAGGAAGATAAAAAATTCATCACTGTGATTATTTTTGAAATACTGCACATTATAGCTGTAATCTGTTTTTGCTAATAATCTGTTTGACCTTCTAAGTTATTGGTACAGTTAGTTATGACCCCTCTCTTATGCATTTGTTTCTCATTTAGGGAAGTAGTAAGTAATGTATTTCTCTCTCTCTCTGTTGCACTTTTTCCATGCAAAAGAGTTTTATGATATTTGGAAAACCATGCACTTTGAATATTATCATAATGAATACACTTTTAACCCGGAAGTGGGGTCGCGCGGGACACACAGATCACAAAATCGTTAATTCTGGCAAAACTGTTTATTTGTTACCAAAGAAAAATTGAAAAGTTCTTGAAAGTAGGTAAGTTTACTTTCTTTTAATTAAATTATTCACTGGATTCATGATTTGTATCTTGTACAGTAAAATAATTATAAAAAAAAAAGGATTGGGGTGACTCAATCACCCCGCGTGACCATTAAAGCTAGTATCGAGTGTGTGTCTGCCACCGGGATAAAACATTTTGAAGTCTTCTATTTTTAAATATTAAAAATAACACTATTATTCTTCATTGGAATTTTATATTATTTTTCATTGTTTAACATTAATTCTAAATGCTAATTCTGTGAGGCTTAAAATTACACAGTTCGCTTAAAACTAATTATAATATAAGCATTCATTTTAAAATATCATTTTACATTTTCGTAAACATTGTCTCGCATTTGGGTTTACTCTCCTGACAATTCAGCTATTTATTAAGAATGTTTTAGTTTTTTAAAAAATGAACTCGTTCGAAGAGCGGGTACTTCATACAGTATAATTTTAATGTATCAGTGCTTAAGAAGGTATTTTATAACTAATTTATTAATACTAAATTAAGAGCAAGTTTAATAAGTATTAGCGACTTCTGTGGGCTTGTCTTGCAGAGGAAAGGTTTTCAAAGGAAGGCTTACGATTAGAAATTGACACTCTGAGTGTATTTTCTATATATTTGGCTGAGATCTATATTTTTTCTTGAAAGCAGCCACCGCATTTTACAATCTGTTCCAATTTAAAAATTCGAGAAAAGAAATAAACTATATATTACTTAAAAAAGTTACATATATAAAAAATTTAATATACTTATCTTATTAATTTGTACGGTTTATAATTAAGATAGTTTTGTAGCTTTAGCGTCAAAGTGCATTATTGCATTCAATACATTATTATTGTATAAGGTCAGCGCAATAAAAATTATGATTGAAAAGTGGGTCGCCAGTATTGAAAGTTTGAGAAGCACTGAGTTAGAGTATATGTAACTTACATATGTAAGTTAGAGTATTTTTCACAACATATGTAACATACTGCTATGCTAATAAGTAATTTTGCTCAAAATGAGAGATAAACTTAAAAAGTTCTACATTTATTCCTATCAGAAGGCATTACTACCTTAACCAATTCAAAAGAACTTTTAACTAGTAGTATAAACACTCAATTGTACCAAAAAAGAAACAGCAATTTAGCGTAAGTAAGCTCAGAAATAAAAAAATTCTAACTTAAAATTTAATGGAAAATTCGCCCAAAATGCTGATGAAGTTCAGTTAGCATTTTTGTATAAAAAGTTTAAATTAAAACCACAAATAATATTTTTAAAAATTGCACATTAAGGCTAAATAGTTGAACAATAATGTGCGAAACAATCGTACCAACATTTGATCTTTAAACTGCTTAACATTCCAATGAATCCTTATTTAAAGTCTAAAAAATTCACTTAATTGACGTCAAAGAGTCACAATGGGCGATAAAAAAGTATAGAAAATGCACATAAAAATGGTTAAACAAGAGCTTACTTAACTAGTTCTAATCTAAGCAAAAGTAGCGATAAATTATACCTGGTTATTGTTTGAAAGGTTTTACAAATACCAAATAATACAGCTATTTTTGGTATAAATAGAACAGGCGAAGCACATAGTTGTCAGCATTTTAGAAAGAGCAGTGAGTCTAAGTAACTACAAATTTTCCCCTTTACTTGAAAAAAAATGAAGGTTTTTTGCACTATTTTTATCGTTTGCTTGATTGTAGCAGTAAGTAAATTTTTTTAAGTTTCTAAAATTACAAAACTTCTATTCTACAAAGATTTATTCTTTCTTAATCCAAAATGTTTATTTAAATTGCTTGTTTCAAGGCTAATATTTGCGAAAAATTTATCTTACTATTGTTGTGTAAAAATATATATATTCTTATAATGAAATTTAATTCTTTAAAAATTCAACAAGTAGACATTTTTACAGCTTATCAAAAATTAATAAAGTCAGACGATTTCTTGCTTTCTTAAAATTAATGATGAAGGATTTTTCTTACAATTAGTAAAATGAAATGTAGGAGACCTACTGTTAGAGGGGAGAATGAAATTTCACCTAGTTTCACTTGATATAAATAAATTACAGTTAAAAAAAATATGTATATGCATCTATGTGTTATATAGAACAGTGATTAAAAAATCGTATGTATTGCTTTTTCCAGATTAAAACAAATTAAATTAAATGAATGGAAGGGAGAATAAATAAATAAAAATACATGTGTTCGATATTTCTTTTAGTTTGATTTGTTATTGGTTAACATCACAAATTAAATTTAACTGTGTATTTATTTTTGTTTCGTATTTATAGTAAAGTCTGGCGTATGACGCGCATTTTTAATACAAAAAAAAATTGAAGTTTACGGGTGGATGTTATACGTCGGGTATAAAAATGAGAGCTTTAAAAGTAAAAAATAAGACGAACATAGAAAAAAATTAAGACTTCTACATAGATCGGAGAATACTGTTTATTTAAAATAAATGACGTTTCTAATGAACTTAGAGTTTCAGTTCTAAAAATATATTATTTTTTCCTTATCTTATTATAATATGTCGCATAAATGATTTCAAAACATAAAAGCATTTCATCACACGTACACTTCAGGTTTCTTCATGAAAGGGTGGGTGCGCGTTATACGGTGAATATATCTGAAAACCCAAAAATTCAGCTTGAAACTATAGGTGCGCGTTATACTCCGGATTTTACGGTAACTTCCTTTTAAGAATTTTCATTTGTTCGGCTTTCATTTTCTGAAATCTCACTCACTATTCGCCAATACCCCCTGAATTTCAAGGGAAATCTTTATGTCATCTGAAAACACTTAGCGTAATTATTTTGCAAGGTTGATTGATTTAATTGCAAATTTTGGGTCATTTTAAAAAATACTGAATGAAAATTTTTTTTCCTTTTTTAGGGGTTTATTTTTAAAAATAAGTAACAAAAAATTGTTTCCTCTAGGCTGTGAATGCTGGAGATTGTCCTGATAATCCTTGTCCTGATGGTCAATACTGTGTTCGCGTGCTGGGAACCCAAAAAATTGGGGAAACCCGCAAAGCAAGGTAATTTCGGGAAAAATTTATCCTTCACTTCTCATTCCGTTGGTTATTGAACGTTTTTGTGCTTCATCTGTATGCCCCCGGTATTTTTGAATTGGGATTTTTGCCCACTTTAAAAGGTCAGATTAATCCCCCCGAAATTTTGCACACTTGTATAAGACCAATAACAATACATTGATTTAATAATTTTGTTCCATTATCCTGATGAGGATCATCAGAATTAAGAATTTCTCATTTCCAGATTTAGCGACTAAAATATTAAATTACAACCCTAAAGCGAAAACACTCATGTTTAATACAAGTACAACAAACAAAATAAAAGATAGTCTAAAAAACTAAAAAAAAAGGTTTTAAATTGTAGATCGAAAAAAAAAAAATTGGGGTCATATAAATTATATTTTTAAAAAAAAACACTCTTTTATAGTTAATCGAATTTGGTAAAAAATTTTAAAAGAAAAAAAATGATAAAGGAAAGAATTAATGTCATTGTAGTAAAAGCGTGATTGCTCGATATCAATTGTTATAATTTCTTACTAGTTCTATTCCGAAATGCAGAGTTAGTGTAAAAATGTAGTACTGAGCACCCCACGCTTTTATTAAACCTACATTAATTTTCTAGTTAATCATTTTATTCTTATATTAAGAATTATTTCTTATATTTCAGTTTGATTTACTATAAAAACGTGTTTTTTTAGTTTTTTTTTAAACTATAATTTACTTATGAAAATATATCTCGACATATTGGACAATTCAGTGCTGCCTAAATTGTGATAAGAGTTCGTAGAGGCCCATTCTTCTATTCCTGTTTCAAAATGATTTTATTACTGCGCAGACGCAGTTTGCTGACATGAAAGTTCAGGAATCAAACTGTGCTGCTCAAAGCCTAGACCTGAATTCCGCAGAACACCTATGGAATGAATTAGAATGCCGACTCCGAGCTAGGCTACGACGCCCCAGGTCGGTGCTACAGTTAAAAGTGTTCGGGCAAGAATATGGGAAATCTTGCTGAAAACCATCAAAAAAACCGAAAAAACCCTTTTCCCGCAAAAATAACAGATGTTGCGTACTAAATTTTCACTTATCTCTGGGAAAAGCAAAACATACAAGTCTATGGATATTTTGGATCATATAGTGTATGCAGGAACGTTTTAAGAAGTGTTGGAAACCTAAAATCTTCTTAATATGACGATTTTGAGATTTTTACATTTTCAGTTTTAACCTTTCTAAAAAAAATTTTTTATTTTAACCCCTCTGGGGAAATTAGAAGCTTTTAAAACCTTTTTTTAAATATTTATTGAAACTGGGTCATCCCCCTTTTAAAAAAGGACCCGGCGTGGCAAATGAAAAACAAAATTTTTTGTTTCTGCTTAAAAGTTGAATGAATGAGGGAAAAATAAAAAACATTTAATACAGAATTGCTAAAAAGTTTTTAAAACGTGGAGGTACAAAAAACCCCAAAGAAAGTAAAACAACGTAATATGGTCTCTTGAACCGAAGAAAATATTTGTACAAATAGAAGTATTATCATTGGGACATATGAGGCAATTTCATCATTTAATATGGGAAATGTATAAAAACCCCAGAATTTTGAGAAAATTTTAATATACCCGGGGGATTACGCGGTACAGGAAAATGGAAACGGGTCCCCTCGACAAAAACCTTTTAAAGGGCTAAATACTCAGGTTTACAAAAACAAAGGAATTTTAAAAAAAAAAAGATTTAAAAGGGGAAAGAGAGGATGATGAGTTTTTAAAAAAATGAATCATTTTATATGGAAGGAATTTTTTTTTAAAAAAAAGTAACTATACATTACAGTTCATTTATCTCAAAATGAAAATTTTGATGTTCGATGTATCTTTACGGGGAAAAAATAATGTTAAAGGTATGCAATTTTTTTTATAAAGTATTTATAATGATGATTTTAATATGTACTGAAATGTTTTGTAAAAATTAAAAAAATTTGGGCCCTTAAATTTTTTTTATGTAAAAAAAGGGGCCCAATTTGATTATGTTTGATAAAATATGTAAAAATTTTATAAAAAATTCAAAATTAGCAAAAACCCCAATTTCAGTATAATGAGAAAGGTGTATTTTAAATTGTATGAAAAATTCAAGCTGTACATAGAAAATTTTTTTGGAAAAGGTACATCGAAAACACCCAAATTTTAAAATTGGTATAGGGGTTTTCCCGGGATTTCCCCCTTAAGGCGTAAAAATATGCCCGGTCAAAAATTGTCTTTTCCTTTCAACTAAACCCTTTAAATAAGCCCAAATGATTGAATAATTTCAACGGTCAAATGTTTTTTTATTGTTTTCTCCGAAATCCGGGGAAATTTTCCCATGAAATGTTAACTAGTTTTAATGTGATGACCGCGTCGTCCATGTATAGGCCAGGTCTACCACCATACACCATCATTACTCATTCAGTCAAAAGGCTGCAGTCATTCGAACCGGTTTGTATGATTATAAGTCGTACATATTTATTTGTATCACGTTATTGTTTGTACGAGTATTTGACGACGTATGTTATGTACTGTCTACTTTTGTTGGTCATAGGGTGGCCTACATTTGTGTAGGGGCCCAGAGCCTATCTTGCGTAAGGGCCCAGGTCCTCAAGAAGTCTTAAGACATCCCTGATTGCATGGATTGGTATACACAAAATGCAACTTGCCTTTCGAACATATGGCCTCCTTTTTGCAAGCTGTGTAGAATGCTTACTTTCTGAACCTCTACCTTATGTACCGATATGAATATGCTTTTCATTTCCTACTATTAGTTCACAATCTCCCTATACATATCTTGTTCAAATTTTCAATCGTTAATGAAATACATTTTGAAGCGCTCAATTGAGCTGAAATTTTATATACACGATTATTTTGGTTGACAATACGGTAATTGAATTATAATTAATAAAATTTAATTGATTAAAACTAATTATTCAAAGAATTATAGATACAACTACGTTTGTATCATTTTTGGTGAATTAGCGACCCTTTTGGCGACTTGTGTCAAAACTTGAAAAGGTTTTTTTTTACGCTTTTAAAACCCCGTTGAACTGAAATTTTATATACACGATTGTTTTGGATAACAATACGATACTTTAATGATAATGAATAAAAATCAATTACCCCTTAATGTTGTGATTCTGTCTCATATATGTATATACATATTTATCTTAATTGTAATTATTTGATAAAAAGCAACTACAATAAAATGTTTCTTTGTTGATCTAAGTAGGAAGTGACTTTGAATTTTTTTTATATTACTTGTTATATATTTATTATTAGTCTTATATTGTTATTACATGAAAGTATAGAAAACTTTTATTTTCATGTTTATAAATGTTTTTTAAAAGGCCGCGCTTGCAGTGATGAACCGGGAAGCAACGGTGTTTATGATATGGTTCCCCCCTGTGCCTCTGGATTGACATGTGACACATCAAAAACTATCGTAAGTGTAACCACAATTTTTTTACTTTGAAGATAGTGAGTTTAGATTAAAAATTGTAAGAAATCTTTTTTCAATATTTCTGTTGCTTATACAAGCACAATAGTAATTCGATTGACGGCTAATCCTGTTTCAAAAAAATAATTATAGTAAGTAGGAGTTTTCCTCCTATGGTGGCGCCATTTGTTGCCAACTATAATGTAAATTATGATGAACCCAAAAATATACGTACTTATTAATAAATTACCGTATTAATTCGAATTTAAGCCACAATCGATTCTAATCCGCACCCCAAATTCTCAACAAGTTTTTGTGAAAAATGAAAAACATTGTAAAATGGTTTAACGATATCCAATTTTACGAAATTAAAATAAATTTAAAATGATTACTAGTAAGAAGGGGATAATTAGTTGTTTTTATCATTATTATAAACTTTTAAACACATGCGTGTATATCACCTGTAATTGCTCTAAATACCCCATCCAACCATTTTTTTCCTTCGATTCTAAATCGCACCCGAATTTCAGTACCATTAATACTGGGGGAAAAAGTGCGGCTTAGATTCATAAAATTAATTTTTCCTTTTTAAAAAGACGAAATCGATTAATCCCCTTTTTTAAAAGTTATTAAATTTTAATATCAAAGAATTTTATTAGTTCCCCAACTCTGTACATATTCAAAACAAATTTCTAATAATAAGTATTAACACCCCACCAAATGACAAAATTTTTTTTTCCCTTGGGAAAAATAAGTAATTTATTGGTTTAATCTTTATTAACTCCATACTATATTGTATTTATATCATAATAAATGGAGCATAATAGCTTCACTGTTTTTCCTCTCCTACGGAGACATCTGTAAGTTGTTCGTTTAATTTCATTATTCCCTTTATTATTTATTTCCCACAAAACAGCTGTTATCGCTCACATGAACCTAAGTAAGAAAAAAAAAAATATAAATTAAATTGTATTTGAACTGCCACAAGTGAAGATACTTATAACTTTAATTTTATTGTGAATTTTTTTTAAAAAAAAAAGCACTTAACATTAAGATGGAAGATGTTAATAAGAATTATTTTATAAGGGAAAATAATGAATCGGCTGTTTTAAATTTATGGAAATTGGTTTCCCAAAATTTCAGACATACAAGCTGAATCAATTGAAATGAAATTTCTGGGAAAATGGAAACAGTTACTTCCTAATGATTCCACAATTTGCTATCAGCGAATTTCTAGCAAAAAAATTCAGAATATCTTTACGCCAGATGACTGGTATAATATAATAAAAAACCCGTAAAAAAAACACCGTTTCATATGGTTCAAAAAAGGGATCAGGACTTTTTTTTCTACAAGTACTTTTTGGGAAAAATTTTTCAATAATAGAAAGGTATCAGTTACAGGGATACTAGTAAATTGGCTCAAAATGCACTGGGTAAAAAATTTGAAAAGTCGAAACCCCACGGGGTACAATTTAAGTATGACTTTTTAAAGAAGATAAAGAATTTAGTGCCAAAATATACGAAAAAAATAAACAGGTAGACCACTATGTCTGAAAAATATTCCCCGCCTTTGTTGCATCCAACAGGGGGAGAACAGTGACAAGAGAAAAGAGGAAAGATATGATGGACTTGTTGAAATTTATTCCTCCTATTAAACACGAGTATTATAAAAATTTAAGGACAAATCGACAGGATGGGAGCTCAAATACAGCTAACGAAGCTAACATTTATAGCTGTATTAGCTAACAAGCTAATACAGCTAACATTTATAATGATATGATAATGCAATTTAAACAAAGTAATAATACTCGTGATATTTTATGTACGAGTAACAGAATAGTTATTATTCATTTGTGCTAAACCTTTTAAAAAAACATATGTTTATATAATGACATTTTTTTCCGTAATTTAAAAAAAATTTAAAGACTGAATTTGAATTAATAAAATTTTTACCTTTCCGAATCGATTAACCCCCAACTAATCACGGAAAAAAATTTTAGTAATAAAACAATTACTCCAAGTTTTATTCCACTTATACTTTCTATATGTCGTCAAATCAAAAGGGGTTTGTAATAATACAGTCTACATCGTATTTTGAAATTTTTTTAAATTTTAAAAAAAAATTTTAAAAAAAAACATATAATATTTTTTTCATTTTTCTCAACTTCTTGTTTTATGGAGTTAATCGATTTGGCAACTGAAGCATCCATATATATAAAAAATAACACTTTAAGTGAAAAAATTATTTTTAATACATACCGTGAAATTAAAAACATGTTTTAAAACTAATTTTTTTAATTTTTTTGCCAAAGAAAAAACATATTTTTATACTGTTATTCCAATCTACAATAATGTTGGTGTTGATTGGCCTCTGTTATTAGCAAAGCTCATTTGAACTTAATTTCTGACAGTATGTGAATCTTAAGGCACCCGAAGAAAGAAATACGTCAGCCTTTAAGCTTTGTTATTGTTCTCAGCCCTCTTTTTTCTCTCTCAATTCCTACTATTATTTCACTCTCTCCCTATATATATTCACTGCTATTTTCCTGTATCTCTCTATAGTAAAATTGCAAGCAAAAACACTTTCTATTTTGCCCCTTAATATTGTGATTCTGTGTGCTATGTACATACATATTTATATTAATTGTAATTTAATAAAAATTAGCTAAAATAAAAATTTTCTTTGTTAAACTAAGTGGGAATTGACTTAAATTTTTTTTATATATCTCTTGTTCTCAGAAAGAGCATACATATGAACGACATACAGGTTTTTAGTTTGAACCGACGTGCAATTTCATCGGATCTATTTCTATGAACGATTGCTTTATCTTGAAATAATTCGATATCAATTATGATAAACTGTAGTGACTGTGGTAACCAAGTGGTCATGATTGCGAATTCATAGCTCATGCTGTCGAGTTAAAAACACGCCATCAAATACACGCAGTGTAGACAGGTTTGTTTATGCGCGTTAAATCTATGGAAGCTCTATATCCGGTTTCGGCAATCTATGGCACGCGTGCCAAATTTGGCACGTGGTACATTTCTTAGTGGAACTTTCTCAACAAATTTGTCAATTTTTGGGTAAAAACGATAATTTTGAAGTGGAGCTTATTGATCTTCAGAGTTATGGAAATGGAAATTTACGGAATTATAAAAAAATCTGAAAGATAATTTTAACGATAAATCGACACCTGTTTTAAATTATTATGTATCATTTCTGGAGAGATTTAATTGCTTGAAGAGAAAATAGCATATGCTCTGCTATCCGCTTTTGGTCCTACATATTTATATGAACAAATCTTTTCTCATATGAAAATTATTTTGAGTCAGCAAAGAAGTTGTTTAATGACTTCTTTGCAGACTCAAACGAACATTCAGAATCGTGTGAAATATAAAGTCACAAATTATACCTGTGACATTGCAATGTAAAATAGAGAGGGGCAGGGACAAAAGGTTCGTATTAAAATATTAACTATATTGAAGGAGTACTTATATTTTGTTATGTATTTCTTATTTTAATAAATATATTTAATAAATATATAATGCAAAACATAAGCACAATTTTTTAATTTTTTATTTATGTTGAAGAAATAGTTCTTTATTTTATGTTGTTTATTTTTATGTTAAGGTATCCGACTCCCCTAAAATCATGATTTTTTTTCAAAAATTGACAATTTCTTTATGATTTTATTTTATAGAACATCTTATTAGCTTAAAAAAATACCAAGTTTTTTATTTTCCATTCACTAGAACAAAAATTACAAGTGTTTTAGTAAAAGCAGATGCCATAACTTAACACAGGATGTCAAACTTTAAAATGCGTTTTACTCGAAATGTGTTTTTTTCGAAAACCTCAAACGGGGACAGTGATTGCTCATAAAGTTTTGAAAATAATTTGCTGAATTTTTTGTGCATTTTCTGTATAACAGTAGAAGTATTTTGATCTTCAGATTTATCAATCACTGTTTTATTTCAAAATTTACATTCCTTTATGTGAATAAAATCAAAGCAATTCATAACACCCAAATAAAAGGGCTCTAGTTTTATAAAAATTAAAATATCTTCCCTTATCCTGAAGGTCATTTCAAACAGGAATAACAAAGTAACATATCTAAATTGAAAATTTCAGAGTTCGTTCATAAAATCTTTGTACAAAGCCCCGTTTATGTAATTTTTTGTACATTTTCGCCAGTTTTTTTCGCCATTTTAATAATAATGAATTTTTTTTCTGTTTTCAATTTTAGGATTTTTTCCTTAAAATATACTAAATAAATCTAAAATTAAAAAAAAAAAAATTAATCCCCATATCTCCATTTTTCAAAAAAAAAGTTGTCACAAGTAGCCGGATACCTTAATAAATATCTTTAAATGATGCATACTTAGTATATAATGAAACTCTGAATCTATATTCTTTACCTCTATTCTCTAACTCAGCAAAAATAAGAGCAGGAATCTCAAATTATGTCAATTATTCCTTACTGGGTGGCACCTTGAATCACATTGCTAAATGAGTTTATCACGCCACAGCTACAAGGTTGCCGACCCCTAGTTTATATCCTCACTTTGTCAAGGTGCTGAAGTATAGAAAAAGGGGGCCAACTCAGGTGTCGTCACATGACATAAGTTCATGATTACGAGGTTCATCGCTAATGCTAAGGTGACCAGTTTTTTTGCAATGAAAAGGAGGACGAAAAACGTAAGAAAAAATTACAACGTAAATGTATGAAACATTTTATTAATTCAAACAAAAAGGCGCTAATTACGCTTTTAATTATTTACTTTAACGAATATTTTTTCCCTTGAATGTTTTTTTTTTTTTTTTTTTTTTTTTTTTTTTGTCGACATATTGCTTTCTAATATATTAGAAATTTCAGAGCAAAAAAATATCCTTCATACTGAATTTTACGGTAAGCACTGAAGCTAATATATTAAAGTTCAATCTTGATTTCTCACGTGTCCAAAAATCATTACCAAATGAAAAACCCTTTTAACTGCTGCTTTAGTTTCAGGGCAGCTAATCGTAAATTCAACAAGAATAACTAAGTTTTCATATGGAATGTGTTCATTTTTGAAATGGTTGCTTAAGTGTTTTCACCTATCTTTTATCAATTTTAGCATGTTGATTTTCCAATTGTTCTAATGTATTCGAATTTAAATATACATTCAGTCGTCATCAAACAGACCACTGTCATCGATTTTAATTTCAGGCATTTCATTCGATAAAAACTCAACACAATTTTCTATATTTGCCCATTTTATTTGCGATGAAATCAAAAAGCACCATTAAAAAATATTATTTCCGGTGATATTTGTTTCAGACCAGTCTTCAACATATTGGAAATATGTTTGGTTCATCTCTGAATACAGAGATTAACAGATCGATTTTAAATACTGAAAAGGAGGACAAGTAGAAGGACACTTTTCAAGGAAGGACAGAACCTATAAAAGGGGAGGACGGTTGGTCACCTTACTAATAGCCCTCGCGTTCCTTTAGAACACGTCAACAAAAACCACCCCATCATCAACAGACTGTATAGATTCAGTTTGGTGATTCATCAGTACTTACCTTCTTATTTCTGGATTGAATCATTGTTTAATGGAATCAATGTTTCTATGCTTCGGTAACTTATCCCAAACATTTGGTTTTTTTTTTTTTTGAAGGCTAAACTTTTCACTCTTCTCAGTTCATACCTACTCCTTGAGAATATGAACTAAATTTATCTTTCTACTATTGATCGCGAAAGTGGCTTTTCTTTTTTTTTTTAAGATTTAGTCGATACACGTCTTGGAGGAGAGGATTTTATAAAGTCTCTCTTTTTAGGTATATGAAAAAAAAATCCTTTTTAAAACACATACGCACACATACTAATAGATATACATGTGAATGCATATATTCTCATTTCTCTCAAATATGTATGCAAATAATTTCTACTTCTATTTTCTAGCCCACATGCCAGTGAAACATTCAAGGGAAAATTTCTTATGGTTTTCAATAGTTTTTGAAGATGGCCTGAACGAAAAATTTCAAAACTGCAACAATTTGTCTATTTATCATAGATAAATGTTTACAGTTAATAAATTTGCATGCTGTAAATTGAGAGAGAGTACTTTATTTCAAAATATTATCATTAAAAAGGGTTTTTTAACCCTTTATCTACTGCAATTTTTTTTTTCGTGTAGTTTTTTTGAGTCTTTACGATGAAAGCTAAGGCATATACATAAATAAAATATAAAATACTCAACTTTGGAAAATTTAATTTGCTATAGCTAATTAATTAAATTAGTACTTTAAAGGACCGTCAGTACACGGAGGTCTAAAATATTTTCATAATACAAAAGGACAATATGAATTTTTAATGCAGTTTTAACTTACAAAAATGCTAAATAACCAGAGAACACAAACATTTTACAGCTCAAGAAAATTTATTTTTAAAATTTATAAAAAATTTAAAAAATTTATTTCCCTGTGTTTTACACACATAAAAAGAAGTTTTACACATAAACTTAATTTTAAGATATATTCAAGGAAACAGTTTTTCTTTTCATTAATACACAAAAATACATTATACGTTGTTCATTTTGAGTGAGATTTCGATTGAATGTTTTTTTAAAGCACTGCATCCTGGAGCCGGAGATACTGTAATTTCTGAACATGAATTACCACAACCTGAGTCTTGTTCAATCTCTTGAGCGTCTTCTTCAGAATCTGATGAAAATTCCAGCAGGTTATTTGCTGGGACTTCTTCATCTGAAGAATCATCTGTTAGTGCATCACTGCTTGCAGAGGGGTATGTTCTGTAATAAATCTAAAGTCCCTTGAAGACTGATATTCTTTTGTCTTAGACGTTCCAAGAAGAAGGAGAGAAAAATCATAGGACCTTGGAACACCTTTATTATTGTGAAATCTCAGTTACACACAAAGAAATTAAAGTATTATTTATTGAATAAAGAATAGATATTTCGTTAACTTGTGTGGCAAAAAAAGCAAACTCAAATTTAAATTTCAAAATTCTTTAATAACATTAAAAAATCATTAAAAAGCAAAAAAAAAAAATAATAAATAAATAAACAAGGTACACTAAAAAGACATGCTAAAAAAGTATAACTCTATTACACTTTTCCAGGGTACGGGCTACTTCTAATTCTTTCAAGGTGTTGTGGGGATGTAACGGAGAATATTAGGCCTCCCCCTGCAAAATTTGGCTTTGGGCCCCAAGTTCTAATATGTACTTGGCTTAATAAGTTTTGGGTCCCTTAGACCCAATGCGGGAGTGAGCGTTATACCATTGGGTCCACCCAGTGGCGTAGGTGTAGTGAGCTGACAGGAAGTCTACAATACAGTCGGACCTTCATTTTACGAACCTCTATATTGCGAATTTCTCTACTCAGCGAATTTTTTCCTGGAACTAAGAAAATTTTGCGATTTTCTTCGTAAAATAACCTTCAAACATCGAAGTACATTTTCTATTTAACGAACTTTTTCTCTTGTAATTGATTTTTTTTTCTCGGTATTTTTAAAATATTTCTAGACCTTTGTATGATGAAATAATTATTAGGTCTTAAAACAAAAGGCGGTCAACCCAAAATGCCTTAGTGGTCCACTGGGTGATTGTGATCGACTTAATGTCACCCCGGCACTTAAGTAATGACGCTACAACACAACGAAAAACAATAATAAACTACATGGACGAAACGTAAACACCAAGTGCTTTCTCTAACTTCCAGCGTACTAGCGATACTTATAAGTCCCACAAAGTTATTTAACTGTAAAATCATTTATATACACTGTTCCCTTAAAGTGACTGCCTACCTTCGGACCCAATTTTTTAATAAAAACAAATTGATTGTTTTTAGTAAGAAAAATATAAAAAAATATGTAAATACATAAAAAATTTCAAATAAGTATTGTAATTTTAGAAAAATTGATTGTTTTCAAGGAAATTTTACCAAATTTTTACTAAAACGGGTAACACTGTATAAAAATTTCTAATACAATTATCATAATTTTCTTTATAAACAACATACATAGTACGGTGCTCTTCAAAATGAACCAAAAATTAAGAGAAATATTAAAATACAAAAAAATTACAGACAATTATACATAATAATATGAAAATTTTGATATTTTTAAAGTTTTTCTTTATAAAAACTACCCTAAATGAAAAAATATTTAACCTACAACAAAACTTATGGTCCACTTGATGAAAAATTGTATAATAAACATTCCCACAAAATTTCAAAACGTAATCTGGTTTGGTTCTTAAGATATCATGTATCTAGTAAAGAGTTCCTTTCAAAAACATAATTTTGAGAAAAATTCATTTAAAGTTTTATCTTACTGCCCTTTTACATAGAGTGATGTTTTTTAAAATCACTATAACTTTTTATTTCTATTTCACTTAAAGGAAAAAGAGAAAAACTGTTTTGGAAAGGAAAATGTTAAAAATATAAGATTTTGAAATAAAAAAATGCTTTGCGTAGACGAAAAACGATATTTTCAAGGTAGGCAGTCACATTAAAATAAATATTCAAATCGTTTTCTAAGGTCTTAACTAACATATAAAAAAATAAAACACTTACCTTTTGACTTTAACTACTTTTGCAGAACAAAAATGACAATCTTGGCAATCCAATCAGGATGGGAGCTGAAAACGCAGCTACAGTTTTAAAACTAATCGCCCTCCCCACTGAAATAATCACCATAAAAACCATGCAGCAAATTATTTCTGGAAGAATGAAATTAAAAGAGTGTTCCTAAGTACCATTAGAATATTTGTAAAAAGGATTATCCCATATAATGTTTAGGGGGGAGGGGTACTTATAAATAAAGTCAGTAGATAAAGGTTTCAGTAGTCTATCATTTCAGTTTTATTTCTTCGAAATTACTTAAGCACAGTAATGTTTCTTTATTTTTTTATTCTGAAAGAAAATTAATACTTTCAGAATTTTAATACTATAATTATTTCCAGAGCATTCGCTTTTAACTGACTACATAATTTTGCTTAGCTTATTTCATTCTATTTCAACAATAGATTATAATCAATAGATATATAATGATATAACTCATCGCAATAAACAATTAATAATCAATATTCAATCTTATTACGTAGCTCTATGAATGCTTTTCAAACGTTATGATAGTTGAATTTCAGAAAATGTTTTGCTCTGTCGATCGGAACAATTTGCAAAATCGTGGTTCCGAACGTAGTTAGATATTTTAATGTTGTTGTTGTCGTATGTTTTTTATCCTGAGAACATATGAAATACAAGTGAAGAACAGAAAGCATTCAAAAAAAGAAGAATACACATTTATTACAAATGATGACCCCAGCATAAAAAAAAGAAGGGGGGCCTTTCCTTTCGAGAGGGGAATCCATTACAGGGGAAGACCGCCCCTTTCCAACAACCATGTCTTACTGGGATTCAACCGAACCCACTCAGCTACAAGCCGAGGGTCATAAAACCCCCATACTGGATGGGGGCAGAGATATTTTAATAAATTACTAATAGTGAAATTTTGGTATATTATCTTTAGATTCATTTTGAAATAAAATATTCTGTAAGTCAAAAATTTCCAAAAAAAAATTTTTAAAAGGAGAAAAGGGCTCACTCATCCCGGGATCTCCAAAACTATTAGATCTACACCAATAGTGTCAAAAATCAAAGACGATTTTGGGGCCCAAAAAAGGGAAGGCCTAAGGTAGGCTGCAAAAAAAACAATATTTAAAGAAACATAGATTTATTTCGAAAAAACATTATAATAAACAAAATAAAAAAACAACAAAAATTTTGTTTGCACGCGTCATAACCTTGACAACTCTTCATTGCTCTATCTTTCCTTTTTTGGAAAATTTTTTTCGCAGGAATATTTTCAAAAAATGACCCAAGATGAAATTCATTAAACACAACAGGAGGCTTACTTCTTTATAACGAAAATAAATTCCCGTAGAAAAAGTACTTCCAAAAAATGAAAAAAATTTTATATGGAAATTTTTATATTTTTTCAAACGTTAATAAATATTTTTTAAAAATTTAGGTACATCCACTTCAGTGAATTTTTACCTTTTAAATTTTAAACAAAATGATCACTTAAAGTTGCATATGACTACACAATATTTTTTTGAGAAAATTAAAGAAAACAAGCAAAATTTGTTTTCCAAAAATTAAAAAAACTTCAATCTTATTCTAAGATTTGAAATTTTTTTTTGCATTTTTGTACGATTCAGTATCTTCAAACGATTTGTTTACATTGCACGTCGGGGAAGGTTAACTTGATTTTTTCCATTGTACGTCGGGGAAATGCGTTTAATCTTCATTTTTTAGGTTTTCCCAAAAATTATATATTATTTTGTAATATATTTTTTGGCCCGGGCCACAAAAAATTTTTCAATGGGGCCCCAGTTTGACACCCCCCGACTTAAAACTTGAAGTTTAATAGGGGGTCTTCTTTTTTGATGTGAATCCACTAAAAAGGGTTTTGTAAAATACCCA
>BMAV01018278.1:0-13470 GCA_019973955.1 Trichonephila inaurata madagascariensis | reverse complement strand
AGATTTGGACCTAGTTTCCCCTCTTTTTCAATCAATATTTGAGTTTTCTTAAGTTAATTCATTAATAAATTAAATTTTGTTAAATTACAACTAAAATTCCCATTTAGCATACATAATTGATCTGCATCATTCAGCAGTATATCCATTTCAAGAGTTACAGATTTATACATACACAAATTATAGGTTTTAATCAGTTATTCTTAAAACAAAGTAAAAGAAAAATATGCAAATTAAACCCAATATAATTACATACAACTGGTAAAATTCTAGGACAGCACACTGCTGTATTTGGCGAAAAAGGTATTTCGTGAAATGGCGTCAAGGAAGAATCCACTTTTTTAAAAAATAATTTAAAAAAGACTAAAACAAGAGGGAAAAACGTGGTTTTTAAAATGACGTCAAGACGCGAAAAAAGTCGAAAAAACGTGGTTTATAAAATAGACAATATTGAACACATCAAATCAAAAATAAGAAATTAAATGCAAATTCATTCCAAGTTTCGGACATCCATATCAAGATTCTATCAACGTTCTTAGAAAATCAATCATTCTTTTCTTATATTTTATTGAGAAGAACATCCATTTGTCGCGTTTTTACGAAGAAAACGTAGTTTCTAAAGCGGCTTCTACCAGAAAACTGAAAAATCGTCTCTTCTAAAACGCAACAGTGAGGGAAAAAATCTAATATGAATGCTTTAAGCTAATGAACTGCCAATCTCTATTTCTCTCGAACACAAATTATTTTCCTATTTTGAACATCAATACTGAAATATTTTCACCTTCTGATGAAATGAATTACTTTACAAAAGCTTAGTAACAATTTTTTTGCTCTTCATGTGGAAAGAATAATCATGTTAAGACAGTGTTTCTATAATTGGGGCGCGCCCCAAGGATAATCCCAAGGGGCGCGAGCATATCGAAAATTTAAAAGATTTTTTTAAAAAATAACCAGAAAAAAGTAAACAAAATAGTTTCTCCTAATAAAAAACGTAACAACACTGATATAATTTATGTTTATCATCTGTTGTTTTTCCGTCATCAAATCCCCATCTTTGATCCCAAAACCAAATTAAAAAACATTTTGTTTAATTTGCTGTAATTCTCGATGAGAGATTTTTACTATGCTTTCTTTTTAAGCTTAACATATTACTCGTTAAAAGAAAAGACGAAACCAGCCCCCGAGAAAAATTCCGAGAAGATAAAATTCACCCTGTAATTATTGAAATACTGTACATTGGTTGTGGAAAGAGAAAAGGAAGATATGATTCACTTTTCAGCCAGACAGCATAAATACATTTGCTGATCTTTTTGATTAACCTTCCAACTTACTGGTATGATTTGTTCTACATTAGTTCCGTCTCATCTTTTATGTTTTTTTTTTTCCGCTTAGGGAAATTGTGTAAATAATAAAGGGGTTTTTATGATATTTGGAAAAGGATTGATTGATATGAAGGATTATTTGGCCAAGATTTATTCTTATCTGTATTCTCAAATATATAAAGAAGAGTGAAAAACGTCATAGTTCTTTTTCGAACATCCGTATTTTATTCTGAATAAACTTTAACCCGGCGGTGGCAGGGGCATCTGTGATCTCTATTAAGGGAAGTTGAAACTGATCAAGTAAAGGAATAACCTGCTGAAAGAATGCATATTATTCATGATTGAGAAACGCGGTGAACATGAAAGGTAAATTTTCAAATGCTTCCTAAAGAACTACATCAACTAAAATATGAAGCCATAAGTGTACCCATTAAAGGGTTCAGTTTGCCTTGTCAAAAAGACAAAAGAAAGAAAAGTTCAACTTGCTATTTGTTGATCACCAAAAGGTGTCACGAGTTCGAGCCCAATACCACTAAAGACCCACCGTGTAGGGGAGAGATGCGCGTTAAATCTGTCGAGAGCTCAAACGTCCTCTTGTTGGAGTGGTGTGGTAGTTAAAAGAGGCCATCTCAAGTATCGTCCTCGTCATTTGACCATGGTTCAAAATTACGATTAATATTCATAATTACTGGTTAATATTCACTCACTCGATCATGAAAGCTCATAAAAACTACAATAACTTGAACAAAATATGACAGCTTTGCCAGCAAATAACAATCCTGTAATATTAGTGAAAATTGCTTCTGGTTTGTGCGCCCTTTTTATTAGGTCTTCCACTTTTGAATCATTTTAGTTCAGTTTTTTGGATTTTTCTCAAATTATAAAGAAAAATTGAAAAGTCCTTGAAAGTCGGTAAGTATACTTTCTTAATTAAATTATTCACGGGAATTCCAATTTTATCGTGTACTGTGAAAATAATTATCAACAAATGATTGGGGGTGATTAAGTCCCCCGCACTACCATTAGCGTTAGTATCGAGTGCGCGCCTGCTCCCGGGTTAAAACATTTTGAAGTCTTCTCGCTTTAAATATTAAAAAGTAACACAATTATTCTTCATCGGAATTTTATATTCTTTTCATTATTTAACATTAATTTAAATGCTAATTCTGTGAGGTTTAAAATTACAGTTTTTTTAAACAGTTATTTACAATTATAGCATTTATCTAAAAATCATTTTACATTTTTTTATACAATGTCGTGCACGCAGTTTTACCCCTCCTTACAGTTCAGCTTTTTATATCAAGAATAATGTTTTATTTTTTTTAAAAAAAGAACTCGTGCGAAGAGCCGGTACTTCACCCAGTATACGTTTAATGTATCAGTACTGAAGAAGGTATTTTTTTATATAAATAATTTCTAATACTGAATTAAGAACAAGTTTAATAATTGTTAGTGACTTCCATGGGCTTGTCTGTAGAGCAAAAAATTTTCAAAGGAAGGTTTAATATCAGGAATTGACACTCTGAGTTATTTTTTTTATTTAGCTGAGAATCTATATTTTGTCTTCAAAGCAGCCACCGCAGAAAATCCGGTTAAACAAAGGTAGGATGTTTAAAATGGTAATAGTATACGGAGTGTGCTTTTTGTTTTCAGTGCAGAAAATTCATCATCCCCCTCTACCGAAAATTTAAAAGCGATTTATTACAAAATTGCCTTTTTAAATTTTTTACTGGATGTAAAATCTATGAGGGTTTCTTCTTCGGAAGTTGAGAGCCCTTCTGGAGTATTTTTGAAATAGATCCCTAATCCACTCGTAACTTGCTACCAAGTTGTCTTCATCAAGAAAATACTTTTAAAAATTTTTTGCCAACATGGCTAAATGATTTTACATGGTTTTAAAAGCAACTTTCACATGTTGTTCTTCAGATTTGTAAGTTTTAACACATAACGAGCTAGTGCTTTTCTTCCCATCATTTACTTCAGTAGTGGTAAATCAAAAATTTTAAGTATTCTTGAGAATATTTCCTTTATTTAATTTTCGAAACCATGCTCGTCTGTGTACTTGTTGATCCTTTATTATCGTCGAATGTTAAGCACGACTTAAAAATGTATGTATGATTTTGTTCTATTCTACTGCCGTAAATACTTAATTACCGTGAATTACAGTTAACGTACAAATTAAAAAATGTACATTCAAGCTAGATTCGGTAGCTATAGAAGTACCGAGTCGACTAAAACTGACTGAAATTGTACGAGAAAAAGCATTTTTACATGTTTTGCGCAGAGGTCCAAAAGGTTGCCCAGATAATGTAACCGATAACGTACCCGATAATGCCAGATGTGATGCATATGATAGAGAGCAACATAGAATAGACTATTTTTCTAATGACATTTGTACTTTTAGAAATGGATGCTGAAGGAAATAAATCTTTAATTAAATATAAAATTTTGCGATCTGTTCCAATTTAAAAATTAGAGAAAGAAAAATAACATAATAAGTATAAGTAATATGTATATATTTTAAGAGTATATAATTTTCTTAAAATATATATTACTTAAGAGTAACATACAAAATTTAATACTTATACAGTTTATAATTGATATCGCATTGTAGCTTTAGCGTCAAAGTGCATTTTTATTGCAGTAAATACATTATTGTTGTACAGGGGATGGGGGGGGGCGACAAAAATTATGATTGAAAATTGGGTCGCCAGTATTGAAAGTTTGAGAAACACTGTGTTAAGAATAATCAGCAATGCAATGCGAGTTCTTTAAAAATTGTTTCAGCCGCATTTTTTTCAAAATAAAAATTAATACAACACATTAGCTTTTAAATTAATTAATGCAAATGTTGGAAAGTTGTCTTAAAATAATACCCAGTTGCAGAAAAAATGCAATGTCTCGCACCGCATAAATAAACATTATAAAAGTACTTCGAAATACAAATAAGAGCGAATACAATATGGTTCACATTTGTCTTCATTTTTGAAATACTTTAAAAATGACACATTTATGAAAATTGTCAAGCATTCTCTAAAATATTCAAAAATATTTACAACTTACCTCAAATAGGTATGGATAGACTGCACGTGCTTGAAATTGTCCGTGGAAGAATTACTAGTGAATGTGAATATATGCAAACGTACAGTTCAGCTGACCACTCGTGATCACGTGGTCTTCTAATCACGTGGTATAAACGCAGCAGTGAAAGAATGCATTCCTTCCCCAGATTCTTTTTTTTTCCCCAGATTTTTTCTTTCCATTCTTTTTTCCCCAGACTTATGTAAAGGGGATAGCACACAGAGTTCGTTCATAAAAGAAATTCCACCCCCATTCTGGTCAACTTTCCGCTTCATGATTATTCCTTCCTTATTTACAGGGGACAAGGGGATATCTGGAAAAAGCATTTGCGAATAGAAAAATAATTTAATTGATTACTTTTAAAAGCTATTTGTATGTTAAAATTTTTTTTGCAACCAAAACAGTATTTTAAAATGATCGCTGGTCATCGTTGGGCACTGGGACGCGAAGCGTCCCTCCGTCCCATACTTATTGTATTGGGCTCTGAGATGTTGTGAGGCCTGGATAGACTGGGTAAGCTCCCATTGGTGTCTGGACGTGGAAGTAGGCGGGGCGAACTTGAGAGTATCGAGAGGTAGAAAGGGCTATAAATCATGGAACAGAAAATTCGGTTGCAGTGATCAAACACTCTTTCTCGTTGCACTGGTGTCGGATAAGTTTAAACTATTGAGTCGGAAGCCTGAGTGGGTCGCATGGAAAATAATAAATTAAAAATTAAAAACAATTAGCTATTGAGGGGGTCATTCCCACTCGGGAATGACCGAGAACTATTTTTAAGGAGGATTATAAGAGTCCAGAAGGATCCTTCTGGGCCTTTTCTTATTGTGATTTGGATCGTAGTTCTCTAGATTTATTATATTTACATTATTAATATTAGGAAGGTTATTGAAGAAATTTTTTGCTAGTTTTTGAATATAGGATTTAAAAGTTAATAGTTTAAGAGAATTATAAATATTTTTATTGCGAGTATAAATACAAGTATGGCTGATTGATCTAATTAATGAATTTTGAGCACTATCTAGAATTTTAATAGAAGAGTTAGCTGCATATCCCCACACAGGACTTCCGTAAGTTAATATGGGCCGCAAAACGGCTGTATAGAGAAGTACTTTGTTGTGGATATTCATTTCAGAATTCCGGCCAATTAAGAGGCCCTTAGACAGAAATCGAAACTCGAAAACGATAAAAGCGCCCTCTTCTGGGAGGGGGGATTGGGCGTGTCCAAAGGAAGGGCGACGTACTCATGTCGTACTGGTCGTAATGATCGAAGGTAAATAGTTCCTTCATAAAAGATGAATTATATGCCTTTCTTTTTAAATTTCCATTATTTTCTTGATTTTGAAATAAACATTTTTTTTAATGCTACTATTCTTCCAAAATTTCGCTTACTTTATTCAACTTTCTGATGATTATGTTCTGACAGCTGTCATGATGAAAGAAAATGCGACATCACTTTAGAATCTTCCCTTTTTCATCGCTGACGGTTTGTTCGTTCCCAACAGTTGAAAAACCCTCCCCCTCTACTTTGTTCAAACCAAAGATAAGGAGAGCTTCTGCATTCTCACGATTGTAACTCCAGTTTGACTTTTTACAGTTCAGACAACGTTTATATGAAACCAACTGACCTCTCTTTATTGCTCTCACCATCTTTCAAGTTTGTGAAGGACTAAAGACTCCAAGTTCAAAAAAAGGTCGCGAATACAAAGTTGCATTCTCAAGTGTCATTCTCGCCGTCCGATCTTGACTTAGAACAGGGATGGCCAAACCAAATGACCTTTGCAGAAAAACATTAAATCCTGCGGGCTGCAGCGTAAAGATTATATATATTTATATTAGATTTAAACCCCCATTGCCAAACATTTATTGAGCAAAAATTTTTAAAAAAATGTAAATGAATTATTATTGATTTTTATTATTTTTTCATCTACATGCATAGATAATTTAATAATAATAATGCAAATGAATCAATGATCTTTTTTCACACAAACTGTCGAAGTCTAGGTCTGCCAAGAGATTAAAATGCACCACATTAACGTATTCCTGAGTTTAATTTGTTTTTGTATCCACTCACATTGAAAAATATACTTCACTTAAACATAATTTTCCGAATGACATTAAATGTTTATAGCTGTGTGAGATGTACTGTATTTTACTTGGAGAGAGTTTGTACAAAAATTTAGAACTGCTCTTGTTTAAATTCTAGATTTCAACATCGAATGTGTTGATCCGCCCATAAGTTCTTTTCTCCTCTCCGTTTACGTGTTTTTCAATAAATGGAAAAGGTGCATTTTTCCATTAGAAAACTATTTAGGTTTAGCACATTGTGCTGACGAGTATAAAATTATCTCGTGGGAACCCAAGGCAGTAAAAACAATAGAATATTCACAATCTAATAGAAAGTATATATATACAAAGATAAAATGTGTGTTTTTAATATTCTTTCATTTATAGTATTATAATAAAATTTCAAAAGGTGTTGCAAAATAAGCAATTATTTGCAATTGAGTCTATGCAAATTATTTGCAGTCGCATTTCATATTTTGTCTAATTTGTTTTCACACCTTCGTTTTGTCTCCCCATACGTTGAGAAACACATTGCCTGATTGGTATTAAAATTTTATTGTGTGAATAATCTTTGTGCATTCTGCATGTGTTATAACATGAAACCAAGGAGCCATTTTTACTTAATTTCAGATTTTAACGTCAAATCTGTTGAAGTGCCCCAATAAGTTGTTTCTCTTCTTCATTGGCAAAATTTCTCATTTATCTTTTATTATATTATAATAAAAGTTCAAACCCCAATTTTGATAAAATAATGATAATAAACTGGGGAATATGGCCCACCCCTCTTCCCCAACCCCCGAGATGATTTGTGGCTAGATGTAATATTTGTGAGTCCCACCATGCTGCAAAGGCACTGTACACTTCACAACTATCCAGGTTCCTTGGCCAGTAATTAACCCAGGCCCCACGGTACAGCAGTCGGCGTCACTACAACCGCCATATACCGTATATATGCAAATTTTTACAAAAAGCATCAAAGCTCAGATTTTTTATAAAATTATAGTACATTTGCCATTATAATTCAGTAAAATTAAAAAAATTGTTTAATAAAATAAACGCTTATATTTGCTGCGTTAGTTAGGTAATTATGAAAATTATAAGCGTAAATTTAGGTCAAATATTAAAAATAAAATTGTATCAATACATAAAAGCTCATTACTTGTTTCACTGGAAATTGAACTAATATGCAGTTACAATCTATGTTTCTTGAAAACTTGTTTATACTTATAAAATTATAAAATAAAAAGAAATCTTATAAAACATTTTCTCCCTAATTTTCTGACAATATTTTAGTTAAATTATTCTTGTAAACTTCTTTGGGGCAATTTTTTAGCATATTTGTTATATTGTATGCTATATATTGCAGAAAATGTAAGGAATTGAAAAGAAAACCCTTTTTCGAAAAGGGATAGCTACTGATAAAAAGTTTGCAACTCTGTTCTAGAGTTTTCAATAATACAAACAAACAAATAGCAAGACAAAAGATAAAACAAAAAGATCCACATATAGAGGGTTTGATAGATGCTAAATTTGCAGAGGGTCAGTCTTGTTGGCAGGGTGGGGAAAAACTCAGGTGACGTCCTCGTCATTTATCCGTGATGAAGAATAAAATGTAAGGTGCATAAAACGAATGCATTACGTGTTCCTTTCTTAGAAATTTTCTTACTCTTGATGTCAGAACTTCCTGATGATTTCTATGTTTATGTTAAATTTTCTTTTTGTCTTTCGCTTGCCTTCCCTTAAAAAAGAAACTCAAATTTGCTTTATAAGTACAAAAGCAAAATAAAAACATCACGATTATTTTGAAATAGAATGCGTCAAAGAGAAAAGTGTCGTGGATTACATAAGCTATAGTACAAGAGAATGTATTCATATATTTAGAATTATCAATACCAAAAATCTTTAAGCATTTCGCAGTTAACAAATACTTAACTAAAATTAACGATCCAAAAGTGGGAAGAAAATCACCCCACGGATTCTTTCCAGCCTCCTGAGATGTCAAACATTAAAATTGTGGAACGATTTATCTTGTGCATTAAATATGAGTGAGGGATTTGAGTGACCCCTGTTCCATGTGTCACTCCATTGTGCATATGTAACAAAAGTGTTTACGTAAAAATACTATTTTATTGTTGATTAGGTATACACTTATATTACAATATTAAAAATATATGGCAGCTTTTAATAGCTTGGGAAAATTTTGAAAATTTTAAGGGTACCAGCATATTATATATTCTTTCAAAAATTAATTTTTCAAATGAGATTTTTTAACTTTGCATTTATTGAAGATATGAAACTTATATGAAGATATAACTAAAACAGAACAAAAATAAAAACATATAAAACAAAACAAAAATTCTTTTTTATGATTTAATTACATATTTTCATGATGCAAAGTATTACATATATATTTACATTACCTAATTAGCAGTAGTTCATTATGTTAATTTATATAATCAAAAGCAAAAAGACGTATTTAAGGCTGTTTTTGCTTTTTCCTGTTTTCCTGAGCTTCCAGAATCGAAGCTGGTCACGTATCGGCATCGATCTAGATATCTTGGATCCGTAAGTCTCTGCGGCAATAAACAATTAAAATAAAAGTTGTTCCAACTTTTAAACATTTTATCTCGCCAAAAAATCATCATCCTGGAATATTTTTTCTATTTTTACACTTTTTTTTTATTACAAAAGCAGTATTCCTTTCCTGTTACTGTAATTGTCCTGTACTTGGTAAAAGTAATCGTGATGTATTTATTTGCATCCGGCTGAATCTATCAATTTTCCAGAAAAGAAATTTTTTTAAGCTTATTGCTTCATCAGAGTTATACCCGCAAGAAGGGACATTAACCTCCACAATACCATTGTCAACTAAACCATCGAGAGTGGCAGCGCAACATGGAAATTTTGGATGCATGAAAAGTCCGGGTTACAAACACACGATTCTCAATTTGGAGGTTTGTAAGAAAAGAATGAAACTCATTCACTTTTATCCTGAAGATTCAAGAGGTATTTAATAAATATTAATTGTTCATTTGAAGGGATTAACAGAATATAATTTATCTAGTATATAAAAAAAAAATTACAGTAACAGAACAAAATACAGAGAACAACTTATTTTAGAAGACGTATTAGTTAGTAATTTTTCAATTGCAAACTCAAAGAATGGACTGCACTTCCAAAGAATGGCGCAAATGTAAATTGTTTCTTAATACCCTATGGATTCTTAGAAAACTAGCCCCACGGGAAAGAAAAAACCTGTTACACAATCCCCACGGAAGTAGCCTACAATTACCATTCATCAATGAAACATACGAGGAAATTTCATGTATCCTTCCGCAAGAAGGTGGAGTTACAAAAGTTTACTTTCCCTCTACCTAATGCAATGTTGACTTAATAATTACTCGCAAAAATAATTAATTTAGTAATTTTAAAGAGGCGCGTTTAAAAGAGCATAAAAAGGAAATTTTTCCTGTTTACTTTTTTATCCGATAATTTAAAATATTTTATGATCGTTTTAATGCACTAGATATGAATTTTCAGATCTTTAAATAATATTTAAAAAATACTAGAAATTTTTTAAAAATCGAAATAATGGAAAAATTTAATTTTTTCGGCCTTTATTTATTTATTCCATGCACTGCAAAGCAATACCCTAGATGTAAATATAGGAGAAAGAAACTCCATAGGATTAACATTACGCCTGGGCTGTGGTATGTATCAACGGGGCCTTAAGGCATAGAGAGAGCGTAGGACAACCGGGAATTTATCACGCGTGTAAAATGTGTTGTTTCCAAGAGGATTTTCTCTCAGTAAGACTCCAGGGGTACTGAGACCAATGCAGTCGAAGACAGTGGGTGGAGGAGTACACGGCTTTTCTCCTGGTGAAAAGCACTGCTACGGTTTTATCGACGTTGATTTTTATTTTCCAGGTGTTAAAGTATTTATCCAGGAGAAGAAGGTGGGCGTTAAGCGCCTTGGTGATAGTATCGTGGTTCTTGTATGTAGCCGAGATGGAAGTGTCGTCAGCATAAATATTAGTCATAGTTTTAGGGTGAGAAGGAATGTCATTAATACAAATATTGAAGAGAATGGGTCCCAGCAAGCTACCTTGTGGGACACCGTATTTGATGAAAATGTTAGTAGAAAGAGAATTATTGACTTTGACTCTAAAGGATCTATTGACTAGGTAAGAATTAATTAGATGAATGAGAGCCGGGGGAAAGTTATAGTTAATTAATTTGTAGATCAGCCCACTGACCCAGACCCTGTCAAAAGCCTTCTGAATATCCAGAAAAACAGACCCAGTGGATCTGCCTCTCTGGAATCCAGAAGTGATTTTTTCAGTCAATCTGAGCAGAGGGTGATAAGTAGAGAGATGCCTGGTGAACCCGTACTGATTGGGGTTGATGAAGTTATTGCACTCTGTGAACTTTTTCACTCTGTTGAGAATTATATGCTCGGTGATCTTACTTAAAATGCTGAGAAGGGAAATGGGTCTATAACTAGAGGGGGAATAACGATCTTTACCTGGCTTTTTAATAGGGAACACTATTGCATTTTTCTAATTATTGGGGAAATGCCTAAGATATAAAATTTTATTAATTAAAAAGGTGAGAATGAGAATTAGTTTGAGCGGGAAATTTTTAACCATTTTATTGGTTATATTGTCTTCGCCGGGAGCCTTGTTATTTGCCAGGGTTTTAACATAACTGATTATTTCGTCGGGATCAGTGGGGGGAATGGGAAGGGAAGGGGGAAGGGTGAAAAAGTTTTCGAGAGTGCGTGAGACCTTTTCGTCGATAGGGTAATCACCAGGCGGCCTAGAATTTTCAGAAAAGTTGTCCTTAAGTCTTAAAGCAAGAAGGTTAGCCTTCTGGTCATCGCTATTAGCGATGCCGGAATAACTTTTCAAATTAAGAATGTTAGAAGATTTTTTACGAAAAAGTTTCTGACACTGCCATAGGCTATTGTCTGTTGTGTTGAGTGCTAGTAATTTATTGGTCCATGTTTGTTGTGAGTGTTTTTTAAGTGCCTTTTTTAAGTGTGCTTGTGCTCTATTATAATTAGTTTTGTGTACAGGGTTTAAAGTTCTATTGTAAGTGTTTTTAGCTTTATTTTTAAGGTAAATGAGTTGTTGTATTTCGTTAGGAACGAAAGAGTGCTTCTTGTTTACTATTGGCTTAGATGCCTGGTTGTGGGCGGAGCGAACGGTGGTAGTGAGAAGCGAAATTTTGGACTCCAGCACATTGGGATTTCGAATGCCTGTGTAATCAGACAAACGAACAGAATTATTCAAATTTTTACGGAAATCAGACCAACAGGTGGTAACTGCTCTGGGGTTATCAATATGAATGGGGTAGTAAGGGAGAAATTTAGAAAAACCGGGTTATGATCCGAGGAAAGCTCTGGGATAGTATCAATTGAGAAAGGGAAGTGAAAATTATTGATAACGGCTATGTCCAAAGTATTTGAAGTCCCGTAGCCGAAGCGGGTGGGGGAGTCAGGGTAAGCTATTGTTAAGTAAATCTGCAAAAGTTTTTAATTGCTTTCCTCGGGTGGAATTGAGAGAGCAGTTCCACGAATTGTGCGTAGCATTCATATCTCCAAAAATAACACAATTACTGTTGGTCTGAAGGAGTTGCTCGAAATCGAGAGTGAATAATCTCTCGTCCGAGCTTGGGGATGTAAATTGAAATTATAGAAATGGGATTTAATTAGGGGGAGTGAGGACTACGATCGTAGCCTCACAGTGCTGGAGAGGGGAGTGAGAAGATTAAAATGGGGATATTGCGTTTATCAGAATTGAGTACCACCCGCGCGCATACACGCCCGTGTCCCTATCATTACGATAACAAATGTAATTAGCTACATTGATGTTGTGTTTAGGTCTCAGATGTGTTTCCTGAATTAACATAACATCGGAGAGTACTTCTTATAAAAATTTTAAATTCCATTATTTTATTTAACAAGCCGTTTGCATTCCATGAGCAAAAATTTTAAATCAATCAAGTTATATCTACTCATCATCATTATCAAGGTAGGCCTCTAATAAGGCTTTGAAGCTGGGGTTTGGCTTAATTTACTTTTTGTTTCTAGGAGGGGGTTGGTTATTAAATTTAACAGCAAATTGCTGCGTTATGAAAGTAAGGGCTTGAATAGAAGCATTTTTCTCTATTTAAAATGCTTCGACATACAAACTATTTACCCCACTAAAAAACTCGGTTAGCATTGAGGTAGAGAAAGTTATTGCGTTATAGTTGCGGACGTGGAATTTGCGGACACATAACATTTCGTGGTTTCAGTGGACACATTACCCCCCCCCCCGCCCCAGTCTTAGAACAGATAAAGGGTGCAGATAAATAAAGAAATAAATACTTTTAAAATGACAAATATAATTTAAAAACAGTATTTTAAGTGGCAAACTCATTCACTTGGGATGACTTTTTTACTGAAGTTTCTATTTTACACTCGATTAACGAATTACAACGATAACTACATTTTGCCAATCAAATTTAATTATTTATATTGATTGTTAAGATATTGTAGTATTGTATTTTACTTCTAGTATTTATCTTTACTTACATTAATGAAACTAATTAATATTATCGTAATTGCAACTGTTCTAATATTTATTAGGTCGCGGTAGCCGAGTGGTATAGGTATCGGATCGTGGCATGCCTTGTCACGAGTTCGAGCCCAGTACCACTTAAGAACGCCGTGTAGGGCAGCGATGCACGTTAAATCTGTCGAGAGCTCAAACGTCCTCCCATTGGTGTGGGTTAGTAGCGAGGACAGGAGGGGTGCCAGCTCAAGTGTCGTCCTCATCACTTGAACATGGTTAATAAAAAAATGATTCGAGTCCCAGAGTATATACATTATGACAACAAAAGCTCGTATTCTTCAAAGTACAATATTGATTTGCTAGTATACTGCAAGATAATAAATGAAAATTTATTCGGGGTTTTAAAATCGGGCCAAAAAGATTATAGTGTTGCTTTTCACTTGA
>BMAV01018276.1:0-50913 GCA_019973955.1 Trichonephila inaurata madagascariensis | reverse complement strand
TAAAAAACAAAAATAAAGGCACCTACCAACCCAGTCAATAAATTAGTAAAATTGCCAATCTATGAATAACGAAATATATATTATTGTATTGCATAATTGTACTTGTGTATTATATTCATTAGCATATATTTCATTTACGTATTGTATTATACTAATTATTGAAATTGTTTATCAGTATATTTTATCAGTATTTTGTGTATATTTCATATATTAGTATGTAAGAATGTATGTAATTTTGCAATTAAACATTGCAACGGGGCCCAGGATGTTGGCGCCTTCGAACGTAATTGGCGACTTCAGGGTTGCCAGAATAAATATATGTAACGCACCATTTAATTATGAGGAGAAAGCTGATGCAACTGATTGAATTAACATGAAAGGCATGATGCTTTAGGCAGAGTGCTTTAAAGCGATATTTCTTCTTAAACCCTGTAAGTAGTCTTTAAATGTTTGTGTGTGTGAGTGTAGTGCTGTGAAGTTATGTTTAATCATCAATAAACTTATTCGTATACCGAGGGCTCTTCATTTATCAGATAGAACATTAAAACCAACGTTACAGTCTTCTTGTTCTCCATTGAATTCTCGATGAACAAGTATTTTATTATATTTTAAAATTAACTCAGCAATTTTTTTTGTCACTCTACTAAAATGCTTACTCACCATTGATACAACTTATATTCGTGCATTCAAATAGTGAATATATGATGAGTAATTCCATATCTATTCTTAATGAAAGCAACTAGTATGTTTTTTTCCTTGTATTAAACATCAAATTTATAATAACGAGGCTAAATATAATTAGGTTTAACTTAAGTAGAAAAAATTGCAAATGATAAACGCAAGAGAAAAATACAGTTATCTTAACATAGTCTTCCTCCTGAAAGGAAAACATAAATTATTCTGTTCAACAATTGATACCTTCTTTTAAATGATCAAAGTTACATCTTCTTTAATTTTGTTTTAATCAACATCTCTTGTTTATATATATATATTTAGGTTGGGGAAAAAGAAATCCATTATTTTTCGGTTGATGGCTGTAGTGTCGATATCTCATGAAGTATCGGTCAAACAATTTCAAATTTATGCTCGTTGTCAAGGTGATATTTCACACTAAAAAAATCATTTTACTGTTTTTTTGTTTGGTCCATTCTGTTGTGAGTTACAGGGTGTTAAAAACGGGTCAACAAAGAGAAAATTCGGTACGCTTTACAGTTTTTCTTTGATAAAGGTGAAAATGCAAGCCAGACGGCTGAAATTGTGAATGATGTTTATGGTGCTGATACTGTAATAGCTCATTACGTGTAATTTTGGTTTCGTCGATTCCGTTCAGGCATTTTTGATGTTAAAGACGTATCTCGCACAGGCAGGCTCGTCGTCGAAAATGTCGATAAAACCACAGAAATAATTGAAGTTGACCGGCATGTTAGTAGTCGTAGCATCGCCCAAGAGCTAAAGATCGACCATAAAGCAGTTTAAAACCATTTGAGCAAAGTTGGATTCAAAAAGAAGCTCGATGTTTGGGTGCCACACTAATTAACACTAAAAAACATGATGAATCGAGTTTCCATCAGCGAAACCTTGGCCAAACGGAATGAAATCGACCCATTTCTTAAGCGAATGGTGACTGGAGATGAGAAATAGGTCACATATGACAATACTGTGCGAAAACGATTATGGTCAAAGCGAGGTGAAGTAGCTCAAACGGAGGCCAAATCAGGACTAACATCCAGAAAGGTTCTACTGTGTATTTGGTGGCACTGGAAAGGAATAATTTATTATGAGTTGCTTCCTCATGGCCAAATACTAAATTCAGATATCTACTGTCAACAACTGGACCGTTTGAAGCTAGTGAATGGCCAGAATTGGCCAACAGAAGAGGTGTTGTGTTCCATCAGGACAACGCCAGGCCACACACGTCTGTAGTGACTCGCCAGAAACTGCGGAACTTGGTTGGGAAGTTTTAATGCATCCACCATATAGTCCAGACCTGGCATCAAGCCATAACCATCTTTTTCTCGCATTGCAAAACTTTTTGAATGATAAGAAATTGAGATCAAGAAAAGATTGTGAAAATCGATTACTAGAGTTTTTCGCCTATAAGGACCAAGACTTCTATGAGAGAGGCATTATGAAGCTACTTTTAAAATGGCAAGAAATTATACAACAAAACGCTGCATATTTGACCTAAATCGAACAATCCGAAACATGTTAAATAAAGTCTTGAATTTCACGCAAAAATAATGGATTTCTTTTTCCCCAACCTAATATATATATAGATAATGTAATAGTTTCTAATATTTATGATAAAAGAGAAGAATTTAATTTCAATATCATAAAAATTCCACATTGGGAGAGTAATGTACATGTTTCTATATTCAGAAATATACGCAATAAATTTCTAGTAACAATAAAATCAGAAATAATAAATAACTATAAACATTTTATTAAGTATTGCTTAAATCAGAAATATCCAATTAATTTTATAAATAGTTATATGAAGAAGGCTATTCGAAATAGTAAGGATTAAAAATTCTTAGATTATAATAATAGTTTATTACTATAAATTTACATATTTCCTAGTTATAGTTACCTCCATATTCTAATATTAGATAAAATTACTTATTATTATCTAATTCATATATACTCCAGTGTCACTAAAAAGTTATGGTAATTTGTAACTCTCTTTTTAATTTTTACTTCTATTCTTTTTTTACTTTTGGTAAGTGCTACATTTCAGCCATTCACATGCTTTGAATCTGCTTTAGGGTCCAGAATTTGGCAATAACTTATTTATTGCACTCAGATTTAGCGCGGGCTCTGCATTTTTAAGCGCAATTTTTTGATAAGTTACTTCTATCTTGTAATGGATTTTGATATTTCTATCCATTACTTTCAAAAGGTTTTTGCTATGCATTATTAACATAAAGGGGGAAGGATGGCTGGCAAAAAAACATGTTCAACCCCACTTTTATGTAAATTATTTTATATGTTATCTGTCCCAAGTCAGAAATGTTTATAATACTGCAGCACACATCCATTTTTTAATTTTTATTTTCGATTGCTCATGTGCCCTTCATTGTGTGAATTTCCTACCGTCTATGTGTTTTTCTAATGTGGTTGATGGATGTTTATCTCTCATTTGTAGAGAATTAAACTATATATATACAGTCGGACCTCTATATAACGAATTCGTTAAATCCCGAAAAAAAGATCATTATATGGAAAATTCGTTATATAGAGATTCATCTTTCAGTTTTCTTTCGAAATCACATAAAACCAATTTTAAATTCATAAACACTATATATTAAAAAAAGTTATTGTTCACACCTTTTTGTAAATTAATATATATTTATTTCATATACCTTACCTTAAGAAAGGAAACGTCAAGGAAAGTTTCTTGACACCTTTATCCACTTCCTGAAGAATTAAATCTTTCGCTTTGATGCTCAAGTACATACGTTTTAACATTTTCGAGCAACAAGAAATGAAGCTACTAGTACGACTAATCAACACTACTAATTAAAGGAGACTAGTTCAAGGACACGGGGGCACGAGACAACTCCACTGAATTGGAAAGGAGATATCAATGATGCTTACAGTGAACTGGACTATGGGGCTTAAAGGTGGCACTTCTTGGATAAAACGCCCAGAATTCTATTGCTCCCGACGCGAGTTAGGCATTTAATAAAACCGATTCAAGATTTATGACCACTGTAAAGTGTGTTAAAAGAGAGAATAATTTGAAATGTCCAGAAATACTTCAAAAATAGGGAGAAAAAAATTGAATCACAAGAGAAAAAGTTCGTTATATAGAAAATGCACTTCGCTATTGGGAGGTTATTTTACGAAGAAAATCGTAAAATGTTCTTGATTCCAAGAAAAAGTCCACTATATAGAAAAATTCGCAATATAGAGGTTCGACTGTATATATATATAAATATAAATTAGTTCTCCAATCTCCAATAAATTTAAAAAATGTGAAGGAAAATCTAACTGTTTGCTGGCCAATAAAATTACAACACCTTAAAAGAGGTTTATACAAACTTTACATATGTATGGAAGGAATAATAAACCAGTGTATGTAAATAACTAACATTTCAGAGTTCAATCGAACGACGCATAAAGACAAATGGCATCTGAAATTCAGTATAGAAGGACAGTTACGCAGTTTCTCATTCAGAAATCATTTTTAAAAGTTGGCTTCCTCCGAGAATATCATGTAATGCCTCATTTAAGAAGGGGGGAGGAAAAGCTTGCCACACTCAGTGTCGGAATTAAATAACGGCAGGATCAGGATTTATCAAGTGCAGTTTATCGTTTTACACTATTGCTATTCGAATAGAAGGACATCCAACAACAGTGATACGAATGATAGAGATTCAGAAGGGTCATACCGACCGCTATGCAGGATTTCAACGGCCTCTCTGTTCTAATGCCCGAGAGGAGAAACATGGTGGCAGGTTGGTCTTTTGAATCGTTCAGCCACACCCCGAACTTTGAGTGAGGAAGGGGATTTGTTCACACAACAAGTATCCCTGCGGATTGAATGGACAACAACCATTACTTCGACTTTCCTTGAAGCCGCAGTATCGAAACGCGCGACGACAGTGGGGTGTCCAACAACAAAACTAGATACACCAGGGGCACAATGTGTCTTTTCAGATAAGTCCCGGCTCTGCGCGCTTAGCACAGTACTTCTCAAAGTTTCACTATTCGCGACCCAATATTCTGTCATAATTTCCATCACGTCCCCCCCCCTCCTCATACAATACTAATGTATTGAATTCAATAATACTATACTTTGATGCTTAAATACGATACGACTTTAACCTCTTAAGCACCACCGGCGTCTCGCTCAACCAAAGCATTAATTTCCCCTGACGTATATATACGTCTTTCCGAAGTACGATCTTTTCTGTGCACTGCTATCCATAAAGTTTAGGTATGCAATAAAAGGACCTTGACAATGTTTGCGAAGGATTTACTTATTTCAAAAATTAAGTGCTTCTTTATCCCCCCCCATCAATATATCTTAAACGAGCGTAACTTTTATTTAACTGTTAAAGGATTTATTATAAACCGAACAAATTAGCAAGATGTTTTATGTATACTTTTTGTCTATAATTTTATATATGACAATCCCATGGGGTCACTGGTAATTTTATTAAACGTTCGTAACTGCATTTATTATTTTTTTATATTATGTTAAAAGAAAAATATTGTTTTTTCTTTTCATAATTTTAAATTTTTTTCAAATAATTTTTTGTTTTCCAATATGTCTCCCCCCCCTCTATAGTTTTGCCCCCCAAAGGGGGCCCCCTTGTTTGAAAGCGGGTTTTTTAGCATCATGGCCGTAATCATGACTGGAGACACCATGGGGAATGCACGTAGTAAACTTGTTTTGGTTTTACAGAAACCCGATATAATGGATGGACCCCCTGGGTCCCCGACAAAAAAAATTTTTTTTTGCATCCTCCGAAATTGAACGTCGTTTTTTTTAACCCTCAAGCGGTTGCGAAAATTCCCTTCCCGGTCTTTCGCCCTTTAAACGACCCAAAAGCGCGGGGCATTCTTAAAAAAACGGGTCAACCCTTTTTTGGGAAACCCCACCAAAAAAAAAAATATTCGATCATTTTTGAAGCTTTTCAGAATGGCGCTTTAAGTCGACCCAGAGGTTAAAACCAAAAGGGCCTTTTTCAGGATTGGAACATTATTTTTCAACACCATGACGCATGACCGCATTTTGGTCCTGAACTACCCTACACCAGGGTTTTTGTCTGGCCAGTCCTGGATAATAAAATAGCCCAAATTTTTCACTAGTATGGGTTTTCAAAAAACCCGCAAAATTTTTTAGTTCCGACATCTTCCTGCGATTGTAATATTGGAGGCGAGGAAAATGTAGAACATGTGCTCCTTCTGTGTTTCAAGTTTGCCAGAGAAAGAAGTGGCCGCGGTAGCCGAGTGGTATAGGTATCGGACCGTGGCTTGCCTTGTCACGGTTCGAGCCCAGTACCACTAAAGACCCGCCGTGTAGGGCAGCGATGCACGTTAAATCTGTCGAGAGCTGAAACGTCCTCCCGTTGGTGTGGTAGTTAGAAGAGGGGGGTGCCAGCACAGGTGTCGTCGAGGTCACTTGACCATGGTTCAAAATTACGTGGTCCGTCGCCAAAAGCCCTCGTGTAGCTGAACAGTGCGACGTTAATATTCAATCAAGTCAGAGAAAGAAAGATCCTAAGACTGGCTTTCAAGGGATTTAATATAAATTGCCTCCAAATTTTTAAACCCAACTTCTTTCTACCAGAAATGCTTTCAAAAATTTCTGAATTTTTGTAAATATTTGTATTTTTTAACCTCAGTATATTTTTTTATTTTTGTTTCCCTGAATGTGTGTTTATTACTTCTGTAAGGCCCCGTGTGATACTTTGTGGTGCACGGGGATTTTATAATTGTTTTCAATAAAAAAATAAAAAAAAGTCCTGGATCCAGATCTCTCACCTATTGAAAACATAGGATCACGAGTTTCTGAGGGACTGGAATATCTGAAAATTGTCATGTAAACTTACTAAAACAAATTACTAAAAACAAATTGTCATGTAAATTTACGTTTTGACGTTTATGATCCAAAAACTTATAGATTATATTCCAGCATATATTTTGTAATGTGTGTACCCAATTGAAAGAATGCATTAAAAAGAATAAAAAGCGTTTAATATTAGAAAAAAGAATTCTGGAATGCTGGTACAAGAAATATTTTTTATTAAATAATAATATATTCATCAACAAATGAACAGTAATAAATGCATAAGAATGATTTTTCTTATACGAAATAAAAACAAATAAACTACAAATAATGTATTAATTATAAATAATAAAGGAAAGGTAGCGAGTAAATTACGATCAATTCTGTCTTTGGATATGAAACGTGATGAATCTGTACTGATAAAAATCAGTTGTTGAAATAATTTACTAATTCCTCCTCCGGAAGTTAGGCTTCACTTCTGGAAAAATTACACTCTTTCCGTCCTCTTGACACTTTTGAGTATTTTCATCAGTTTTTATAACCTAGAAATATAATTATCAGTTTATTTTGAATTATTTCTTTATTTACAAGGGAAGTGCAAGATCTTGGGGTTACGGATTTAGTTCAAATTTTGTAGGATGGTAGATTTCTAGGGCCACTACTCAATAATTTTTTAGATATTCTCAGTAGAAGATTTAATTCACTCGAAATACAAAGCAGTAGATGCCTATGCAACAATATTGTACTAATTTCGATGAGTGAGATGATTTCGAAATTATGTTTCATTTGATTTTATGACAAGTTTCTCCATTGTACGAACAATGAAGGGTAAGAAGCTAGTAATATTTTTATACTTATTCTGTTAATCTGATAAATGTTTCATTTATTGTTTCCAAGCATGATTAAATAGCAGTTAAAGGGCTTTTATCCTTTTCTTCTTACGAAATTCTTGTTTTGTAATAAATATTATTCCGTATTTATACGAATAACAGTGGAAAATAAAACTCTTATAAGGTTTTTAGTCATTAAAGACGTTTCATTTTCAATTTATTTAAACTCCATTATATGGCTTTATATATAACAAGTAATATAGTGTTGATATTTGGTCAATGGTGTAATATTTGAAATCTGCAGTCTCACTTCTGGTTCTGCGCTTTCCAGGCGGATTCCGTATAGTTTTTAACATAAAAACAAGAAAATATATATATAAAAAATTAAGTCAATTCCTACTTTGATCAAGAAAGAAAAATTTTATTTTAACTACTTTTTATTAAATAGTTACAATTAATATAAATATGTATATACATAGTACAGAATCACAACATTAAAGTGGTAATTTTTACTAATTATCATTAAAATTATCATATTGACATCCCAAAAACAATCGTGTTTATAAAATTTTAGTTCAACTGAATATTTTAAAACGTGAGAAAAAAACCTTTTCAAGTTTTGACACAAATCGCCAAAAGGGTCGATAAGTCGCCAAAACTGATGCCAACGTGGCAGTATTTGTAATTTTTAAATAATTAATTTTAATCCATTAATTTTTATTAATTATAATTAAATTATTGTATTGTCTTCCAAAATAATCCTGTATATAAAATTTCAGCTCAAATGATCATTTTAAAATGTATTTTATTAACGATTGAAAATTCCACCAAGATAAATAAATAAATATATAGAGAGTGTGAACTAATAGTAGGAATCGAAAAATAGACGTAAAAAAAGTTATTCACCCTCCACTGACTCGACCTCGGCTCCTAACGATGAGGAACCCCGATCCGTTGCTGCTACACTAAACCCATTTCGTGTAATCGTTTGCTATTTAACGAGTGAATTGCATCTTCAATTGCAATTATCTAAAAATTTATAGAGTATTGGCTTCTATAACCATACATCTTCATCAATAGGGAAACTAAATCTATCATCCTACAAAATTTGAACTAAATCCGTAACACCAAGACCTTGCACTCTCCTTGTTAGAGTTATAATATTGTTATTATATTTAGAATCTGTGATGCATATTAAATCCTTTAGCTGTGATGTTCCTATTTCTAAGTGTTTGAAAACCAATAATACCGGATGTTGCTAAAAGAATATCGGAGTTTTAACATTTTATACTACTCATCTCATATAAGTTACAAGTATAATTTATACATTGACTGAAAGAGTAACTGAAACAGTTTTACCTACTAGTTTACTAATGTTCAATGTGAGCCCCATTCGTCACACGACACAAATCTAGTCGATAGGCGAGTTCATCCCAAACTTTTTTTAGTGTCGGAGGAAATTCTTGCAACAGCTGCTTCAATTATGTGTCTTAAGTCTGAAAGGTCAGCTGGTAGCGGAGGAAAGTACACATAATCCTTTGTGAACCCTTCAGATAAAAGTCACATGGGGTCAAATCGGGTGAACGTGGAAGCCATGCTCTTTGCGGTCAATCCATTGGTTGGGTACAGTGATATTTGACCAATCGCGTACTGAGAGATGCCAGTGAGCGATGCACCATCTTGCTGCCAAATGAAGTTATCTGGTTCTCTTTCTTCCAATTGAGGAAATAACCATAGTTGTAGAGCATCAAGATAAGCAGAACCAGTTACGGTTGGTTACCGGTTACAACCCTGGTCGTCCCGTACGTTTCCCTTTACAAAGACAGCCAGTTGTTTCAAACTGATGAAACCACCTAAGAATGTTATCATTTGGAAGTTGACAACCGAACTTAATAGGGAACGCTCTTTGCACAGTAATAGCAGATTCTGTCTTTGCAAAACTGGAGAACACAAAACGGTTTTTGTTTACTAGTCGCCGTTTTTCTACTGGCACGTGATCGGCGACAAAGGGGAAAAAATTAGCATACGTTTCGCGCACACATGCCAGCAAACAAAACTGTTTCAGTTGTTCTTTCATTCGATGAATGAATCATACTAAAATGTTATATGTAATGAATACTCTATATAAAGTGTTAAAATTCCGATATTCTCTTAGAAACACCCGGTATAATGGTTTTTAAATAATGATTGTATAAGAAAACATTCCTGTAAAATTTGAAGTATCAAGCATTTTTCTAAATATAAACCAATCTGTGTATATATAACCTAAGAGTGGTTTTTATAAAAATTTACCAAAAATTCAAAACTCGCATAAATGTCAAATTAAAAGCTTAGACATTTTCAAACATGTCACCATGTGGGTGAAAATGTTAGCTAGGGGATCACGTGATTGTACCTAGTCAAATTGCTGTGTAAAGAAAGATGTCAATAACGATAGATTTTTTCTTCTTCTGATACCCTTTCTGCAGTAATCACATCTTTTTTCATTAATTTCATATCTTATTCTCCATAACTTGGACAATTAGTATAACTTAATCAGGTTTTTATTTTGTTTAGGAAGTTGCCAAATTTTTCTGTCAGACTAAAAGTTAATTCGTATAACGTTCTACACATAAGAGATTTTTAAAGAATGGGTGCCACTAAATTTTAACCATAAGAAATACTTCTCTGGTACCTTTGACTTTTTTAAAAAACTAATTACAAATAAACGCAAAAGTCAAAACTTTAATTTTAAAAATAGGTTTTCATATCTGTTATGAAAATTAGAAAATATTCTATAAGATTCTGTTCAAAATCTTAATTTTTAACTAATAAAATCATCAAGAAAAGAAAATGACTTTGATCTTGTGTAATTTTTAATCTAATTCTTCACTTAAAAATTAATTTTAAGTAACTTTTTGATCCAAGCAGATAAAAAAAAGAGCGAAATAATTATCAAAGAAAATTGACATTCTAGGATAAAATATATAAATTGACAAAAACGCTAATTTTATAGTGAAGGAGAATAATCTTTTGAAGCAATGGGCTCAACTCATGTGACGTCATTTTCACATGATAGTGAAAGCCACGTGATTCTAGCCAATCAATTCAAAAACTTATGCGACGTCATAGTCACACGATAAAAACTATCTAGTGTTACCAACTTATCAGTTCACGCGCTCCGGTGTTGCCAAGTTTTGCTCTTTGCAGAAACTTTCTCTTAAAAAGTACTTATGTATACAAAATGCATTTTATTTAAAAGCATAAACATAAAATATGATTTTTTTTTAATTTAAAAAAAATCTTTTTGAAGAATTTTTTCCCCCTAACATTTAAACATCTTAAACCAAATATGAAATTTGAAATTTTATCTGAGTTTTACAAATAGAACAAGTACAATTCGTTTAATGTTTGTTTTGAATTCAATGGAGAACACGTGTTTGTCTTTATTATGTGACGTCATGAATTGAGCCCATTTCATCTGCAATCTAGTTGTCCTCAAAACAATAGAGATATTTAAGAGAGAAATGCATAGATTGAAAAAAAAATCGACGCAGGTGAAAAATATATTTATATATTAAAATATCTTTCTCTCTCTACAGTTAATTATTATTCAGTAAAAAGACAATCGCGTGCGCACGCTCGGTTGGAGAAGAGAATAAAATTTTCAAACTAGTATTGAAAGCAAGAGTTATTTTAATTACATTGAAAGGAAAATATCTTATCTCAAACAATATCAGAAGAAACCCTTACTTTAAGGAGTGTATTTCATACAATTAAGAGTATATTTAAAATTTTTTTTCAAACTTTACGTTAATCTCGTCCTTTTTAATGTGTGATTGCCATAGTCAAAAAAGCAAATCTGACTATTACATTGATTTCAACGTCGAAGTACTGCTATTTGCGTATCGAGTTTTATTTATTTTCAAACATTTAGAATTTATAAGCAAAATACAAGTCATTGGCGCTAAAAGGTTTAAAAAATCAATCTGCTTAAAATTTTCCTAAATAAACATTATATAATTTTTTTTAAATCTTGAAAACTTAATACCATTGTCAAAACTACTTTAAAAAAAAATTTAAATCTAAAATTACGATGATTGTTCAAAATAAGCATTTAATCTAAAAAAAATATTTCTCTCGAGGTTTAATAGTTTGAATTTTTAAAGTGAAAAAAATAAACAAAATTATGGTTTATTTTACTTTAAATGTTTTCTTGCTTGAAAAACGCGAGTTATTTTTTTTTCTTTTATCGTTTGCTATTATTTTGAAGCTATGACGTAGTATTTGAATCATCGTTTGGTTTTTAATACAGTTTTAATACAACAAGAATATTTTATCTTTGGTTCATTATGATAATTGAAAATTACTGAAAACCCTGTAATTCTAGAAATGTTTATTGAAACAAATTTTTATTTTAGATTTCGAAATACTTCTCCTGCTTTAGGTTAAAATAAATTTTGGAAATTTGTCAGCTTATATATATATATAACCGGTCTTTATGCAAGAAACTTTAAATGTTTAGAAGAAATTGATTGTATTTTTAACACGTTTTTATAAGTTTCACTTGTATGTAATGGAATCTTTGAACTCGATTTTTACCCACTTTAAAAGGTCAGACTAATTCGAAATTTCGCACACTTATCAAGGACTCATGACAATGCAAGAATTTCATAATTTTGTTTCATTGCCATGATCAGGATTTTAATAATTAAGGATTTTAAGGATTTACGAGATTTGGCGACTAATTGCATTAACCATTTTCAGAATTGGCGACTAATTCCATATGCCATTTCTAGATTTGGCGACTAATTCCATATTTAGCAACTAAAAGATTAATGTGCAACCTTAAAACCACAAAATAGGCTTCTGGTTAAGAAAAAGTAAATGTAAAAAAAAAGTGTTCTTTATGTGGAAAAAAAGGTAGGGTGGGTGAGTAGTTTTTCTGAAAATGGAAATAAAAAAGACTCGTGCATGCGAATAAAAATAATTTATTTTCTAACTGCTAAATATATTTTTTATTTTTATAAAGCAATACTTTTAGAAGTGATAGTACGAATTAACATTATAGCAATCCGTGGCCCCGGCAACGGAGAGAATAAATACCTTTCAGATTCATTAATTAATATCCATTAAAGAGCAAGACTAATTCCAGCAGCCACATAATTCTGGCCTCAAATATCAAACTCAAGGATAAATTCAACAAGGAATATACGATAGTTTTTAAAAACTAAAAAAAACAGGCTTTTATTGTAGATCGAACTAAAAAAAAGGAAAAATAAATTATAGTTTAAAAACTAAAAAACACGCTTTTATGGTAAATCAAACTAAAAAGTAAATAAAAAAAATTCTTAATATAAGAATAAAATGCTTAACGAGAAAATTAATGTCATTGTGGTAAAAGAGTGGGGTGTGCTTTGTACTACATTTTTACACTAACTCAGCGCTTCTTACTAGTTCTATTCCGAAATGAAATATGATTATTTGATTATATGAATATTATGATTTGAAATATTGAAAAATTCACATTATTTTCAGAGTTACAGCCAATTGAAATAATTATCGGCGTTTTTTTCTTAAAATTGCTCCCCTCTGTTGTCGTAAAATGTGGATAAACCCACTTCTAAGTTATATATTTCAAAAATTCTAGTTGAGCCTCGTAGAGAGGTCTGAGCTATATACAGGCAAAATATTATAAAAGAAGCATTTTTCTCAAAAGGAGAACATTTTGAAAATGGGTCATTCTATGTTCATTTTTCGTCAGAATATTGTACTTAAATAATTTTTTATTGTAATACTATTCTTAAAACAATTTTATACACATTTTCTAATCTAAGTGACACTAAATATCATGAAAATTATCCATTTATGCGCTATTGCAAAATCACTGTTCCGTACGTAGTTGGATACCTTAATCAAATTGAGAATTTGAGTTTACTACAACGGGCTGGTGTCTGTCTCGAGTCCTATGCAGGGACGTTTTAAGGCATGGGTGAACTGGATCCAGGCCCAAAACTCAAGTTTTGAGAAAGGCCTCTTCTTGGTTTCAATAAGATCAAAGCGCCCAAATAATTGTGATTGCCAAATATTTTTCCTGGACGTGTGAAAAACTAGGAATTTCGAATTACATGACAACTGGCAACAGTGGTAAGACCGCATTATTATGTCATGTCTGGGCCTAAAGCCGTACACCCTCATTACTTATTTAGTCAAAAGACGGCAGTCGGTTGAGTCGGGTTGTGCTTAGGTTTGTGAGATTGTGAGTTACATACATTTATTGGTTACAGATTACCGTTTGTAGGATTACTGACAACGTATGCTATAAACTGCCTTCTAAAAGGGATCGTAAGTGGGGACAACTTTTGCATAGAGACCAAGTATCTTAAGAAGTCTTAAGACGTCACTGCTCCTGTGAGAGCTTTAAATGAGTTGGAATCGGGATTGTTCCAAATACGTGCGCTATTTTCTACTCCAATGTTCAAAACTTTCAGTATAGAAACTAGATGCCACCAATGCATTACAAGTATAGGCAATCACCTTTATATTAATTCTCGCCACATTTAATATTTCCTTAAAGTATTTGACTTATTTTATCACACAGGTTGGATTTACATTAAATGGATTTATTTGAAAATTATGCTTGATGTTAAGTCAAAGTAAATTAATTCGAATAACTATTAAGGTATCCGACTAAGTTCGGAATCGTGATTTTGCGAAAGCGTATAAATGTGAATATTTATCATATTTATTATTACTTAGATTAGAAAACGTATATAAAATAGTTTTAAGAATATTATTACAAGAAAAAATTATTTAAGAACAATATTTTGACAAAAAATGGACATAGAATGAACAATTTTCAAAATGTTCTCCTTTTTATGAAAAATCCTTCTATTATAATATTTTGCCTGTATATAGCTCGGACCTCTGTACAGAGGCTGAACTAGAATTTTTGAAATGTATAACTTAGAAGTGGATTTATCCATATTTTACTGAACAGTGGGGAGAAATTTTAAGGAAAAAACTCCGATAATTACTTTAATTGGTAGTAACTCTGAAAATAATGTGGATTTTTCAAAAATCCTAGTTCAGACTCTCTGTAGAAGTCTTTTTTTTATTTAAGCACACACACAAAATGTTATTATTATAGAAGCATTTTTTATTTAAGGAGAACGTTTTGAAAAAAGGTTATTCTAAGTTAATTTTTTTCAAAATATTGTATTTATAAATAATTTTTTTTTCATTATGTCCTTAAAACAATTTTATACATGTATTATAATTTAAGTGGCACTAATTATCGTGAAAATTATCCATTTATGCGCTTTTTTAAAATCGTGGTTCCGAATGTAGTCGGATACCTTAAAGCATTGTTTTTCATGCTGCGTTTATTTTTATTTGTTTTCAAAATAAACTGAAAAGACAGGCAGTGCCTTGATTTTTGAGGATCATAAAATTAAGGCAAAAAGAATTTTCACTAATTAATAGCATTTTTATCTTTGAAACCGTTTGAAATAGCATTGGCTTTGCTCCCTATACATACAATGTCTTATTTTTTAAATGAACTGATATTTTCATCGTTTTAATATATTCACTCGAGGTCATGAGAGCTATATCAGACGAATCAGAATGGACTAAATCATCATAATGGTCACATGATAAAAATAAAAAAACCTTACATTATATGAATACTTTTAAATTAAGTGCATTTGCTTAGCTATGTACATCGTTGACAAACAGGTACTTTTTAAAAGAAAAGTTTCTGCAAAAAGCAAAAGTTGGCAATAGTGAAGCACACATGAACTAATTGGCTGGAAACGCGTGAATACATTTATGATATACTTATGACGTCGAATTAGTTTTTTAACTGATTGGCTGAAAACACGTGACTGAGTTATCATGTGACTAATGACGTCACATGAATTTAGTTCATTATGACGGTACTCTATTTTGATGAAAGAAATTTTAGAAAGACTAAACATTTTCATAAATATTAATGCAAATATTTTTCTCTTAGCTATTTTTTTATTTGTTTGCTATTAAGATAGCTCCATATGGTGCTAAAATTTCTTACTTCTGGTACATAATCTGTTTGATAAATCCAAAGCTTTGTGATCGGACTCAGCAGTTTGGGATCTACATATTTTTGTTTACCTGTAAATAATTTTATTTATGAATGAAATGAATTACCGTCATAAAATTTCAAATTAATGAAATGACGGATTACAATACAACTAAAAACTTCTACAATCTAGTTTCCTATGTCTTATTGAATAATTTATAAGAGAAATGCATTCAAGATGACATTTCGGTTACTATTATATATTCACTTAAAGTATATGATAGCATGTTTATACCTACCCCATACAAAACTCGTACAGGATCCTACTATCAAACAAACTGTAAAACCAAATGCAGCGTACCACATGTATGATAACTTTATTAGAGGGAAAACATACCTGTAACACAAATTAAAACTAATGATTAGCTGTAGTATTTATTTTCCTTCCGCGTGAATTTTTAAAGTTAACAATCCAACTTACAAGCATAAAATTGTTATGTTAATCCAGTGCTTCTCAAACTTTCAATGTTTGCTACCCAATTTTCCATCATAATTTTCATCCCCTTTTACACAATAACGATGAATTGAACGCAATAATAATGTACTTTCACCTTAAAGCTGCTATACGATTTTAATCATAACCGTACAAATTATCAAGATAAGTATTAAATTTTGTATATAACTAGACTCAGTGACGCACACAAGGGGGGTATCCTCTGGATCCGGACACCCCCCATAGCCCTTGATTTTTTTTGATTGGTCATAATCCTATGTATATATTACGTAAAATGTAATTATGTATTTGTTATTAATAACTAATTTTATTAATGCTAATTATTTATTCAATCATTAATTTTGTATTGTTTTTGTTCCCGAAAATCGACAAAATCAAAAGGATATGTTGGGCGGCTTATTTGAGCATACCAAAATGGTGGACCCCCCCTGAAAATTTTTGTGTGCGCTACTGACTAGACTATGTGAATCACTAGTAACTATTAAACTTGTTCTTAACTTAGTATTATGAGATTAATTATCAAATATATTGTGCAGAACCGGTACATTTATAAGTATATTATTTCAGTGTAAATGTGTATTTTATATTTTATTAGGTCCGAATGTATATTTTGCTTTGCTTCCTTTCAGTAAATTTGTAATTTTCGATGTGCTCGCGCCCCTCCCCTAGTGGGGTTATGTCCCCTTCGGCAGGCGCGTCCCACAGTTTGAGAAGCGCTATGTTAACGATTAATATAAACATCTCAATTAATTGTCTGAAATAAAGATAAAGAGTGATATTCATTGACGTAATATGCACCAGAGCTGTGCGTAGAAAAGCGATTAGTCCTCGAACTGAGATGAAAACGGAGAAAAAAACAAAAACTATTTCATTGATTGTCTTATTTGTATTGCTGCGGTCGCCACCAAAGGACCCATTTACTGTTAGTGAACTAGTGACATCCCAACGGTCATGCAGTTTCGCGTGGGATAGTATCCGAGACCGGACACACCAACGCTTATGTTCTAAGGCAAGTCAACCTTTGACCTCCCTTTATTCAGCCGATAGATGGCAGGCGTAGTTTCCGCGCCAATCTCAGACTTCAAAGTCCACCGCGTGAGGGTTGACTAGGAGCAATGGCCGTATAGTAATCTCGGCTACGTCCAAACAGAAATGATTCAGCCGCCTCACGCGTGGTTTTTGTGGGTGTGACGTATTCCACCTTTAAATAGACACCAAAAGAGGAAACCCAGTACTCTCGATACGCTACAAAGTTTCACGGACGCTAGAGAAACACTTGCACATGCTTCAACACTCTACGACACCCCAGCACACTCTAATGGACTCTGCCTCCTATTGACATCCATATTTGCTTGGACTCGCAGATCTACAGTGACCTATCAAGGCTCACACCTACGAGCATGCCAATGTCATCCTAATGCAGCCTTTTACAGGAGTGATACGGCCTTAACAGTGACCTCAACAGTCCTGCTTTACAGAAGTATAATATCTACTCGTTCATAATTCCCTCTCTGTTATCTTTTTAAAAGGGTCAAATACTCATTCCAAGTACTTCATGAATACCGAGTCGTTTGCATCAACCGATTTCTAAATGGATCGAATATACTAATAATGTCCTGAAGCTAAGTACCGTTTCTTCCTACCGCAGTGGTAGTTTTGCAGTTCAACACTTGCGCACACTTGTCTTTGGTTGAGGATCACTCCAGTGACCACGTGTTAGTGAACATTAAAAATGTTTAAGACGATTGCCGATCCCACCGACTGTGAAGTGCGTTCAATAATACATTTTTTGAACACAAGAAATGTTAAGCCAGTTGAAATACATCGTTAAATTGTAGAGATTTATGGTGGAAATGTAATGAGAGAATTGGAATGGTGAAAAAGTGGATTCGACATTTCAAAGATGGGCCCACCAATGTTCATGACGAAGCCCGGTGTCAGCGCGTCCGATTAATAATGATGGTTTAGTTAAAAAAGGGAAGGAGAAACTTTTTGAAAACGGATGGTTCACAATAAGATTGCTTTGTGATATTGTTGACATAAACCGCTGTCTTCACTGGCTCATCTTTCTTTGAAAAGGGTACAGACAAGTCGGTTTCCCGATATCACAAATGTACGAGCAATAGTGATCAATGCAGGTTTATCCATTGGGCGCTTGGGAAAGACGTCAAGGGGCCCAGGGCCCACATAATCTGGACTTAACTAGATTCAAAAGTCCCTCTTTAGATCCGACAGTGTCAAGGGGACCTATAGATCTTCTGCACTCAGGGCCCGAAATGAGCTTAAACTGGCACTGATGGTGACAACTATATAGAAAAATAGTTTTCAGCATGTTCTTTAATGTAAAAATAAATTGTTTCGAAAAAAGTTTTTTCGTGAAATTTTTTCTAAGACGGAACTTAGTTTTCGGACACGCCTTGTATTAAAATACATGAAAAGATTAGAAATTGATACTTATAGCATCATTTTCCAAATTTCACCACACAGGGTCAATCAAAGTCAGTTCTTCAAGGCATCCGACTACACTAAAATCATGATTTTTTTGCAAAATTGACAAATTTTTCTTATATGATTTTATTTTACAAGCCATCTTACTATCTTAATAAAAATTCCAAATTTTTTATTTTATTCATTAGAACAAAAACTACAGGTGTTTTAGTTAAAGCATATGCCATAACTTTTCACAAGATGCCATACTTTAAAACGCGTTTTACTCAAAATGTGTTTGTTTTTTTCGAAAATCTCAAACGGAGACGGTGATTGCTCAAAAAAGTTTGAAAATTATTTAATGAAATTTTTTGTGTATGTTCTGTATAACAGTGGAAGCGTTTTGACCTTCAGATTTATCAATCACTATTTTATTAAAAAATTTACAGTCCTTTATGTGAATATATAATCGCTGTTTCCTTAAGCAATTTCATGTAATCCCTAAGATAAAGTGCTCTAGTTTTTGTAAAAATTCAAATATCTCTTATCCTGAAGGTCATTTCAAACATGAGTAACAAAGTAACACATCAAAATTGAGAATTTGTTCATAAAATTTTTGTACAGAATGGGCCTCGTTTATGTAGTTTTTTTGTATATTTTCCCCATTTTTCCCATTTTAATAATAATAATTTTTTTCTGCTTTCAATTTTAGGATTTTTTCCTTAAAACATACTAAATAAATCTAAAAATCATAAAAAAATCCCCATAGATTTATTTTTTTAAAAAAGTTATCGCTAGTAGTCGGATACCTTAAGAAACTTAGAGGGTATAAGAATCGCAATTCTGTGATATTTCTTTCGAGAGCTAGGCTGAAATACATTAAAAAAAAATGACTTTGAAGCTTATTGAATTATCGTATGTCATGCGGGTGAGGAGAAAACGGACATTTGAAATTATTTAATTGGTTTGGATCTCCCAAATGTGAAGTTTTAAACAGTTAATTATACATATGTTTATAAAATTTCTAAGCAAAGGCGTGTTACTTATGATTCTTTCGCTATATTAACATTGATGAACAAAAAATACATTGAAATTTTCGAAACAGTTGTATTTTGCTCATTTAGTATGGATCAGGGGTATCCAACCCAAATGACCTTGCGGGCCACTTCGGAAACACATTATAATCTCGCGGGTCGCACATAAAAATATGTACCTTTACATCAGATTTGGAAGCAAGAAAACATTTGAGTGCAAATTTAAAACAGAATGAATTATTACTGTTTTCAGGGTTTTTCATGTATAGAGACATAGATAATATAATAATGTTTATATATATATAATACAATAATGCAATGATCAAATAATGTTTAAAATACTACAGTTTCCATTTTCTTGAAAATTACGCTGTTCCTTTTGAATTGATCGTTTCGTTAATTATTGTTCAAATTTGATTGTGCTGTCATTCGCAAGCGATTAAGTGCACATCGCCCTTTATCTTAACCGTCCTGAATATTTTTTTAAAACTTTAAAAAACATTTCTGACTGCCTCTTGCTTTTTGGGCACTCCAAACAGAAAAGGATGAGGAGAAATGTAAGTCGCACACACAGAGAATCATGTACCATCCCTTTTAAAGGATATGCATAATGCAATTCGGAATTTATTAAAAAAGTAATTTATTATAGTAAAATCAAATGTAACTGTTTGATAAAACATAAATCTATTTTTATCTAAAGGACATTTTTATTATCAAAAAGGATTTATTTTAAAACAAGAACAGGTAACAAGCAAATACATTGTAGATTTATATATAAATAAATTTCCCCTCGAAATGAAAAAAAACTTTAAATTCCTGATATTTAAAATTTTTTAAAAAAGAGTCAGTGGGCCACGTGTTGGACATCCCTGGTATAGATTATGCCTTATGCTCTACGATCTACAGCGTTCCTTAACTAATAAAAAAATGCATAATAAAAATTGCTACGTTATATCCCTGGGAATTAAAAAGTGGCACAACGAATGAATACAAATACTTCTATACTTTGATTCTGAATATGCAAACTTACTCTTGTTCCGTTTTTAAATGTTGAGGAAAGAAGGTTGAGTTTCCAATAGCCGTTTGATTTGCATATTCCGGATTCCAATAAACCGTGATAGAGTCGTTCCCGGGACATCCTTCCGTAGAACGGTGATGACTTTGCGTTTTATGACCTTTTATCATGCCCAAGGTCCCAATGGCTGAAGATAGGAATAGACTTACGACGAACCCTGTTATGGCACCCTGTTGATGAATTCGTTAAGAGTATTACAGTCACATTACTTCGATAGATTGAAAACGCCAGTTAAAAAGACTAAAAATAAATCGGAATAAAAAAATAAAAAAAAAATTGGATCCTAAACCAAAGGCAATTTAACGTGATCATAGCGCTAATTGAGTTTGGCTTTACATAAAATAATAGTAATCGAAATTGTGAAATAAATGTATGTTACATTACACTTAGACTTTTTCCTAAAATGGAGAAAAGAAGTGAAGGAGAAATCACACTACACACACGCTTATTTTATTTTCACTTAACTTACTATGACTTTTTTTGTTCTTGTTGCTAATGCAACCTGTCTGACGATCCTGTTATCCTGTCTGAGGCCCACAAAATTCATCGCAATAAAGAGCTAGATATACACACCTGTCGTTAGCCGTAGTTTTGAGAACCATGCAGGTGATATTATGTTTTGGCTCGGATTCCTTCCAATTTTGAGAGAGAACACCTTAGGAGTACTCCGGGGCCTCCCACCTCTCTTCTCCTTCCACCAACCTCACGAGAGGACTTGCGGTTCGACGGCTATTTATAGTACACCCCATGCCGCAAAGAATGTACACATTTCACATTTACAAACATCCATGCCTTCTCCGGGATTCGAACCCAGGCCAACGGCACGGTAGTCAGCGTCACTAACCATTACACCGGATGGTTTTTTTTTTAAAAAAAAAGTAAGACTTATTGCTTACTAAATTTTTGTTTTTCTATATAACGTTTAATTGTATATGAACATTTATCTATCGTTCATGTTCATAATACATGAAATAAAAAAATAAATCGTCTCAAGCGAACATACGAACCAGTTTAAAAATAGTAATTTTTATTACAAAAATGCACTAAATATTTGATTCGGTTTTAAGTTGAACTCGGATGCAACGTGAGAGCTTTTGGCAACGGATTTCGTGCTTTTGAACCAAGGTCACGTGACGAGGACAACGCCAGATTTGGCATTCTGGCTCCTAATTCAACACCACTAAAACGGGGAGACTTAGAGCTTCGACAGATTTAACGTGCTTTAGCTAACAGTGGAAGCGTAGTTGCAGCGTATAACGCTTCCACGCCACAGGTCCGGGGTTTAAGCTCCTAGCTGGGCAAGGTCGACAGCCTTCCATTCCTTCAGAGGGTTGATAAATGAGTACTAAACTTTCTCGGGAACTAAACTCTGGGGGATTTGCGTCAGACTGATCATCTGACCGGTACATCTGCTGATGCACCTCAGTGCTCAATGTCACGAAAACTGAGATGGGCACAGTCGGCCTTGTCCTTCATGGGCTGTTACACCATTTAGCTTAGTTTAGCTAAAAGTGAGTCTTCTGTATTACTAGGTTTTGAACCCACGACTCCACAACACCTGTCATGAGTTCTCACAACCCTGATTACTTGGCTACTGTGACCCCCCAAAAATGCATTAAAGCCGTAAATTTAAATAAATTACAGTTTTTTAAAAACTAAAAAACACCCTTTTATAGTTAATCGAACTAAATTGTAACTTAATCTTTTAGTCACCAAATCTGGAAAAGGGATATGGAATTACTCGCCAGATGCGGGATGGGATCTGAAAATGGAAAATCGTTAGTTCTGATGATCCTTATTAGGACAATGGAATAAAGTTATTAAATTATTGAATTTTTGGGCAAGTGAGCTAAATTTCGAATTAATCTGACCCTTCAAAGTGGGTAAAAATTGAGTTCAAAGATTCCGTTACATACAAGTGAAGCTTATAAAAGGGTGTTAATTACTTTTATATTAATTAAATGATAAAAAGTACCAATAGCTCAGATTACATTAAGCGATATTCCCAATTGATTTCCATTTCTATTCTAAAAATATTTTTAAACAAGTAATATAAAAAATTATAATTCCTAATTAGATCAACAAAGAAAAATTTCATTTTACAGCTACTTTTTATTAAATAGTTACAATTAATATAAGTATGCATATACATATGATAGAATCGCAACATTAAGTGGTAATTAATTTTTTTTCATTATCATTAAAGTATCGTATTGTCATCCAAAACAATCGTGTCTATAAAGTTTCAGTTCAACTGAATGCTTTAAAACGTGAGAAAAACACCTTTTCAAGTTCTGACACAAGTCGCTAAAAATGATGCTAACGTGGCTGTGTGTATTTGTAATTCTTTGAATAATTAGTTTTAATCAATTAATTTTATTAATTATAATTAAATTACTGAGTTGTCATCCAAAATAATCCTGTATTTAAAATTTCAGCTCAGTTGAGCGCTTTAAAATGTATTTTATTAACGATTGAAAATTCCACCAAGATAAATAAATATATAGAGAGTTTGAGCTAATAGTAGGAGTTGAAAGAATATCCTTTAAATAGAATATATTCCCTCTGAATTAATATATTTTCTTAATTTTTAAGGTAGCGTAAAATCCGGCGTATAACACGCCCTTTTAACAGAAAAAATTAGAATGAAATTTACGAATGAACTTTATACGCCAGGTATAAAAATGATAGACTTCTTAAAAAAAGAGATGAACATAAAGAAAACTAAACATCTTCATGTATCAAAATACTGTTTATTTAAAAGAAAAGACATTCCTTATGAATTTAAAGGGTTGTAGTTCTAGAACAGGGGTGGCCAACCCGCGGCCCACCTTGAATAATTTTGCGGCCCACGATATTCATTACAAATTTACAAAATACGATTATTTTGTGCAATATTTTTGATTTTAGTGTGTTGTTTTGAAACAAATATATCCCATAATTGTTTCTATTTTATTACGTTTCTTCTTTTTCCGTACATACTTAGAAGTGAACACTATTGCATTGCAGCGATCCCCGGTAGCTTTAGGCTTGATTTTAGTAACTTTATTGTACTGCTTATTGCTAGAGCTAAGAAAATTTTATTATTGCATTATTATTATTATTATTATTATTATTAAACTATGTATGTTTGTATACGTAAAAAATAAAGAAAATAATAATTCATTCCGTTTTAAATTTTCACTCCAATAAATCTTTGTAAAGGGGCCAAATCTTATATGAAGATATATACCGGGTGTTTCTAAAAGAATATCGGAGTTGTAACGCTTTATAGTAACTATTACATATAAAAAATTAGCATGACTCATACATCGAATGAAAGAGCAATTGAAACAGTTTTGTTTGCTGGCATGTATGAGTGAAAAGTATGCTAATTTTCCCCTCTTTCTTAAGGATCAACGCGCTAATAGAAAAATGGCGACTAGTAAACAGAAAGCATTTTGTGTTCTCCAGTTTGCAAAGACAGAATTTGCTATTACTGTGAAACGAGCGTTCCGTATTAAGTTCGGTTGTTGACCTCCAGATGATAGATAATAACATTCTTAGGTAGTATCATCAGTAACATCAACTGGCTGTGTTTGTAAAGGGAAAAGTACGGGACGACCAAGGCTGTAACTGGTAACCAACTGTAACTGGTTCTGCCTATTTTGATGCTCTACGACTATGCTTATTTCCTCAATTGGAAGAAAGTGAACCAAATTACTTCATTTGGCAGCAAGATGGTGCACCACCTCACTGGCATCTCAGTACACGACTGGTTAAATATCACTGTACCCAACCAATGGATTGGCCGCAAAGAGCCTTTCGATAAAGCTTGTATCGCATGGCTCCACGTTCACCTGATCTGACGCCATGTGACTTTTATCTGTAGGGGTTCATAAAGGATTGTGTGAACGTTCCTCCGCTACCAGCTGACCTTTCAGACTTAAGACACAGGATGGAAGTAGATGTTGCAAGAATTTCCTCAGACACACTGAAAAAGGTTTGGGATAAACTCGCCTATCGACTTGATTTGTACCGTGTGACGAATGGAGTTTACTTTGAACCAGTGGCGCACACAAGGGGGTCTGGGGGTCCGGACCCCTTCCAAAGCCCTTGATTTTTCCCGATTGATTATAATTCTAAGTATATAGTACGTACAATTTAATTAAATATTTGTTATTTTAATCATTAATTTTATTAATTAATGTTAATTATTTATTCAATAATTGGTTTTTTACTGTTTTTTGTTCCCGAAATCGACAAAATCAAAAGGAGCATGATATAAGAATGTTGGACTTTCGACCCTGGACCCTCCCCTTGAAAAATTCCTGTGTGCGCTGCTGCTTTGAACCATTTGTGAACTTGTAGGTAAAACTGTTTTAGTTATTCTTTCATTCAGTGTATGAATTATGCTTGTAACTTCTATGTGATAAATACTATAAAGCGTTAAAACTCTGATATTCTTTTAGAAATACCTGGTATTTGAAATATATGCGGCCCTCAGGATTATAATGTTTTTCCGAAGTGGCCCGCGAAATCATTTGTGTTAGCCACCCAGGTTCTAGAAGTTTACTATTTTTCAAAAGCTTGGGATAATACCTCGAATAAATGACTTTAAAACAGAGCATTACATACAGACTTTTGGTTTTCTTCGTAAAAAAAAGAAAAAAGAAAAGGGGGAGTGCGTGTTAGTATGCGAATATACCTAAAAATTAGAAAATACAGATTTAAAGTATAGGTGCGCGTTATACGCTGGATTTTACGGTAAGAGTTTCGCAACAGTTGAAGTATAAAATTTTTAAAAAATACAAAACATAAATAAAAGCAATTGAAAAAAAAAATTACTTCAGCGGTCGTCTTTCTGAACAGCATGCCCAACGAAAATATACCCAGCGTCGGTCCTCCGATTACGTTGAACAACATTAGTCCGAATTGATATATTCCATCAACTTTATCAACAATAAACGTCAAAGAAATACAAATGATTCCATACGAAAGAGCTGAAAGGATACAAAAGTATTTCGATTAGAAACTGAATTAAATTTCTCACAGAAAAAAAAAATGTCTTATTTATTTAAAGACAATCGTACCAAGTAATTTTTGAATCCATGAATTTCAGTTATATTGAAAATTAACTGTGCATCAAGAATAAATTGTTGGACTAACGAAACCTGATGAAGGCACATCGCAATTGTATTCGCGAATGGTTAGAAATACAGTGTATTACGTAATATCACTAAAGGGGGTTAAGCGTTCTTCCTAGCGCGTGAGAAAGATATACAGAAACATTTTGTCTAGACCAGGGGTGGACCAGTTATGGAGCAACATGCCATTTTTTTTAAAGAAATGTTTGATGAGGTGTAGACGTGCCGTCAAATAAATTTGACTTGTAATTATTGGGAAAATATTAAAATTAAATACAAAAAACACAAAACTATTTACAGTGGGTGATCGGTTAACGAACATAATCCGTTTCAAGACTATGTTCGCTATCCGAATTGTTCGTTAACCGATCATCGATTCACCATAGACTTCTATGTGAAATCGATTAATTCGTTCTGGAGACCCTAAAAATTAAAATTTAAAAAATGTATAATTTCTTAGTAAGTTTTTTTAAAAAAAATAATACATACATATAGTCTTGCATATTTATAAGTCCTTTTCATTTTTTGCTTAAGGGGCGTTGAAGAACATGTCCAATGTCGATTGCTTTTCTCTTTTTCAGGATTTTCCGGAAGTAATTAATAGCATTGTCGTTGTAAAGATCCCCAACCCTACTGACATCAGCTTGGTTTGGGTGCCATTCTAAGACCATTGCTCTGACATCCTCCCCCTTTTTCAAAAGATCTTTAATGGCAGATGTCGGCATTGGTCCTCCTTCGTCTCCCTCTTGTTCAGGAGACACATTTCGCTGTGTTTCTTGGTGTTCTTCATTCAAAATTCCTTGGAATTCTTCTGTCGTCAGTTCATCATGTCCCATTATGAGCTCTTCTATGTCATCCTCTTTCATCTCCAATTCCAGATCTCTAGCAGTTGTCAAAATTTCATCCATAATTTCAGGGGTGTCTCCCTGTGATCACCTCCGAATATGTGTTCGTTGTCCAAACACAAAAAATCTTTCTTGAAAGTGTTCGTTATCCGAATATGTGTTGCGTTATCCGAACACAAAAATCTTTCGTGAAAGTGTTCGTTAACCGATCTGTTCGTTAACTGATCACCCACTGTACTACGAAAAAATTCATTTTGCGCTGTACAGTAGTAAATGTTTTATTTATACGTGTAATTATAATTGTATAAAAATATTGCAGATCAAACGGCAACTTATATTAGGATTGCAAGAATTTTAGCAGAATGCATGCTGAACCGGAGTCATCTGCCCCCAAAGCGGTTTCTAAGCGAGTCTTATGTTATTCATCTCTAAAAACAATGACTCACAGGCATAGGTAGATGAAATTATAGTTATAAAATAGCATAAGCCAGCTTCTGTAAGCAGTTAAATGTGACTAGAATCGAATCCCATGTTTCGAAAATTTCCTTTTTGGCATTTTTACTTATATTTCTTGTTAATCCTTCTGTTTCGATCAACACCAAAACTTTTTCCTTGTTTCAATAAATTTCTGAATCCATATTGAAATAGACTAGAAATAAATTAGTTGAGATTCAAATTCTTCGATTTCCAACCAATCGAATTGGGACAAGTTCAGTTTATTAAATGAATATAATACAAAAAAACTTGAGCGTTTCCAGAATTCCTGAAACAGAAAAAATCGGGAAAATTCCGTTGAAGAATTTATTACGGGAAATATAACACAAAAAATTTTTAAAATACGGTTGTATCGACGAAAATTGTAACTATGCTTCTATCCCCCCTTTGCATCATTAGCAATTAATTACGACGTAACAAGGCAGGGCACAACAAATAGTATGGTGTCTGCCCGCGCCGCCCCCCGATCGATCACTAGCATTTGTTCTAATCTTCATTTTGAACTTTTGTTATTTTGAAATAAAAAAGCAAACTGTTTTTTTATCGGTGGGCCCAAAAAAATTGTGTCGCGTGCCATCGATGGCACCCTGCCAGGTTCGCCACCCTGGTCAGACACTTTTCATCAGGGGGCTCTAATACTATTGGAAAATATGTTGGTCCAAATTAGAGAGAAGAATTATCGAGCACGGGGGGTAGTCAACCCGTTTGGGAGTAGCAAGCCACCACACATTCCGATTTTTGGTTATAATTTTTTTTGGGGTTAGAAATAGGATGGGGGTAAATTTAAATGCGCGCACACCGTCACGGGGCGAAATTCCCTTTTTCTAGAAATATACAGAACGGGGGAAGTCATTCTCGCCTTCGAAATTTCAAAAAATATTTTCCTTCCCAAAAAAAAGGAAACCCCATCTGCAGCCGAGGTTTACCACTGAGCTATACCCCGGGGTAAAAAAGCCTTTGCTTTGCGTTCCATAAAACGGATACAAAAAATTTTTGTCTAAAAATTTCCAGAACGGACAGATCATTTCCCGCTTTCGAAATTTAAACCCGTTGGTGTGGTGTGGTAGTTGGTGGGGGGGTTCCAGCTCAGGTGTCGTCCACGTCATTGACCAGGGTTTCCCAAAAATTACGGGGTTTCGTCGCCAAAAACCCCTGTGTAGCTGAACAGTGCGACGTTAATATTCAATCAATCGAAATTCTAAAAAATTATTTCTCTTCACTTTCCTAAAAAAGGGGGCCCCCCTTTTGGTTTTGAACGGGGATCCCCCGATCTGCAGTCAAATACTATACGACTAACGCCCGATTCACCGCTAACCTAACCCAGCAGAAGGAGGGTTTAAATAACCGGCAATCAAGTTAAAATTATCCCCAGGTTAGAACTTAATTCACCACTGTTTTTCCCCAAACCCCCAGTTACTTGACTTTGCGTTTTTTAAACCTGCGCTTACTGGTCGATTCCCATTGGTCGAAATAAACCCCGTGACTTCCGGCTTTCTATATTCGCCTCATGCCAGCTTGTTTTACCTCGCGTATCGCTAACTTTTTAATATGAATCCAACAGAGTTTATTTTACGCAATATGAAAAATTGGTGTTGGCTTTGATAAAGCCGCACTTACAATAATAGAATGCCGGGAAACAAATGCTGTTAGTAGCATAAAAAATAAGGCGTATATTGAAATAACGCGGCAATACAATGACACTGAGGGAAGTGGTGAATCCGTGGACATCACAACAGATCCGTCAGTGTTATTTAAATTTAAAAGAAAATGAGCAAAAAAGTAGTGTTTTGCTCTCTAATTTATTTCAATTGCAGAGTCAATTCTTCGACACTTTCTTTTGTCAGTCGGAATCTTCTCTGAAACTCGTAATCGCCCAATTCCTCGAACAAATTACTTCTTTTAACTACTTTCTGATTTTTTCTGGTTTCCAGTCTTTCAAAAAAATCTAACTGAGGTACAGTGGAAACTTTCTGAATGGTATTCATCGTAAACTAAAAATCTATCTAACTCAAACTACTTCCAAAACTTGCACGAAAACGTAAACACTGAAAAATCGCTTACTGCGCGTGTGCGGTGAAAACTAACCAGGCTGTAGCTCTGGGTCAGGTTTTTTCAACCTGAGCCGGCGCTAAGTTATTAACTTGCGATGGTGAATAAAGTTTTCGGCGAAACCGGATTTCCCTCCTCTAACTGGAGGTTAGGTTAGCGGTGAATACGGGCGTGAGCTATACACCCCGTGTCAGTGAACCTTGGATTTGCGTTCCGTAGGAATGGATACGAAAATGCTTTGTCTAGAAATATGCAAAACGGGACAGATCGTTCCCGCCTTCGACCCTCCCCTATTTTGGTCCTATTGTCCTGTGCGGGTGTTTAAATTTATTTAAATCGTGATTATCTCTGGTTTGGCTGGTCCGATTGACTGAAGGTTAGTATCGTTCAATTCTGCTCGTGACCGCCTTTCGTCCTTGGCCCAGCTTGCCCTGATAAATATTTTAATCTTGTTACGCCAAAGAAGTATAACTTCTTACGGGCGTACATAAGTACACACACTTTTTTTATAAGGAAGTTTTTTGGTAAAAGTGAAAGAGGTCGAATACATGGTTGTCAGACTCGGTAGCCCCTAGTAGGACCAATAACCAAGGAATCCGCGTTACATCATCCTAAGTGCTCACATTACGCCAACTGTATCATTTTTCGTTATTCAAACAAAGACAGTATCATCCACCAGAACCTCTGTATCTGTCTTTACCGTCTCGAAAAGCCTGAGTGAAAAACGTTTGATATCACGGTATACTACAAATATATCCTCCCCCACCGTCACTACTATTTGGGTTATGTCGCCTCCATGGGATTGAAACGTAACCGAATAAAACCAAGTTATCTTTAGCGATGAGGCTAGATTCATTTTGGACAATGATGGCAACCCTTTGCGTGTGAAAAGACTATGTTGAAGGCCTTAATTCTGCTGCATAACGTTTCCACAATAGATGTAACGGTATGGGTTATTATCGCGGATTTAATTATCTCTAATATTGATTCATGGCATCATATCCCAATAACATGTTAACACTCAGGGCATAGCTTCCAGGAAACATTTTTCAACAAGACTGTACCCGGTTACATGCAGCACGGGTATTAAGGGGATGCCTCAGGTACATAACCATCTTTCTTGACCCTCCAGATCCCTAGATTTATTGCCGATCTAATATAACTGAGATCCCTTCGAATGACAGATAAACAACCCACATATTTGATTAACTAGAGAAGCGCTTACAACTGTGAAAAGAGATGACGCAGGACATCATACGCGACACATGTGTGCTTAAATGTAAATTTTGTCGGATTGTGTATCACTTTGGAGATGTCAATGGAGTTCTAGAGACTCCAATCACTTGTAATGTTTCTGTAATATAAGGATGCTTTAGCTTTGATTTTGGGATTACTTATACCAATGCACTTGCATTCGCGTACATAAAATTTCACTCTATTCTGCCGTAGAGGAAAAGGAAGTGCCGGACTCTCCGAAGAAGGAATAAAAAGATTTATTCATTCTCAATACACAAGTAGCATGTGTGAAAAGCGTTGCTTCCACAATATCTTTACAGTTGAGTCAACTAGTGGAGAGAAGAACGTGATTTTCAAAAGCTTCACATCAGGGAATGCTAGTTGATCACTTGCGATGGGACCCAGATAGGGCACTTGGCGGGAGGGGTTATCCAGAAGCCTGGAGCCCGGCCCAGATGAGCTGGACTTAACTGGATCCAAGAGCACCTCCTTGGATCCGCCAGTGCCAAGGGGGCCCGTAGAACTTCTGAACCCAGGGTCCAAAAAGAGCTTAAACCGGCACTGGCCCCGGATGATTTCTATTCAAAACTAACTCTCTACTATCTGCTCTTTCTGGCTTGTGCGGCACAAGTTGACTCGTGTGAAAGGATGTTAATTTTTTTTGATGTCATACAAAAGAATGTGCCAGATATGACACAAGCGCTGAGGCCTTTTACATTACTAGTCGTGAATGGGAGACTATCAGATAATTTACAGTAGAGAAATATTCAGTTCTGTAGTGTTGAGATGGAATTCGAGCACAAGAGAGCAATACAAGTCATCACTTCGGTGTGGCAGCTGAATTTAATTTTAAGAGTGCAGCTTTGAATTACCTGGTGAACTATATCAAGGTTCTCAGACATGCTCCGCACAACTGAATTCGAACAAGAACATTGCCACAACTCTATTTTTAACATTTAACGAATATTTTCGTAACGTTGTCATCAAATTTAATTTAGGATACATAAATTCAAATATGCACTTAGTGAAACGCTTCGAGATTATCTTACTCCAAAAAGTGCAGTAAAATAAGCAAACCATTACCTGTCAGTTTCGTGAAGATCGTTACTTTGCTCTCCGAGAAGCGGTGTAGGTAAAGAGGAAATAAAAAATCCTCAACAGTCACGGCCGCTAAGGAATTGATGGCAGAAGACACCGAACTCAAGCACGCACTGGACACCCCCGCTATAAATAAACCTGGCAGACCAGGGAACGTTGTCAAAGATGTCATAACAAAATACGGCAGGATCTGAAAAAAGACGTTAAGAGAAAGATTGAGAAGCACTGAATTACAAAGCTTCCAATGCTCATGACCCCATATAATCATACTTTTATCATGGCCTCCTCATACAATAACAATGTATTGAATTCAATAATACTATACTTTGATGCTAAAACTACGTGTGATACGATTCCCACCTCTTGCTACCGCGAATATAAACGTCTCAAGCCTAGCCAAAGAGTTAATTTCCCCGATGTATATATACGTCCTTCCGAAGTACGATCTTTCTGCACTACAAACCATAAAATGGTTACGAAGGCTTTTCGAATGTACAAAGGACCTTTAACAATGTTTGTGAAGGATTTACTTGTTTTCAGATTATTTTTTGCTTTTATTCCCTCCCCTCAATAGATCAGCTATACGCGCGTCTACGTGGAATGGGAAACGAATCGCGTAAATTTTAATCAGCACAGTTATGGATTAATTATAAACCGTACAAATTATTAAGATGTGAGTTAACTTTTTTATCTGACCATTCCATGGGGTCACTGGTAATTATTAAACTTGTTCTTAATTTAGTATTGTTAAATTAATTACGAAATGCATTGTGTGCATCACTGATACATTTATAAGTGAAATATATCAGTGCACATGTGTATTTTACTTTTCATTATGTCAGAATGTATTTTGTTTGTTTACTTTCAGTAAAGGAATAATTTTTAAATAATCTTTTGTTTTCGACTTTTCAATATACTCGCGCTCGCCGGGGTGCACCCCAAAGTTTGAGAATTTCTGTTGTAATTATTAATCGAACTGTTTATTAACATAGCTTTCGAATCTGCTATTGGGCGAGTGAGTGAGAGAGTGAATGAATATTAAAGTCGCACTGTCCAGCTACACGAGGGCTTTTGGTGACGAACCACGTAATTTTGAACCATGGTCAAGTGACGTAGACGACACCTGGGCTGGCACCCCCTCTCCTAACTACCACACTCACCAACGAGTATTTCAGCTCTCGACAGATTTAGCATGCATCGCTGCCCTACGCGGCGGGTTTTTAGTGGTACTGGACTCGAACGCGTGACAAAGCCAGCCACGATCAAATACCTAGACCACTCGGCTACCGCGGCCATGAATCTGCTATTGGAGACGAACCTCTAATTTTGAACACAGATCAATTGACTATAATCTCACTCTTCAAACTTCGAGACCACACTTAGATTAACGGGCATCAGCCGCTCTCAACCCATGACTATGATTGCTCGGTTAGTGTACATTATAATGGTTAAGAAATAGGCAAATAAAAAATAAACATTGCATAAAATCTTACTTAAATAAAATACTCCGTAAATACATTTATGGTGCTTTTGACCAAATAAGGAAACTGAATTACATGAATTGATTAGTAAAGTCGGACTTCAAAACAAATACGAGGGCTATTACATGGAACATGGCAAACTTTTTTCATTAATTCACCTTTTTTTCGTGAACTTAAGAATCTAACGTAAAAGAGTCGCTTAGGAAACTTAAAACAATCATTTCTCGTAAGAATCTAGAGAACTGAAACTCACTGGAAATATTTTCATCTACGCATATGCTTGATTCTATGTGTATTTGCAATTCTCTTTTCTTTCATATACTCTCTCTCTGTGTGTGTGTGTGTGTGTATTCCCAATATTCTTCAATTGTTACTATTTTCTTTATTTTCTGTATAATTAATGTTTTCGTTACATTTCATTCGCAAATGAAATAACTATGCCTACCTACCCACTACGCCTATTACCTGGTAATGATCCATATTCACTCAAATTGTGGTGCAAATTAGTAAACGTCGCCGACCACACCAGTCCAAACTTACACTTAAAAACGATGTTAGACCGCATGGGGTCCGGCAGTCCGGAGCATCTGTCTGAGGGCTCTTTTCGCAGTACAATCCTTCTGCTGCTATGCCTCTCCCTCTGTCAATCCTTAAATCAGGGGCATATTCGGGCGCTTGGTGTTCGTAAAATGTTCCATACTCTTCTGCGGGCTATTACAGCTTAAATGACAGCGGTAATGCAGGTCTGTTTCCTCCAATGTTCTTGTGAACAATTCCACCTAGCGCCGAATGAAGAAGTTTCCGACAATGGATTGCTATGCAAATTTGATGCCCCCTAACTTCCTTTTAAAGTTTGTTCTAATATTCCTGGGACACATCCCTGTATATACCTATATGTACATATACACACATATATGTATAATATATATAAAATTTTGTAGTATTTACTTCGAAACCATAATTATTTTGTTTAAGAAATTTATATAACCATATAACTATTTTTATTTGTGTTTTGGTAATTTTTTTCTGTTTTTCTTTAAAAAAGATTATTTCTTAAATTAATACATTTTTTTTTAATTAGCTTTAAAATAATACAAATTCCTTAAAATGTTTTTTTCTGTTTAAATAAAAACAGACGATTCGTCATAAAAGTATAAATTAGAACGGTAGTCGAGGATATATTTGAACTTGAAGACCAACCCAATTACGACGAAAATAAAAACTTTGCATATTCATGTTCTTTCTCGGTAAAGACAACAATGTACAACGAGGTAATTTAATTACTTTGCTTAAAATACTTTCATTACAGTTTTAATGAGTAATACTTTTATAATTTTTATAGCTGTTTAACAGAAATGAAAAGAAAAATCGCTTATTAAAACGCTTATTGGCTTTTGAGCAAATTAGAATAAAACTCTTAAGATTACTAAACAATCAAAACACACCGAATATTCGCGTTCTTACCATTTGGTGAGTGCATTGGGAAACAGTATATTTTGAAGCAACTTGTAACGACGGCACTTTAACACAACTCGCACCCCTCTATACATGTCAAATTTGACATATTGAGAGCAGGTGGCTCTCAGTAGGGGCTGAAGACAGAACACATGGTTTTGAGGTCATTAGCCTTTATTTGGCTTCTGGACTTTTGACGTCAGTATGACTGTAGGCATAATGGACGAGACAGAGTACCATTGTGTGTCTATTGATGGGGCCTGTCTGACTTAGGAGACTGGTGCCTCAGAGGACGGTGACAGGTTACTTCAATGAGGAAATGTTGACAAGGTGGATGAAATATGAGATGTTCTGACAAGCCTTTTGTCACCGGAGTGTTCGAAAGGGGCCAGAACCATTGTTGAGTCCGCACCAATGGGGTGCTAATGATACTGAGGAAAGTGTGCAAACTTTTGGAGGCCTGCCAGTGAGAGACGACGAGGGGCATGTATTGGACCAGCCCTTGATGCTTAAAAAGGAGAACTCACGTTACGTGGGAGAGCGAAAAAGGAAATTGTGGAGGCAAGCAACCACAGGACGAAAAAAAACGTTCTTCACGTGTTGGCCGGGTCGCAATGGTGAGAGAGAGAGACGAAAGCGGATCTTGTGGGATTGAAGAACGTTGTAGGGCAAGCATCCTCCGCAGAATAAATAGAGGTGTCGGAGAAATAAGACCGACGACTGAGAGAGGCAGCACAACGGCTAGGCGACCCTCAAGATAATTCAACACAGGACTTAAGTTTTTTATTCTTACAAGCGAATAATGGACTGATTAGACTACGCGCGCGTGCGATTGTGTGGTTCTACTGCTTAAATTTAGATAATATTGACTTAGACTATAAATAAAGTGAATTTTTTAATGAATTGCTGTGTGACTGAAAACGCTACCCTGTCACGACGTTACAAACTGTAATAAATAATCTGCGTATTTTAAATTCTCAAACTGCGTATTTTTTTTAATAAAAATGAGAATTTACAATTACAAAAAAATTATCAAATTATTTAGAATAATACAATATACAAGGAAGAATGTTTTTTTTTTTCAATTTACCTGATCAGCTTTATAGATGTTAGTCTCTTCAGACCTCAGCAAGGGATCACATTTTGACAAATTTGCATAAATAACGATGCCAGCAAAGGAAAGCATAATTTTGAAAAGAAAAATTAAAAATACATTAATGCCCGTAGCTCTGAAAATAAAAGAAACGAATTCAAACAGTTTCATTTTTTTTTAATCTGGATTTCAAAATTTTTTATCCTTAATCGAAGCTAATAACACTGTTTTTATTTTACTATTATCATACCAATATTGTAATCCATGCTTTTGAAATAAATATGTTTAGTGCTAAATTCGAAAAACCCAAACATCTGATTTATATACTATATTTAATCATATTCTATCTTAATCATACATATATTCTATATTACAAAAAATAATTTTGTATTTAATTTTTTTAATCCTTGCACTAAGACCCCCATTCCGTCTTTTACAATTTAATGTTATATTAAATCCTTACTGAGAACATACACACACACACACAAACAAACAAATAATATATATATATAATGAAACAATGGACTTAATTCATGTGACGTTATAGTCACATAATAATCACGCGTTTCTAGCTAATCAATTCAAAATTCCTGTGACGTCATAATCTCACGATAAAAGCAATCTTGTGTTTCCAGCTAATCAGTTCATGCGCTACGTAGTTGCCAACTTTTGCTCTTTGCAGAAACTTTCTCTTAAAAAGTACATTGTGTACAAAATGTATTATATTTAAAAGTAACGGAGAATAATAGGGCACCCCTGCAAAGTCAGGTTTCGTGCCCCAAGCCAAATTTTACAAAGGATTGCAAAACCATAGCATAACATACAGTGGTGCAGCTAGGGGGTGTGAAAGGGGCCATGGCCCCGGGTGGCATACGAAAAGGGGCGGCGGCAAGCACAGCGATATTTAAATTCAAAAAATAGTTCAAACTCCAAATAGCACCCGCATGACAAACTGACGGAATCGAGTGAAAGCTTTAATACACTCACAGATGCAGGAAGTTTATTAGTCGCTATGCAATCACATTCGTTTTTATATTACTTAGGCTTCTGGCAACCAGTACTGTGTGAAGTTCATGATGCTCAAAATTATTTACAGAGGGACTAAATATCCATCAATGTGCTAAGAAAACACGGGCTTTATAGACCATATTAGAAGCAAAAAGAGAGGAATTCGTCGATAAAGCTGTAATATATGCTAAAAGTTTATGTGAAAAGCGTGAAATTTCATTTGAACCCCCAAGATGAATTAGGAGGAAGCATATATTTGGCGATGGAAGTAAAAATATTCATTTATCGTACGAAGATGACTTGAGGTGAACAATGTTTTCTTCAATTGACAGAGCAACTGCTGAAATTCGAGAAAGATTCCAAAAACAGTAGAATCTAGCGCAAAAATATGCTTTTTTAAGGCCTGAAGTGATATTGAGCATGGATGAACTTAACTTAGACTTCCCCAAACTCAAGACATTAATAATAAAGTAAATAATTCTAACTAGAGCGCTTACATCTACAAGCTTTCGTAGCTACAACAGATCCAAGCTGTAAAAAAGAACTCATTAGGTCCGGCTCTCTGGGTTATTTAAAATATATTATTGAATCCAAACTTGAAGATGGCTTACCAAACATTGTCATAATGGTGAGAATTTTTTTTAACATTTGCTATCGGTAAAGTTCCAGTGGCAAGAGAAGCTTTTCTAAGTTGAAATTAATCAAAAATTATCTCAGATCGACCATATACACGTTGCTAACAAATTTAGCTAATCTGGCAATTGAACATGACATACATATTGACATTGACAGTTGTATAAATGATTTTGCTATAAAAAAACACAAAAAGTGTTTTAATCAAAAAAAAATTTAAAAGCTGCTTTTTTTCACTTTTACAAATTTTTTTGACCAATAATTAAAATAGAGAGGCTACAAATGTCCGGTCAGCCCCAGGTAGCGAAAGCCCACGTTACGCCACTGATAACATAGGCTTTGGGCAGGGCTGCTCTTACGTTTAGACATGCTAGCACATGCCTAGGGCGCAAAAAATTGGAGGGCGAAAGAGAGAAAAAATTAAAATTACAGCAAACGTACCACCACCTAACAAATCTCTTATGAGAGAAGAATTTTTTCCCCACTAAGGAAAATGAAAAGTTTAATAATTTGTTGCTATGTATTCAAAGCAATATTACAATGGAAATTGATTACAATGATGTAATTAATGATTTTGTAAATATCGAAAAAAACCTTTGTTGTATAAGTACAATGACATTGACTCAACAAATAATAAGGATGTCTAAAAGTAGAAGATAGTGGAGCAATAAGCTGCGAAAAAGATGTTAATAAACAAGTTGAAGGCAATTCATACAATAATGTGTACGCTATAATGTAATTACATAAGATTTTTTTTCATTACTTTACTGTACTAATTTACAAAAGGCTGGTGGTGGGTCCGATACCATATGGCAGTGCTGCTTTCAAACTGTAAAGTGCTCCCCAGTGCGGATAACTCTACGAGGGGGTGCGAGCATATTAAAAAGATGAAAACAAAAGATTTAAGAAAACTATTAATTTATGAAAAATAAACGAAATACATTCTGACATAATAACGTTTACACTGATATAATACACTTATAAATATATCAGTATTGCACGATGTGTATTTTATTATTAATTTAACAATACTAAATTAGAAACAAGTTTAAAAATTACCTGTGACCCCACGGGCTTTCATAAAAAAAAATGATATAAAAAATAACACTTATCTTGATAATTTGTACGTTTAAAATTAACCCTTAAAATGCCGACTAAAAAAGTTACGTGATTCCTTCCCAATGCCACCGTTTTCCGTAGGCGGGGTATGGGATGTAGGGGGGAAAAAAAGGAATAAATAACAAATGCTATGAAATATGTAAATCCTTCACAAACACTTTTAATATCTTTTTATTGCATTCGAAAGCCTTTCGGAATACTTTTATGGATAGTAGTACACAGAAAAGATCGTACTTCGGAAAGACGTATAAATACGCCGGTGGCCCGTAAGAGAATGAAGTCGTGTTGTAGCCTTAGCGTCAAAGTATAGTATTATTCAATTTAATACATTGTCATTGTATGTAAGGGGTGGGGCGATGAAAATTCGGACTGAATATTGGGTCGCTAATATTCAGAGTTTGAGAAGCTCTGCCATAAGGTAAGAAATGAATAAGAGTGCCCAAACCATGCCACCTTCTTTTCCTTACGATTTCCGGTTGCCAGTGCAGCATACGGAGGGTCCATAGGTGGTGAATATAATGGAAAGGTTCTAAAAAGATCAAAACAAAAAAAGGGAAAAACCCCTTTAAAAATGTCAAGGGGAAAAATTTTCGCCAAAACTGGCAGGGTAAAAACAGAAGGGGGACTTGGAAATAGTGGGGGGGCAATTTAGAAGTGCTTAGAGTGCCAGGGAGGTTAAAAACGTTCCTGGCTTTGGGCTCTCTAGAATCCTGCCCCCCACGATACGGGGTTGTATGTTACATCAGTGCTCTAGTACCCCACTTTTCATATTTCCCCACTAAACTTATGTGGGGGAGGGGGCTTCAGCCTCGACAGATTTAGCGTCTATCTGTCCCTTTACATGCGAATTACCATTTCCCTGCCGTGGCCACATCGAACTGATGTAGTAGAAAAATTTCTACTTCACATTTTATGGGCTCAATTCCTAACGGCCACATCACAAAGACAAACACGTGTTCTCCATTAAATTTAAAACTGACATTAAACTAACTGTGCTTGTTCTGTTTGTAAAACTTAGATAAAAATTTCAAACTTCATAATTGAGTAAGGGTGTCCATACGTTATAAAAATTAAAAAAAAATTCTTCAAAAAGATTTTAAAATAAAAAAAAAAATCTTATTCTATGTAGTTATTTTTAAATAAAATGCATTTTTTGTATATCTATGTTCGTCATTATTGTTGAAAAATATGTACTTTTTAAGAAAAAAATTTCTGCAAAGAGCAAAAGTTGGCAACAGCGAAATGCATGGACTGATTAGCTGGAAACACATGACTGCATTTATCGTGTGACTATGACGTCCCATGAGTTTTTGAACTGATTGGCTAGAAACGAGTGGTAGTCATTATTATGTGATTATGACGTCCCATGAATTTTGCCCATTGATACAAAGAGATTAAGTTTTAAGTGATGCTAACTTACATTTGTGATTCTTTTAAGCTTCTGACTGTCAAAAGACGCTGGACCTGGGCCTGATTTACAGCATGCACAGAGAGATACGTGAAAAATCCACCAATTACAAGTGTCCAAAAGGTATGCCGCACGGTTGGATCTGGATCGAAACTGTAACAATTTACTGTTTTGAGAGTAAACCATGTTAAATATTTTTGATATAACATTAAAGTATTGAGATCATTTGAACATGTGCATTGAGAAAAATATTCTCATACTTGAAAAATTGTATTCTTTCGCCTTCTTTGGCAATTCGCCAAACTTCAGATAGTCCTCCAATGTCCATAGTTCCTTTGATTGCAACAGCGAAAACAGCGGAGAACATTAACAACGCTTGGAATAAATCAGTCCAAAGAACAGCTTTCATTCCACCCTATTAAGAAGGTTGAAAAAAGGGTCAACTTAAGGATTTTGTTGTAAAACTGATCAATCAAACGTATGAGTCACTTAATTGATATAGACCTTCGGCCTGAAAAAAACCCGAGTTACTTTGTGGGATTAGAAACCTAATCCCGCAACGTTATCTTATCTCATCTCTGCTCTGAAAAAGGGACCCTTTCAATGGTGTTTTAATTTTAGGGAAAAGCCAAAAAACATAAGAGGGCCCGGATAAGTTGATGTATCCAGTATGTCCTTTGAACTGCAAGATAAGGTTTTTTTGTTTTTTAACAGAAGCTTTAACAAATTTTTTGCCGCTCTTCAGTCAAACATTGCATGAGGAAAACTTGTACTGAACTTGTTCAACAATCTCCCCTACGGTTAAGCGGCAATCTTTCATTATCAGATTTTCCACCTTTTCAACCACAGTTGCATTTCGAGGGGTCTGTGGCGCTGGTCCCAGAACGCTGGTCACTGTCTATCGACGCGCGGGTAGCCACCTTTGAATCGGTTAAACCCCTCAATTTGTGTGACCCCTATAGCATTGTATCCAAACCCTGAATCTTACTTTTTTCACGTAGAAAAATCCCCGTTTTTTACAAAAAAGTACATACCTTTGTTTCGTTCGTGTTTTTTCATCCGACCAACACAAAGCCCGCACCTCACTGAACTGATACTCTGGAACGAAGGGAAAAATTCAAGCATTTGCATTAAACTGTCACCCCTACTGTTCACAGTGACACCGTTTTAGAATATCTACTTTAAGACACGGAGAATTCAAGGTTGGATACTTTTTGAACAGATCTTGTATATTCGAGTACTTCGGAACTTCCAAAAAGATGGACTAACTAATTTAGCTTAACATGTATTCTCGTCACAAACTTTAAAATTCTCATCGCAGTTGACTAAAATACATTACGTTGAACGATAAAGCTATTGAATTAACATAATTACCATAGTAAATGAACTACTCAAATGTAATTTTTTCCAATATGGAATCCAATTTACAGAATAAATACGAGAAGAGTCTTGATAGCTTACGTTCCTAATTTCTGATCTGATAAGTAGTTCTGGAGATATTTGGAAAAAAACTTTTTGAGCACCACCTATTAAGTTTATGCGTATATATAAATGATTATATATATCGTACTGTTTTTCCTGTTTCTTATGAAAGTATATGGATGACAAAAAAAAATTTAAGAACTGAAGAAAAAGTTCTTCCGATAATACACACTCACCAGCGTAGAGTAAAAAGTACAAACAAGTCCTGTAACAAATACCGAGGTCCACTTCGAAAGACCTGTCACAGCGTTGAGAGCAATGGCTGGGGCGTATAAAATGATGGCCATGTAAATAACCTGAAAAGGAAAAATAAAATTGCGAGATCAGTAAAAAGTTTTTTTGAGAATTTTGAGAAGCTTTCTACGAGAAATTTTGTGTTGTGAAAAATTTTATCTCAAAGACTTGTATTAAAATTCTGCAAGCGAGTGTTCATTAACGTCGCACTGTAAAGCAACTTGAGAACTATTCGCGACGGATCTCATAATTCTTAATTACGGTCAAGTGACAAGTATGACATCTGAGTAGGAACCCTTTCTCTTAACTGCTAAGCAACATTAATAGGAGGACTTTTAGCTATGACAGATCAAACATGCATCAGGCGGGTCTTTAGGGGACTTGGTTTTTAACTTATGGCCTGCGTAGCCCGAGTTCATGGCCATGATAAATTTCTGCGAGAATTTTTGTATTTGCCTGGATTCTCGTAAGTTGAATTAATGTTGTACTCGAAGTAATACGGAAGCTATTGGCAACTGGACATCATGAAGTTGAGAAACTTTCAAATGATGTTGACAAATACCTCTTGACTCGTGACCTTCTGTTCTACACTAAGGTTGTCCAATATTTTTGTTGATTTTTCTGGAGGAGGGGAGGGGCTCATTTAAAGAATGTGAGTAGTTCTATACCACAAATAAAATGATCTAATACCAATGGCTACTGCTAAGCAAAATAAATAGTTAACATTCTGAAGTAGTTTAGTTCTTCAATGGTTCAACATCAGAAGTCTTCTTCAGGTATCTCTACTTTTGTCAACTGTTGTCGAGTTTTTGAACTTTAAAATATTTAGATCTTTTTCAACACAATCAATCCATCTTAACGGAGGTCTGCTCCGAGATCTGTTTTCTGAGGGTTTTGCCAGAAAGACTTTCTTGCCTAAAAGATCTCATTCCTTCTAGCCAGATGACCGACCCATTTAAGTCTCTGTAGTTTGACGAATTTTACAATATCAGGTTGTTTGTAAATTTTTATAGTGTTCTAAACAGGGCTTTAAACCGGAACCATTATTATGGTCGGAGTAAAAACCGGAACTGAACCAAAATATATATATATATATATATATCGGTTTATTTCGGTTTGATATATCCAGTCATTTTGTTACTGTAACCAACTTATCAATATTTTTTAATTTAACGTCAACCACACATAGTTATCATTATTACATGTTCACCATGTAAATACATTTTTGTTTATGATAGCAATATATTTTTTTAATACAAATATGTATAAGAATATACATGTAGGATATTCCATTTGTAAGAAGTTAGATCATATCACATTTACCGATGTCGGCAATTCTAATCAAAACAGTATTCCACATCAACGCCATCTAGCGTCCTTTTTAAAAACGCCGACATGAACCTTTTTCGCCAGAGGCCCACTAACATTCGTCGAGAGAAGTCGTGTTTCGCGCGTCAGCGCACTTTCGTCCGCGTCAGGCGGTAAATCTTAATAGTACCATAACGAGTTCTATCATTCATCCGCGCCAGGCGGTAAGTCTTAATAGCACCATAATGAATTCTATTTAATCTCAATTGCCTCCCTTAAAGTAATGTGATCTAACTTTCCTATTCTTCCGAAATATGCTTATCTAACTTTCCTATTCTTTTGAAATATTCCCCATGCAAATACTCCCCTATAATTCTTAATAAATTATTTAGTTTTCAACTAGTTTCTTTCTTGAACTATGTTGTCTATTTTATTTCAAATTAACAACACCCTAAAACCCTAGACACCACCCAAAAAACCCCGCCATCTGAAGAACCCAATTATTTTTTCGAAAGATTTCTACTCTCGTTATTCCAGATACATAAAATAAAACTATTAATTCGGAACTAAACTGAAAACCGGAACTGAAGCGATAGAAACTTTTGTAGTTGAACCGGAACGAAAAAAATTACGGTTCAAAGCCCTGGTTCTAAATTAGGTCTTCTACTCCATGATGAATTCTCTTTGACCCCATCAAGAATGGAACGTTCTTGAACTTGATTTTAGATTAAACAAAAGCAAGAGATTACTAAAACACACACATTTTGGTGTTATTTTTTTAAACCAATGCTTCGATATTTGATTTAGAAAGATTTTCAGAAATCGATTACCTGATTTATCCGTTTATTTTAATCATCATAATGTTGCTTTTAATATGTTTTCCTAATTTGCTCCCATAGTAAAAAAGAGGTTTTTTTGATTTTTAGAAATTTTTATTATATTTGAGAAAAAGCAGAGTTCATGTATTGAACTTTATGTACAACGGTTAAATTCTGAAAGTAATAAATTTGGCTGTCTTACCACTTGTATAATGAATACCGTGCTAACCAATAAACGAGCTCCTTTGCAAAAACGTTTTTCTAAGTACTGAAAAAGAATTAAAGAAAATGTTAAACACAAAACTTTAAGAATATACGATAAACAGATGTACGTGATGGAAAAAAACTACATTTCTGGAATTACAATTGCTAAAAGTGTTATTCCTTTTCTAACCATTGTAATATTATAAATATAACTCTTAGAAATTATGTGTGAACCTGAAAATTATAATTTAACTTCAAGATCTATCATTTTTTATTTAAGGTCATAAATCTTTCTTTTCATTGATAATGTAATGGATATTCGTGTACCTTATTTGTTAACACTTAAATGTTATTTTATTTTCTCGCATTACTAGAAATTAATAGAATTTGTCTTTGAAACTATTTCATGTACTGCATACAAGATTTTTCGATTCTATTTTAGAACAGAAAACAAAAAATACGGAAAGTTGCAAAAATTATTCTCAGGATATTATAAACACATTCGTAAAAATATTTCCTAAATTTAGGTTCCTTCCTTTCTCAGTGGCTCGGCAGCCTAGAGTGGGCTTTGACCTTCTCAGAAGCCTTTTCCAGACCAACCTTCTTCTTGCTAGTGTTCTCCAATGCCTAGTTCTCAAAACTAGGAGATCTTTTTCTAGGACATCAATCCATCTAAGATTTCACCTGCCCTTTCTTCGTGTTCCAATTGGTTGAGCATTGAAGACTTTAAAGGTTCTATTAATAAAGGAAAATAAAAAATAATATGTTTGCTAACAATAACTGGGTGTTTACTTTTTACTAACAAATAGGGTTTAAATTTACGCTGATCGGGGTGTCCTGAGAGTCAACGTTCCAGAAGATGAGAAAAACATGGGTAAATTTCTTAGAGAATAAATTTTTGGTGGATTATAAGTATCTCTAAGAAAATTTTCCTCAATTCTAGTATTTCTTATTATTCCCCAAACCTCTCAAAAATTCTACTTATTTATTTGCAAAATTTTTAAATTTTTCTATTCTATTTCCCATGCTGGACTTGCTTCTCACATCTGTCTCATACCCTTCCTCCATTCTTTTCAGGCAGCCAATCCAGAGCTAAAATTACACTATTATCAGCCAATGAGGACATTTACTATCAAACAAACTTTACTGTTTATGCGCTGCAGTGGTGCAATACTCCAATTTTCACCACCTTCCTTCTCATCCCCACTGCTCAAATCAAGAATTTTTACTTTCACAGGAAAAAAAAATTCTTCATTTGATATTCGTACATTCAATACTTTCATGAAAAGTACTGAGAGAGAGAGAGAGAGTTATATTAACGTCACACTATCAAATGAAGAATATCACGCAATTGGCGACGGACTCAGTTATGTCTTAAGACTTCTTGAGACCCTGGGCCACTACAAAAACGTAAGGCGCCCCCTATGACCCTTAAAAGTAGACAGTACATAGCATACGTTGTCAAATACTTGTACAAACAATAACCCAAAACAAATAAATTTGCTCAACTTACAATCACACAAGTCCGCTCGATCGACTGCCGCTTTGTCTGCATGAGTAATAATGGTGTAGGGTGGTAGAGACAGGTCTGTACTGGACGACGGTCATCACAAGCAGGTAGTTGACGTATTTTTTCGGAGAATACAACCGGGAAAAACATTTGACCGTTGAAATTATTCGAGTTATTATATTCTTAAGGTTGAGTCAAGACACAGACGAGGCCCCTATTGCGGCCAAGACTCGGGCCTACTTGACCCATGCCTTAAGGTATCCGACTACCCTGAAATCATTTTTTTCAAAATTGACAATTTTTTTATGATTTTATTTTATATAGGCCATCTTATTAGTTTAATAAAAATACCAAGTTATTTATTTTCCATTCACTAGAACAAGAACTACACGTCTTTTAATAAAAGCAGATGCCATAACTTTACACAAGATGCCAAACTTTAAAATGCGTTTTTTCGAAAAACTCAAACAGGAACGGCGATTGCTCAAAAAGTTTTGAAAAAAAATTGCTGAAATTTTTTGTGTATGTTTTATATAACAGTGGAAATGCTTTGATCTTCAGATTTATCAATCACTGTTTTATTTCAATATTTAAAGTCATTTATGTGAATATAATCACTATTTTTTTATGCAATTTCATATAGTCACTAAGATAAAGTGCTCTAGTTTTTGTAAAAATTAAAATATCTCTTATCTCTGATGGTCATTTTAAACAGTGAATAACAAAGAAACACATCAAAATTGAAAAATTGAGAATTTGTTCATAAAATTTTTGTACAGAGCGGGCCCTGTTTAAGTAATTTTTTGTACATTTTCACCAGGTTTTTTCCCATTTTAATAGCTATAATTTTTTTTTTTTTTCTGTTTTCAATTTTAGAATTTTTTTCTTTAAAATATACTAAATAAATCTAAAAATTACAAAAAAATCCCCATATCTCCATTTTTTCAAAAAAAAAGTGTCGCAAGTAGTCGGATACCTTAAGACGTTCCTGGTTGATTGATTGATTCAATATTAACCAAGCACTGTTCAGCTACAGGAGGGCTTTTGGCGACGGACCACGTAATTTTGAACCATGGTCAAGTGACTTGGACGACACCTGAGCTGTCACCCCCCTCTCCTAACTACCACACCATACCAACGGGAGGACGTTTGAGCTCTCGACAGATATTTAACTTGCATTGCTGCCCTACACGGCGGGTCTTTAGTGGTACTGGGCTTGAACTCGTGACAAGGCAAAGCCACGATTCGAAACCTATACCACTCGGCTACCGCGGCCCCAAAAGATGTTCCTGGACGGTCCTCGTAATTTTGAACACAATGGTCAAGTGTGGAAGAAGAAAACACCCGAGCTTAACCTGAGCCTCTCTAAACTCCCACTCAATGCAAACGCGAGTGAACCTCGACAGACTTAACATGCATCCGCACCTGCAAACGGCGGGTCTGTTGTGGCATTGGAACTGGAACCCATGACTCGACACGAGTTCGCGACCTGACCATTCAGTTACCATGGCTAAGAAAAAAATATATGCCAGAGATAAATTTCCTACAAAGATATACAGGATGTGTTCTGAAAGTAGTAGGAACATTCGACAAAGTACAAACGATTGGGAATTTCAAAATCCTTCCACATCTGTACATTTCTACCAACGAGTTTTCCAGTTTTCGTACTCCTCCAGGAACGCCTGGACCGGAATGCTGCGTAGCTTACTCATCATGGCCTTTTTAACCTCTGAAGGAGAGAAGGACCGTTCTGGGTACTTCCAGTTCCGAACTAAGTCGTAACCAATCACGCCAAAACGATCGTCAACGCGTGATGTTGGTACTGATTCATATAGATATCACACCGCCACTACTCCCCGCCAGTGTTTCGGCGAAAGCGCAACGATACCATATCGTGGCGAGTATGTGTAAGCTCAGTCACTCTGGTGGTTGCGCTTCGTGCGAGACGGTTTTGAGAATTGTGTCATTTGTGGAACGAATTTGATTGCGCCATTTGTGTGAGACGACTTTTGAGAATTGCGTCAATTTTTTGACGGCTTAGTGTATTGTGCGGTGGATAGATGGCGCCACGACTGCGGCGCGTGAAGGTGCAGGGTTCCTTTGCACGGTCAGGTCACCAATGAGGAGGAAGATCCGTTCTGGGTACCTTCCATTCCGAACGCAAGTACGTAACCAATCACCGCAAAACGATCGTCAACGCGTGATGTTGGTACTAGTTCATATAGATATCACACCGCCACACCTCCTCTACCGGTCAGTGATGCTTCCCCTTGAGCGTCAATTTTATTCTTGGGAACAGAAAAAATATCTGGCGGGCCAAGTAGAGAGGGATGAGGCAGCGTTGCCTCATTGTGCTGGGCAAGATACTCCACTAACACTTTCCTCATGGCTAAGGTTCCTGTCACGATCTCAAACACTTGGGTTTGAGGAATGCTCAGTTCATCAGCAATCATTCTGATACTCCTCCTACGATCACTGTTCAGTAAATTTTTTCACTCGACAGTTTGGTTGGTTTTTGGTGAAGCGTCCGGGTGGTTGTTCCCCCACCCCCCCTAACCTTTCGGAAAATTTTTGCCACTCAAAAACACCCCATCTACCCATAGTGTCCCCGACCTTTTAATCATGTTGGAGTTTTTTTGCCTTTTACCAAACACTTTGATGGGTATCGCTGCTAAAACCCCCATGATTCTCCGGCTTTTGGTTTAAAAGGCCCCGCGTACAACACCTGTTTTTTTCTAGACTGCTTTTTTCCCCGGTCGAATTAGAATGCGGGGGAAAAGGTCGTCGGGCCCCATTTTTTAACTTTCCCATATCCTCCTCCACCGACGTAAACCCACACACGCCTCTTGTCCGCCCGTTCCCCTTGGGAAAAAAATAAGCCACCTTTCAGAACAGACCCTGTAGTTAGAAAAATATTTGAGAACTACTCCATTTTTGTAACTCAGGAAGTGCACATTCATCAATTTTTTTTCCACTTCAGGCTCCGCGACATTTAAACCCAGCTTTTCCCCAAACGGGGCACGCCCCGGGGGTGCTAACCTACTAGGGGGGCGCAGTATATCAAAAGTTGAAAATAAAAAAAAAAAAAATATTAATTTAATGAAAGAATTAGATCAAAAAAATTCTAATAATAAACAATACACATTTATACAATAAAATGGGATACATAAATGTATCAGACTGCATATGTTTTGATCTTTTCATCTTTTTAAAGGGGGTGAAAAAAGTAAACCCTATTGGCTTTCACTAAAAAATTTTGCCAATTTAATACTTGTCTTGTAATTTGTGAGTTTATAATTAAAGTGTATTCAGCTTTAGTGTCAAAGTATTATTGAACTGAGTACATTTTATTATAGAAGGGGGCCATGAAAATTATGATTGAAAAGGGCCCCACATTGAAAGTTTGAAAGCACTGAAATTTTAACCACTTTATGAATTTGTCATTAAATTATATTCGGGAGATTTATCTTACCAAAACTTCATTGGTTGTCTACATGAACAGTTTGATTTATATTTAAAGTTTCCTTTAGGCAATGACAATCTTTCTGCCGCGTGCAATATTTAGATGAAATCTTGAATTTATATATGCTCAGTATCTCTGCTTTTAATTATAATAAATTCCGGGAAATTTAAAAAAATTTCATGCGTAATCGACATTAAGGCATCTTCGGGTTTAAAGAAAAAAGGAAATTTTGGGAAAATTTTTTTTAGATATAAAAAAATAAAAAATTAAGTATTCTGGCTTCCTATCCCTTTTGGGGCGCATTTTTTTTCTACTTCTCATTTTTACCGAGTTGATTCATTTTTACTGGTATAAAATGTGTTTCGCGTATTTTCTATGCTGTAATGATAAATGGGCTATGCCTTCACGTATTGAAACAAAAATAAAGTACTCATGGAATATTTTGAAATTTTTACGAACACTATATTATTGAGGTATGAGTTATAATTTTGCAAATTTTCATGGATGTTGGGGCTTTTTTCTGTCTAAAAATTTTTCATGTTTATTTCAAGCCTCACTTTTCCCGAAGACAGCTTTAAAAAATCCCAAAAGATTGATATGGATTCTCAAATAGAGCCTAAAAGGGAAAATAACAGATATTAATTTCCAAAAATTTAACTAAAAAAAATTGGTATTGTTAAAGCTACAGCACCCAAATTTGCAAGCAAATTACCCACTTTCATCAAAATTGACATGATTGGGGATTTTTCTTATAAATCTTTGGGGGATATCAGGGGGTTTGCGTGACGCCAATTTTGCTACGGTGGGCGCTAAAAATTCCGAAAAAACAAGGTCACAAATACGTTAAAAATGAAGGAAGGAAATACACCCACACAATACCTCGAAAGCACTGGCAGCTTCAAAAGAAAAAACTGGGAAAAGAAAGGGGGAAGGTTTAAACCACATAACCTATGTTTACAAAAGAACGGGGTGGGGATAAACTCCCTCATAAATGGTGGGGAGACAAAAAAATTCCCTGAAGGAAAAAAAAAGGCGACGGGGCTACCGGCATGCTTCGGCTGGCAAGGAAGTACTCTCCGTGAGGTTTTCTACGACCCAAGAAGTAGTAATATATCCCGATACATGTTGAAAGTAACAGCATTGCTGCAAGTATCACATAATCGAACGCTGTGAGGGATCCCTTGGAGAAATCCATGCTCTTTCGCTCTGGTTCTTTTCTCTTTTCCTGTAATAAGAGAAATTCAGATTTTCACTTACAAAATGAGAAGATTTTGATCACTTTATAGTTTAATTTTATGTTCAATAGATGGGGGGGCCACGGCAGAATTATGGAAGACCATCACAAAAAGTTTTCAACCCAAAACAATTGGAAACAAAAAAAGGCAGATCGATTCGAAGGGGGTTTGATGGCCTTAAAAAAAAAGGCTTCCTATTTTTTGAAAACTAAAATTGAAAACACCCCGCAGGAAGAAGGCTGGCCGGGAAAAGACTTTTTTGAAAAGACCCGGCTGTTGGCCTGGAAAAAAAGACGTTGCTGAAATCATTTTATGGATTATTAACGTATCATTAAGGAAATATCAAGGGTTGGGGGCCGGGGGTTAGAGTGGGCATGGTCCGAAGTCAGGCGTAAGTCAGGGATCAGATGACGCCCCAAAAGCTCCTGAAGAGGAGCTGATAGTTTACATCGGATAAATAACCTTTTCTGTGATGTGGATGTTAGTAGAATATATTACCCGCAGGGGGTCCTCGTCCAAAAAAAACTTAAATTATGAGGGGGTTTCCCATCCCCATCCTGCCTTTAAACATGACGTAAAACACACACACACCATTAGATGCGGGGGTAACCTTTTTTTAATTTTAAAAAACTGATAAGCATTTAGGATGATACCTGGCTTTTAAACCCCCCCCCTCCAAACTCCTGCACCAGGACAACGACAGCACTTTGAGACCGGATCTTTTCGGCTAAACTCTAACCCCCCAAATTTGCAGAACATAATCGAAAGATCGTGGGTTGAGTCCCAGGGGTGGCCTAACTGGAATATTTTCTTTTTTACTTTACTACTTTATTTGAATAATTAAATTTAAAATTTGAATAAATGTTCAAAACAAAAAAAAAAAAAATGTGTATTTATTTTAAAGTAAAAATTATTTTTGGCGTCGATTAAAAATTTTTAAAATTTTTTGCAGGGCAAAACTTTGGGGAAAAAGGGGAAAAGGGGGCCCAGCAGAGTTGAACGAATAACCCCGTCAATCGGACCAGCCAACAAACCGAGATAATCACGATTTAAATATATTTATAAAACCCCTGCACACAGGGACAATAGGACCAATAATATGCGGAGGGGGTCGAAAATGGGAATGATTTGTGTGACTCGTTCTGTATATTTCTAGACAAAAGGGTTTTCCCCTC
>BMAV01018275.1:32113-45005 GCA_019973955.1 Trichonephila inaurata madagascariensis | reverse complement strand
CTCCGTCCTTCATTTTATTCTACTGTTGAGCAGCGCGCGCCGACATCACGCGTTTTGCGTACGCTCACATCGCTTCTGACGTTTTGTTCCTGATATTTGCATACGCATGACGTTTCTTCTGACTTACGTGTTCACTGTACTGATCTCCAGACCTCCTTTTCTGCAATTTCATGGCTATCTGCTAAATTTTTACATAGTTGCTTAAGTTTTGCACACCAGTATATATATATTTCAGGTTCTAACAATTAATACCGGTAAAATCAGTATAATTCATGCAATTTTTGTATGAGAACCTTTTGTAGGGAGTGCAAATCAAGACTGTATTGTTATTTCTAGCACAACCACAAGGGTGGCATCAGTTTTTTTCTTCAGTGACTTTCAGAAGAATGAAAGGTTAGCCGAATGGTCATGGTCGCTAACTCATGGCCGACGCGATCTAGTTGTGTATTTTAAACCTAGTGCCTCTGAAGCCTCTTAGTGTAGATGGATTGATGTACATTAAATATGCTGCGAGGTTCAAAATTCTTCTGTGGCTTGTTGTCGTAGTTAGAAAAGGGATGTCAGTTCACATATCTTCCTCTTCACATGACAATGGCTCAGAATTAAGGTCCGTTGTCAACATCCCCGTTTTACTTCACAGTGCATTCTAAATACAAATAAAATCAAACCAAATAGAATGAATAGAGGAGTACTAAATAGAATATTCAGACTGGAAGCAGGTGTTGGTCAAGTGATTTCTTTAGAATTTTCGAAGTTGCTCAAGGACTGGAGCCCGTTTTGTCCCTCCTGTGTATGTAAAGGTGAATTCTGCCACATTTGATGTTGATGCATCGTTGCCAGGGGCGTAGCCACCGCCGTATCAGCCTTATCAATGATACGGGGCCCCCAAGCCTTAGGGGCCCCAAAGTGCGTCAGAAAAATATCGCAAGATATTAAGAGGCTCCGAAAGAGGGCCTCCGAGTAATTTAGATACAGGGCCCTCTCAAGACTAGCTACGCCAATGATTGTCGTATAGGTTTTTAGCTTTATGTTGGTCCTTTTCTTGAATTTTCTCAAGAATAAGCAAAAATTGACGTTTTTACAAAATTTTAACACATAATTTATTATTATTTTTTCTTAATTGTATTATCTCATATGTCTACTTTTAGAGTTTACCGTCGAGTTACAAAATTTAATATTTTTCTTTCATTATTAAGTCGCATTTTTACACAAGCGAAACCAAACTTTACTTTTCATCAAAACTGCTATAAATCAATTAAATGCTAGGTGGAATGAAGAAATTTAATAGCGCCAAGCCATTAAAATTCTTCGGTTTTTTTTCCTACCACCATCGATTCTTTAACAGATTTCTGTGATTTTTTTCACCGAGTTAATTTTTTATTTTTCCTTCATTAATCAAGGTTTAGCCATTTTTTCTGTCATTTCTCTTTCTCTACGATCTCCTTCTTCTAACACCAGAATGAGTAGAAAATTCATTTTAAGGACGATGTGTTCCTTAACTTTCAATAGTATTTATTCTGTTCGAATTCTAACGATTTAACTATATTTTTAAATGTTACGTGTTAGAGAATTTATTTCATGAATAACACTCTGGAAAACATATAACGGTCTAAAAGGTGTTATTGTTTAAAATAAGCCATGACATATTGAAGTTGGGTGTTAACTCCGGATAATAAGGTTTGATTTAATAGTAAAATCTAAAAACACTTCTGAAAACTTGTGACATCTCTCGCGTTCTTCTTCTAACATAACTCCTACGTTCTTTGACGGCCACGATTAATGGCAAAACTTTTCCAACCCAATTCTAAGAGGAAAAACGAATCAACAATGCAAATAAAATATCCTTTAAAAGGATAGAAAATTTAGTGAGAGTGGAGGGCAATCTTAGAGAAAGCTTGAGGTGGAACAGTTCGGAACAAGTGTTTAGACGACCTACTCACAAGAAAGACGGAAACGCCCACCCTCGATAATAATATTTATAAGGAGGAGCAATTGTACACGAGTACATCTATCTGCCTACAAGTATCAGAATCGATGAGTCTTCAACCAAGGTAGGAGGATTATATTCTAAACGATAATATAATATAGAAAGCGAGATTAGGTAGATAATTAATTATATTTTGGATAAGTGATCTAGTTGTGCGATCTGACTTAAATAATCGGCCTACTTTGTGGTTTATTCTCACTTAATATAAGTTTGTTCATTATATATAAGTAATTTAAGTTAAATTCTTAATAAAAGTTGTATTAAGAATTATAGAATGTCTCATCCTTCCGATAATCCCACACCTCTAACTTACGCGGACTCACCCCGTCATAGCTATCGACAGATGGCTATGTCACAAACTTAACTAATAATTCATTTAGTATAAAAACAAAAATTTTAATTCTACAGAAAAATACTGCTTGAGATAAAACATTACTCAGCAACACTCAATACAATTTCTGCATCAAAAAATAATTAAAAATGCAGCTCAACAACTGATCAATGAGTTGCTTAGAAAGTTAAAAAAAATATAGTAAATGTAGAGCTAACACAGTTTTATCTGCTTTTTTCATACAATCTTAAATACCAGTTGTGTGTTTTATTGAATTTGCTTAGTTTGGTTGGATTGTTACATCACTTTCCACCTCAATTCTTAAAACGATTAACACTAAATTGAAGCTACATGTTTGGAATGGCATCCAGATGGCGTTGTAGTTACCAGTCTAATGTATTTCGATTTAGAAACTGAATCACTGTCTATTTGCATGGTATCTTCTTGTAAGACGAAATCTAGTCTTAATCTGTCGAAAGAAAAGGTATCATTGGTTCTCTTTACTTTCAGAGTATGAAATTTTGAATTCCGTTTCTAGACCTTGTACGAACCTCTATACGGTGGATCCAATGATGAATCCACATCATTCTAACCCACAAAGAGATAACAATACCATGGATCCACCTTAGAAAACTCTCTCTTCACAAATGTTTTGTGAACAGCAGGGCTATATATATATAGTTGTGGGCGAAAATTCATCATGTGTTCCCTGAAACCACGTAACTACTTCTAGGATTAACTCATTGACATTCTACCATTCAAAAATTTCCCCTGGTGGTTTTAAAATTTACAACAAACTAATTCTGCTAAACTAACTTTCAAATCTTTCTTCAGACTAGTGCTTAGACTCAGGAACGCTTTGGCAATCCATTCGAACCACTTACATGAATTGTCACATTACAACGATGTCTTAACTTGTTGGAGGAACCGTTGCGCAATTTTGTTTGCTTTAGAGTGATAAGCTGTTGTATGAGTTTTATAAATGCCAAGATATTTAGTGAGCTAACAAAAAAGATCATTCTCAAAATTTGTTCCATAGTCGGTTGTGACTCGATGGAACTCCTACATTATCGAACTAGTTCTCGAAAAAAAACTCTAGGTATTAAATCACATGTTTGATTTAAATTGGAAAGGCTTCCGGGGGCACCGGGTATAGCTATATATACATGAAAATAAAAATATTTTCACTAGTAGATGGTAAGGGTTTCACAAAATCTATCCGAACATGGGTAAACCTTTCCACTGCTAACGTGAACCATAAAGTTTGAATTTTGCTTATTGACATAACATGCAGGATCTGCATCATAGATGTTACTATGAATCTGAGAGAGACAGAAGGATAGAGGAAAATCGACCTTTTCCAACCAAATATATAAAAACTTTAAGTTAATAAGGGTATATATATTCAGAATCGTGTATTGAAGATAGAACAATGTTGTCAATTGAAGAATATTTTGTGAAGAATTGATCGAAAAATTCTTCAAGCTAACTAGAGCATAATTTCCGTTTGGGGACTGCTCACCTGGAATAAAATGGGGCCGATGATGATTCTTGTAATATCTCCTTTCATAAGTTATTCCTTCCGTTATATTCCCTAGGAATTTGCTCTCCCGATTCTATATTTTCCGCATACCAGGAGAGCCCTTACCCTTTAACAAAACAATGCACTTTGCCATTACTCCGTAATTGTATTCTAATGGTTCGATGAAATTTCTCTAACCATGACCTTTCTCCATTAGCTACCTAGGTGATCTAATTTGAGTTTCATCCAGTTGTTATCCAGATGTACATTACTTTTTCAACCTGTGAGCCTGATTTATCAAATATTCTTAAGCTATGGGAGATAGTTAAAAGATCGTGGATCCGTATATGACTTCCACACGCTTCCGGTGCTTTGCTTATGACGAAACGAAATATACTTGAAATATACCTTAATATTACACTCAAATGTCCCATTAATTAATTTTCTTTCATTCGTAAAATAGAGATCATCATTGGGTTTATGACAGTAACTACGTTTCACTTAAAATATAAGCAACGAAGCACTTAAAAGACATTTTATATATTCTTGACATTTAATAAAAATTTTCTTGGTAACAACATTTTTTCTGTGCATTTATTTCCAAAATACTTTTAACTAATTCTTGAACAAAATTTGTCCCATCAAAGAGCGGATATTTCATCTTCAAAATGACTTATTAATTTACAGATTTCTCTCCCTCTCTAACTCTCTCTCTATATATAATTAGTCTTATAATTTAGCAAGATTTAGTATCACTTTAAGCATAAATGCTGGTACTGTGGCAATAATCTAATAAATACGAGGAATGTAAATTAAGTAATGGCAACAGACAAAAATTCAATTTTTAATGAACTTGTTATGAGAATGAGAATTATTACCTTTTTTATGTAAACACATTAGAAAAGCTTATAATCCTTTACCAAATATTGTGAAGCTATTGAAGACCATTGACAAGGTGTTAATCGTTGATGCCAGCGACGGAGCACCCTTATGCGTGGCGTTCAAATGAAATGTCCTAAAATAGGCGGTCTGGGACCTTCAACTTCGGAAACAAATGGGAGTCACAAGGAATTATGTCATGTAAGTAGCAAGGGTGTCCTTCAACCACCGTCTCAATAGGAGGGCGACATTGTTTGTGACATGACAATGTATGATCGTTGTCATGCAACACGATAAGTTTTGCAATAAACATGTATCAGTCAATCGATGGTCTATCAAAAGGAGACCGCTCGGGATGCCAATCTGATCTTGAGGAATGGAAAGCCGACCTGCGTGTTGCAAATCCACAGTCTCATTTCAACCCGAACGAAACGCCTTAACCCACCGTGAAACCATCCTATGCGGTAATACATTCTCGTCACAGGCTTCCAGTGATTCTTGATAACATTCTGTTGCATTTTGGCTACTGCAACCTCTTCACTTAAACGCCCCACAACAACTGCCCTTCTAAAGGCTATACCACACGAAAACGTATTTGGGGCTATTTTAGCCCAGCTGCCATAGCAATGACCTCGAACAACTTTTTCCAAGTGAGCTGAAAGAATTTCTCGAAATTACAGCCAATGGAGTTCATTGGCTCCCTACGTCATAAACAAGATTGCAGTAAAGATGGCAGTCTTGGCTTCGCCAAACGCATCAGAAATGGCGTATAATATTTTAATGGCAATTAATCCCTTTGACAGAATGACTCTCCATTTCTCTTTAGGACTGACAACAAAAGCACGAGCGGAATAAAAAATAATAATATTGGATGTTCGTTTTCCGAAACAGAAAAATCGGCGAGTAATTTTTCAATGTGTAAATATGACGCGGCGGTTTAAGCCTATCGTTTAGTTTACGACAACCCTTCACTCTCACAACCACTTAAAACGGTTGTGTTCGGTTTTGACGGAGATTATTTGGCTGATTACACAAGGTATTTTTGATAGGTTTTTTTTTTTTTTCTTTTTTTTTGTAATTTAACTGTATTTCTTATTACCGGCTACTATACGCACCATTTTCCTCCCTTAATACGAATTTTTCTGTATTCAAAAGCTTCATTCAAATTCAAATTACAATATTATTCCAAATGTCAATATTTTGAAAATATTTTTTAACTTCATGCATTTCTATTCAACAAGATCAATAATCTCATTATAATTTTAGGTATTCTTATTTTGACATATCGGATGGTATATTTTTTTATTTGACACAAAAAGCCAACAAATCAATATTTCTAAATATTACAATAACATTTTTTTCCTAACATTATTCCTTTCGAGTTTAAGTCAAAGTTTTTTTTTTCAGTTATGAGAAAATAGCTTTTGTAAATAATGACTGAAGTCGAACAATTATTATTACAAGCCCCACATATTCTGATTGAATTACTGTTTGAAATATTTGTGCCAGAATCAAGACGTAATAACTTTGAATAACTGGAAGAAGGAAACGCTAAGGAACAACTCTGAAATTGAAATAAACAACCATTAAGAGTGTGATGACAGTAGCTAAGTACTTGTGGTCATTGTTGTCGCAAATTTCTCTTTTTTACGATTTCTTCATTTGATTGAAATGAAATGACTTAAGTCTGTAGTGATTAATTACCTCAGGGAAATATATTAGGACTAAATCTAAGTGAATAATGGAATCAAAAGAGATTAAGCTGAACGAATCGGAATTGTTTTGAAATTACTAGATTTTGAAAGCGGCAAATTAGACTTTGAGTATAATTTATTTTTGATAATTACTTTAATTTAATTGGATAAGAATGATGATACAGAACGCTTTAAATTCCATTATCAAAGAATCGCGCTTTTTCTCATCAGAATGATAAAAATGTACGATGGAGAATTGACAGTTTTTATGATTGAGAATAGTCTCGTGTGCCAAAATATGACACTGTGACGTTTGAGATAAATGAAGGTAGCGTAATATTTATTAATTTAAATATTTAGTTTATTTACTTTGCACCTCTTATTCACTGGTTATTAAAAATGTTATTGAGTTCATTAGAGCTCAAATTCTGATGTTTGTGAGGGAGGCGGTTGCGTCCGTTTTCAGCGATGTTTTCAAACCATCTCTCCTCTGCCCTCTCTAGGGTCTTTTTTAAGTGGTAATAGTCGGCACCTTTATCTTCGAGTTACATTCGGTTCGTGGGCTGAGTAGCGGGTCTCTTGTGGTGTTAAAGATTTTCGGAGCAATGTCCAAGACAAGACTACGCAATATTTTAAGGGTGCAGGTATTCATTGCGCGTGGTGATCATATGCACAGAAAAGAAGCCGATTTACAACTGTATGGCGGGAAATGTTACAACACCTACTACATAAATTCAAACTCTACCATAGAAATAATCATTCTTAAAATATTTTTCTGATCACTTTTGATAAGTCAACCACTGCCGTAGCTAGTTCTGAGTGGGCTCTGTATCAAAATTCCTTCAACCCGTTTTTTAGATATGAGGTACCCTGTTAGTGGGATTGTAGATATACATGTTCGGGCCTCTGCAGTTTGAGAGCCCCCACCATTGATACGGCTGATATGGCAGTAGCTACGCCCCTGATATCAACATAATAATATAACCTAAATCTCAGTAAAGAATAGAGGAATTAGTTCTAGTCATTTGTTTTCATACTGTGTTCGTCTATTGCCCTTTTTTTCGAATGCCTTTTTATTTCTGTTCTATGATACAACAATTATGAACTACAACCAAATGTCACTGATAACACTTGAGATGGCATTTATTGATCTAACTTCCCGCCATGCTACGGGACATTAAGCTTTGATAGTGTTTTAAAACTTGCATTATTAAAAGTTTATTATTAGTTATTTTTTTTTATTTTCGTTATGACAAGTCCTTTGAAAAATTAGGACTAAAAAAATATTCACGACTTAAGACCTCAAGAGATGCTAAAACCAATCATATGGCGTTCTCTTTTTTTCTTTTCTTTTTTTTCTCTTACTGCCCATTTACTAGTTCACATAAACTCTCTTTCACTTTTGTTTTCGTTTAAAGATTATATTTATAACCACCTGAGGCTGGAACAGCTTATAGATAACCTGACGAATTTGTATTTAAGGAATAAAATTTGGAGTCTTAGATTTATAGAAAGAACGTCGTGAAGTGGGTCTAGCGTCAACTAAATATTTCAAAAGTTTTGAATATGTTTCAAAATGATGCAAATCACTAGTTAGATGTAGCTCGTCGAGTTACATAAATGGCGAAATATTTCCCAATAGTTTTGCTACCTTGTGTGTAAGTGTGTTAGTGAAAGGGAGAAATTATGGAGCTGTTTATCTTTGCAAAATAAGTGTTTCAGAACAAAAGTCTCAGGTTACTGCATGAGGCAATTTCAGTAAGTATACGTGTTTACGACTGGTTATGCTTTTGTTTTCAGAAGGTATAAAGCTGATAACTCTGTAGTATTTAAATAGATCATAATCTACACTTATCTATGGTGCACCAGCTGCAGCGTAGATTGTTCAAAACAAGAGAATGAACTACATTCCAGGTATGCCCGTGTGACCAGAAGGACTCCAGTATGAATGGATAGAAACATCCCACGACAAGCGTTAAAAATTTTGATATGCGCTTTCGTCGAGCTTTTGCAACATGTATAAAGAGTCATTGATGTTTACTATAAACCACGATCTATTAGTGGATAGCATTTTTAACACTTATTAAAAATAGCTCAGTTCCAACATTTTCGTTTGCAATTGTATCAGGCTAGAAGTGAAAGCACAACTAAATAACTTAATCATTTTCTCTAATAATTCATATTTCAATTTCAGAAACTATAGTCGTTATGATTGTCTAGCATCATCATGGTATATCTGACCTGAAATATGCAACAACACATTACATGACAAAGTGATATCATAGCTTGGGTTGCCATCCCTTTTGACAGTTAATGACAACTGGCTAGTATTTGCGGTATTAAGATGACTTAACGATATGTATAGATGACATTCTGTGGCCTGTAGCACTGCCTTACCATTTACAACGTACCCAGTCATTTTTCCTTAGAGCTTGTCCTATATCCTTATATTTGACCCATTTGAAACATCTGGGATGTAATTGATTTACTTCTATGAGTACAACTGTCATCGCGCTCGAGTGATTAAAGAAAATGTGACTCAGAGAAACTGATAGTCCATTTTTCCCTATGACAATATATGTACTTAGTCACAGTATTCCATAACAATATAATGTCAGTATTTCTGCTCATTCTTAACGTACACACATTCTACTAAACACTGATGTTGTCTCTTACTGCATTATTCTATCTTCTGGAAATATACAGGGGGGGGGGGGTTATCAAATTAATGGAAACACTTAGATTAAAAAAAATATCAGTATTGTGAAGATCCACTTTTGGCACGCATTGCAGCTTGGATTCGCCTAGGGATCGATTCATACAAGTGCTGGTTAGTGTTTAGAGAAATATTGTACCATTCCTTATGGAGATATTGTGAAAATCAGGGGGGAGATGGCCGGTGAAGGATATCGATTCCGTATTGAACGCTTTAAAATAAGCTATAATGGTTCAATTATATTGAGATAGGGTGACTGTGCGGCCCAAGGTAGATGTTTAACTTCATCCTCATGTTCATCAAAACATGATAGGACATGTTCCGCTGCATGTACATTAGTTATTATTTTATGCAAGTTCTCGCAAAAAACTAACTTCCATTACATGTGCTACACTGTCGTCCGTACTATTGCATTTTCATTCTCCCACAGCTGATTAAACTAGGCATTCACTTTAATGGAAAACATCTGTCATTAATTGATAAAATGTCTAATGGAAGCGGGACTTGAATCCTACGTCTTATAATATATGTATATGAGTTCTTAAATTTTACCATTTTGCATTTTGTCCGGAACTGTGATGTTGACTCCTCGTCTGGCCCCGGTGTGTGATTTATAGACTTTTATTTCAAGTAGAAATAGATAATCGGAAGTGTTTAATATAATACATATATTAATTAGAATCCATGAAGTGATACTATTTGAAAACTTGAAAAGAGTGAAGTAAGATGATTTAATAATATATGATAATTCTTTCTTTTCTTATAATTCTGTTGATTAAATTTAAGGAACCCTCAAATGCTATTATGCTGGAAAATTAATCTACCTAGCATTAAAAAAAACTAAAATTGATGCTCTATAATTTTTTTTTTTAAATGTAAAATATATTTACTTATTTTCTTCCATTGTCGTTGATATCAAGTATCTGCATTTGACTTATAGCCAGAGTAAAAGCTAACGTTTTTGTAAAACGCACTATACCTTTCTTAGAAAAGTTTTACTGTTTAGACTCTTTTCATTTATCTTCACAAAAAATTTAACTCCGTCCAAAATCCTTTCATTACATTTTAAAGATACAGAAAAGCTTCCGAAGAAGTTAAAAAAAAAAAAAAAAACTAATGCTACAATTATTTAAAAAACTGAAAATAGTTTGTGGCAAGTAGCTTTTTTGATCATAATCAGTTACATAAAGCAATTACTTACGTATAAGATGATTTGTTAAATTAATTGGGTTATTACATACTATCGCAACCTATTGGCGGCATTGTATGAAATGAAGCATATGATTGCCAATTCAGAGCATATGACACATGTAAAATTGATTGATATTGGCAATTTAGCGAATTGAACGTTAGCGATTGTTACGATAACATGTAAGTACCATTAATTGAATTATAAAATTCAAATAATAAAAATATCGATTGGATTATTTTACGGTCTTACTATTGAAAAAATTTGTTTTAAAAGATAACTCCTTCCTTATTCATATTGTTGTTTTCTTTTCACAAATAATTTTATGTTTCACTTAATTAAATAAACACCGAAATTGTTATCCTATTTTTAAAAAAATACGTAATGAAATTAGAAAACTAATTTTTACAAAAAATTTTGTATTTTATTTTTTTCTTATGAAACGAAATTCCTTTTTTTTTATTTCTATGAAGCAAAACGATACATTGAAGAATAATTAATTTACATCCAAAATTAAATGAAATCAAATACCTTAACTCTCTTAATATTTTTTTAAAAAAATCAGAAAATGACGAACAATCGCAATTTTTATGCATATATAAATCCATTTAATATAAACGCAGACATTTACAGATGTTCTATATTTAGAAGAATTTTTTTTAATTAAAATATAAAGAATAAACAAATAAGAAACAAAAAAAGTAAAAAAAAACAGTCTTAAACCATTACTAGAACAATGCTATTTATAGCACACTAAGAAGCAATCCATTAATTATCTGATCTATTTTTATCTAACAACAGCCTCTAAGGAATAATTAATTATGACATAAATAGAGAGGACAAGATTATTTGTTGCGCATTGATTTTTTTTTTTTTATTTGTGATGGAAAGGTCTTCGTAGGCTGACAGGATTTGTAGCAAAATGTGTATTACGTTGCTATTACATACCTTTTAATTCCATTGTTAGGGTACCTATAAAATATTTGGATTTACAATAATACATAAAAATGTATCTTAAAAAATTGCATTTATATATGATGTCCAATATTGTACAATATTAACACAAATATTGCATTAAATCATATGATGCGAAGAGTTCACTCATAAATTTTTGTCCACTTTTACACGAGAGGAACCTCCATAATTGATAAGATAAAATACCTGCTATATGAGTTAATAAATTTCTCTATATCTTTCTTTTGTAACTGGTTCAAGATTTTTTTAAAGTACAAGACGATTTTATTACAACATTTTAAAGGCTATAAGTGCCGATAATAAGAAGATTAATATATCTAGGAACATCACACAAGTATACTCAACTCCCAAGCACAATTATACTCGTCTGTTTAATGTTATGTAATACCATTAAGTTAATATTTGGAGATTGAGAAAGCCAGACAATTGTACAATCTACACATGCCCACAATAGATTTACATGTATCACTAAAATCCATATTTAAACTAACGAAGATAGCCATATTAACTAAGTAATCATAGATGATCTCATAGTCACTTTTTTTTGTATCATTGCAACTTTGACGTATTGTGAGGCAGATGTACAGGGTTGTCATAATTAAACTATAAGTGTTCGAGGGGTGCTGGAAATGAAAACTACTGAGAATTTTCAAGTGAAATTTGGTATCTACACGTTTCAGAGAACATGCGCAAATCAAATATGCAAAAAAACAAAATTGCCATTTTATCCCGACAGATGGCGCTGTACCACCGGTGGCAAATACCACTTCCGTATTGGGCTGTGGGTAGCCTAGTAGCTAGACGCCTGGGTTCGATGCCCGATGCAATCAAATACCCTCCGAATACACACGGAATACGTGCTCGTTAAATCAGTGGGTCCGAAAGTCTTGTGGGCAGAATCACGAGTGCAGGGGACTGGAGAATATTTCCTTCCCCTTCAGTTCCATGTCTAAATTGTAGAGGTGGAGATCGGTGGTGTCGCCATCTATCGTCCTTTCGAGGAATTTCGCCGAGCTAATTCGTACTGTCACCTGTATGGTGCTCAAGGTCAACGACAGGCGTACATCTAGCCCCATGCCACGATAAATTTCGAGGACCTCTTTCTGACAACGTCAGACAGGTGGCATTAGCCACAACAACACCACTTCCAAAACCGATAGACAGAGCACGATGGCATTCTAAGAGGCTTATAAACAATACATCAAATCACTTACAGTTTATCGAAATTCCATACAAAATTCCTTCAGTAATTAATTTTTTACAGTATCATGTAATCAAAACTTAACGTAAATTAAGATCACAAATTAAACAATCCATAAAAAAGCTTTGGAAAACAATTAAACCGTTATTTATTCAATGAAATTATCACAGGATATGTTCAATATGCGAACCAGCAGATGCAACCACATGCTGAAAACATAAAACAGCATGGTCCATCTCGTCGCATTTAAAATCTCTGTTTTAACACACCTCACCTGCCTCGTTATGCTAGATTTCAATTCAGCAACAGAAGCATGTTGTTGTCTTTAAACCATATGTTTCCGATATCCTCACAGATAAAAATTGCAAGGATTAAGGCCCGGTGAACGTGGGGACCAG
>BMAV01018274.1:0-17172 GCA_019973955.1 Trichonephila inaurata madagascariensis | reverse complement strand
TTTATTTTATCGACCCACTAAAGGGATGAAAGACTGAGACAACCTTGCCCATCCCGGAGTTTGAACCTAGGACCTGTGGCGTGGAAGCGCGATGCACTATCCACTCAGCCACTGGGCTTCACACCCACACCATCGCAATGTTTAAATATCATTTCCCTCTTTCTGCCCTGCGTACCGTCACCTTGATCATATTGTAGTTAAGGTATTTTCGGTACTTATGTATTATCGCAACCTATTGGCGACATTATATGACATTATACGAAGCACCTAGTCGCATATTCAGCGCATACGATAGATCGGAAATCTTGCTTGCAAATCTGGCGAGTCATTAATAGAGTTGGTGATTGTTGCGATAATACGTAAGTACCGCATTTTCCCATCAACCTTCCTTTTTTTTAAGTTTCGAATGAATTTCTTGTTACACTCCAACATGGAGTTTTTTAGTCATTAAATTGTGCATTCCATTAAATCTTTCAGAAGACCAAATGTTTCATTCTTTTAAAATTTATATTGGCAAAATCCTATTTTAACACGATTTTTTGGCGATGGAGAAGTCATAGCGCCAACTGCTTGTTTTTCTATTTTTAGATGCTATTTTCTATGACCTTGACAGTTTGTCCTTTTAGGGCACTAATAACGAACAGAAAAATGAGGCAATTTATAAACAAGAGCAGTGTGTTCGAGCATAGACGGGAATGGCTTTTTATAAAATATCCCGACGGTTTATGTTGAGGCGGAAACGGTCGACTTGCTAATATGTGAGTACCAATTGTTCGTGTTTTTGAAATAAGGGGCAGAGTTTACACCATGAAATCTTTAAAAATTAATTAACCATGCAGAAGCGAATTGCAGAACAGATTAATTTGTCAGAAAAATTGTGTATTAAAAATTTTATTTTGCTCGTCACTATACTACTAAGCACAAATATTTCAATGCCTCCTTTTTTTCAGCAAAAAAATATTTAGGGGTGGGAAACGGATTATTGAGAAAATGAAATCGAAATTACCCCATAAGAGGGTAAAAAAACTTATTAAACCCTTTTCTTTTCTGTGAGTTTGTTATTGAATTTAATATAGTTTTAAAATTAAATCCAAAACTATTAATATTTTGATCAATTTCTGCATTTTAAATGTCTTTATTCTTATAGTGTTTACCGCCTCACCCGTTAATCCTCACGTTACGGCTCGCGAGAAATATTTGTCATGTGTTTGCTGCCCGCTTGAAATAGTTTTCTTACGTATGTGGCCCGGCTATTACAAAGTGTTAGTACCGCTGCTCTAGATCATATGCTCCCATCCTTTTTTAAACTGGCGCTCCTTTTTCTAGTTAATATTTCGATTTTGCCCCCTCCCACTCTAGAGAAATAAGAGCGTACTTAACCTCCTGTTGGAATCCTTCCAAAATATCTTCGAGCCAGGGGAGAAGCAACAACTATGTTAGACCACCACTTGAACACGGGAAATAGTCCTCCTATCTCAGTACCAATTATTCCTCTTCGTAAACGTGGCCGTCCACCAAAGGTCCAACAGACTCCTGGTTCCTCGTCGGGACGTCGTCGGAACCAGAGGGGGAGGATGTAACAAACGGTTTTATTTATCATTTGTTTATTGTGATGACTGCTAGATGGCGCCACCAGACAGAGTACTTGGAGGTTTTCCCCTGGTGGGGAAACCGGGAATTGAATGATTAAGACGGTGGATTTTCTGGTGTACGGATCGTGCGGGAAGTCCTTCCCCACGTGTTCTTGTAATTTTATATATTTATCCTAGAACTGCATAAATGAACCTGTGTACAGTAAATAAACTGTATTTAGCCCTGAGGTGAATAAATTTCATCTAATGATCTATCCATTCATCCCAGCGTGTTAAAAATATAAAATTAATTTCTTAATGTCGGAAATGCAGTATATCCCTTGACATTTTTACTTACTTCCCTTCACGTTTCTTCGCGTCACAGGGATAGGGATCTGCAATAGATCCTCCTTCCCCTATCTACTTGCTTCTCTTGCACGTTTTTTATGGGTAAGATATGTAAAATACATAAAGCTTAATTTACATAAAGGTGTGAATAATTACTTTTTTTTTAATACATAAGGTTTATGAATGTAAACGTGTGTTTTATGTGGTTTATAAAGTATTTTAAAAGATGAACCTCTATATAACGAATTTTCCATATAGCGACATTTTTTTTTGGGATTTAGCGATTTCTGTTAAACAGAGGTTCAACTGTAGTTTGAAGCACCTTTGTCTTTTATTTTAAAATCTTATAGTTTGAATAAATGTAGCTTTGATATCGGTGCCATTCACATCAGCTTGCGGGTTCTTCTCTTATTTCCAACTAATACGTACATCAGTGTTTCTAAAACTGTTGGGCGCGCCCCCCTCAGGGGGGATAACACTATGAGGGGGGCGCGAACATATAGAAAAGTAGTAAACAAAAGATTATTTAAAAATGTTATTAATTTACTGAAAGTAAACAAATAAAATACATTCTGACATAATGAAAAATAAAATACACATTTACACTGATGAAATACATTTATAAATATATCAGTACTGTGCAATGTATTTTATAATTAATTTAACAATGCTAAGTTAAGAACAAGTTTAATAATTATATGACCCCCATGGGCTTGTCATATATAAAATTAAGTACAAATAATTAACCCTTATCTTGATAATTTGTGCGGTTTTCATCACTATCCTCGTGGTGAATGACCATTTTCTAATTTTTCATTTTGTTTTTGTTTATCAATGTTTCCTTTCTTAATTTTAAAATATTCTCAATCTGCAACCCCACAGGCAAGCACTTTTTCACTCAATTTCTGTCCCATAATTTCAAAGCATCTAATAGAGTGTTAACTCACTGAATCTCTCTCTTTTTGACCAATAGCAGACGAATCTGTGAAAAAATTTGATCACACCGGATGTCTTTGAAGCAGTCACCGTAGCCACAATCCCTTGCTCCTTCCAGTCCACCAATCAGGAAGCTCCATCTCAATCCAGGTTTCTCCGCTTCGAGGTCCAAATACATTCCGATATGGGATGGAGGAACGCTTTGCATTCCTTTTCCCAAAGATGTCAAACATTAGGTGTTTTTTTTCGACCTAATTCTCCAAATTTCTAAACGGAAACACTAGACCTTAAGTTCTGACAGATATAATGTGGCCGCGGTAGCCGAGTGGTATAGGTATCGGATCGTGGCATGCCTTGTCACGAGTTCGAGCCCAGTACCACTAAAGACCCGCCGTGTAGGTCAGAGATGCACGTTAAATCTGTCGAGAGCTGAAAAGTCCTCCCGTTGGTGTGGTGTGGTAGTTAGAAGAGGGGGGGTGCCAGATCAGAGGTGTCGTCCACGTCACTTGACCATGGTTCAAAATTACGTGGTCCGTCGCCAAAAGCCCTCGTGTAGCTGAAAGGTGCGACGTTAATATTCAATCAATCTGACATAACGTATAAAATAATACTGGTAAGTATCAAAAGTTCAGTCTTTTTTTTAATCTTCTCATATTTTATTAGTTAAAGCTTAAAATTCATTTATTTATGTTAGGCATAGTGAAGTACAGTTCTAGAAAGTTTTAAAAATATTTGTGTAATAGCAAACACATCAAAATAGTCAATGTATTAGAAAAATACTACAATGTACACTTGCGTAGGAACTTTTCTATGGCGAATAAATAAATTTTTGGAAAAACATAAAGCATCTGAGAGCATCTGGATGGAATTACTAGAAGAACCGAACATAACTCGTTTAAATCAGATCAAAGTACGCTCTTCTAATATCCTGGAATTCATAATAATTAAACCCAATCACACATTTTCTGTGTAAATCAAAAATTACTAATACTTTTCATTTTAAATTTAAATTAAGTTAGCAGCCGGAAGCACATGCGTTGAGTTGTTGCATGTGTGGTCAGGTGCGCGGAATTTAATCCCGATCGAGCAGTTGTCGACTGGCTGCAACAGCAGAAGCAAGTCAGCTCCTCAATCAGATTCCACCAAAGAAGAGGGATCAGAAGGTGTGTGAAAGGTTCTGAAATTTCCTGAAGACTTCACACAAAGTATTTTACCCCGTAAAAGCATGTTTTTATTAATACAAATATTTAAAAGGGGCTTAACGAACATAATGCAAAAAGAGAGTTGGATGGACAACCCTCAATCACAACCACTGACAACATTCAGCAAGCTCCAGAGATAGCCGCAGTAGACAGACGTTGAAATAGATAAAGTCGCATCTGTTTTAAACATCAGTCGAGGTTCTGCTTATCAAAGTATCCGAGACGAACTCAAATTTCATAAAGTTTGTGTGTGAGGGGTGTCACGAATCCTTACTACAGCAATCAACATGTTGGTTTTTGAGGCTCTGGAACCCCCTCACTACAGCTCAGATCTTGCTCCCTCAAATTTTCATGTCTTTGGACCACTCGAAAAAGCTTTCAGAAATTGTCGATTTGTCTCAGATATGTGGACGTTCGGTGCGAAGTGCAAAAGTGGCATCACGATTAACCCATTATACAACGGATATCTGATGGAGTTTAAACTTTAATTTCCCTTTTATCTGAATAACATACGTATAAAAGATCCATTTTTCCCTCCCTCCCAGAAATTTGAAACTAACCTGAGAAGTAAACAACTCCTTTAAAAGTTTTAAGACTATAAAGATATGCAAAAATTCACAAAGCCATAAACTAACTAATTAAATAAAAGAATAACTACTGCTGAAACAAGTTTTGGGGTAAAATACTAGAAAAATTCTAATCTATGAGTAAGTAGAAACCACGTGCTTTTGCAATCACGAGGGAATTTTTAAGCAGAGTTGGAATTACTTCCACCAAATGTTATTCATCTAAAACGGTTAGAAATTATTTTATAATAAACATAGTGATACGAAAAGTGGTATTCAAGAAATCGATTAGCGACTAACCAGTCGACTTTGAGTTCATATTACTATTTCATATAAATATCATGTGAACCTAGATAATAAATGTCATACTAAATGTGAACCTTTGTGAATGCCACAAAAGCATAATATTCTGTTTTTTTCAGTGAGTACACGCACAACTACCCTGGTGTGCAAAACTTAAGCAACAGGTGGGTTTATTGCCATAACTTCACGAAAAATCCCCCGAGAATGAAATTCTGAAATGGGGGAATTTTAGACTGGATAAAAAAAGCCCGGAAAAAAATAAAAACCTTTAATCAAAAAACAAAGGGCTTATCTGACGGTCATCCAACAGGAAAAAACAACAAGAGATTTTCCCTTAATATGGTATATCCCCCCCCTTCTACAATGGTTGCTTCCCCCTTTCCCCTCATACCAGAACCAGCTGGTGCCATTTCGAGGTGGGAGTGCCCATTCCTCAATCAACATCGTTGGGTTGTTGGTTGCCCCGGGATAATGTGGGGTGGAAAAGCCCCCAAAGTCCACACATGTTCGAGGGGTTTTAAATTGGGAGACGTCCAATCCATTGAGGATACTTCACTTTCCAGCCCCCAAAAAAGAGTGCGATGTGGCCGTGCATTGTCATCACATAAAATTAGTCGGGCCAATGGCACCTCGAAAAAGATGCACAGGGGGAAAAGTCCCCCCAAAAGGACCCCGGTTACAGACCCTCTGTCGAAAATGTGAAGCCAGTTCCCCCGTTCAGCATAAAAAACCCAAAAGAACCCGGGACCACCAATGATGTTTTTTCCCTTTGATTTACTGGGAAAAAACCCGGGGTCCCGATCTCCCCCCAAACAAACGCGTTGGCTCGCTTCTGGTATTGAACCGACTCTCATCCGTAAAGAGGCCCGACTCCATTGACGTTGTCCATTTTTTTGTGCCCGTCCCACTGTAAACGGTGGCTTCGTGGCCTTTTTCAACGGGAGGAAAAGGTTCAGGACGGGGGGCGGACAGGTTGTGAAGGCTTCGGCCAAAACCCTACACTTGTCGACCCTGCCGGTTTCTGAACAATGGCGCTTCCTGACTTCTGTCGATCTTTTTTTGCCGCAGGATGATATATCGGTCATCCCCCGCAGTTTTTCCCCGGGGGGCCCCACCAACCTTCTAACAGCTGTACCTTGGTTTGGAACGCTTTCCAAGCGCGCGAAACCACTTTTGTTGATTCCGGGAACCTGCAGCTACACTGGAATAGTACGCCCCCCTCCAGCTTTCCGATCATTCTTCCAGGGAAGTCGTCCAGGTGATTTCTTCTACCATATTTCACGAACTGACTCACGGATTGCAGAAATATGGGGAATTCGTGTCCGTCCCTTTATTTCATTCTACTTTTGAGCAGGCGCCCGAATCACGCGTTTTGCGTACGTTCACACGTTCTGACGTTTGTTCCTGATATTTGATACGCAACGTTTCACTGACACGTGTTTCCTCACTGATCTCCGCCCCCTTTTTTGCAATTTTTGGTATTTTTGTAAATTTTACATTGTTTTCAAGTTTTGCCACCAGTGTATTTCACCTCTTCATAAACGTAATACAGACCTTTATTTCGGTCGCAACTCTCGCTACTAAACGTCATTTTTCCATGCTGTAACTAGTGAAGTAGTAAACTTTCAGATTGTTTTCTAATGAATTCTTAATTTCTCCCTTTTGACCATAGATATAGACTTCGGGATTCCTCCTCTGCAACGGCTATCAGTTCGAGAGCTTCGACTTTAATGATATCATATCGGAAATCAAGACCCACCTGGTAGAAAGGACCGATGCAAAATGTTAAAATGGCAAGTCCAATCACCAATAGCCCTCGTTATAGTGCTACGTTAATGTAATTCTCAGAAATCCATGAAAACATGACCTTCAAATCCTACCATACGTGTTTCTTTTTTAAAACCCCCCGTTCCTTTAAACACTTCCCCACATAACAAAAAAACACCGGAAAGCGCAAAAACAATTATAAATATTATATATATTACCCCCTTTTTGTTATAACATGGGGAAATAAATTTCCGTTTTAATTTTATGCTACTGCACATATTCAAGCAATTATGACGTTTGCAAATTAGACAAAAAAAAATACTAAAAAATAAGTACCTTGTCCAAAAGCTGTCACTGTATATACCGATGTCATGGAAGGGGTAGATCAAAATAAAAAGATACCAGGCAAGAAGATTTGTAAAATGGTAGCATCATATCTTTTGTTTTCTTATTGACATTTCCATCAAAAATAATAGTTTCATACTGTTGCAAGTGAACAAAAGAAACAAAAGTTTAGACCAGCTAACATTCCGTACAGCATTAGCTCATTAGCTAATAAACAGTTATTCCCTCTCAAGAAATAGGAAAAGGGGATTTAGCCCAAACAAAAAGGTGTTGTTCCAGATGATGTGCTCTTAGCCAGTGTGGGAAATTATGGCAAAGATTGTTTCCAGCTATAGACGATGTAGGAAATGTAGCAGAAAGTGTCAAGAATAGAGGACCCGCTACTCATGGGCAGAACGTGATGTCCTTTGTGCATTGCAACAAGCTCTTCATCTTTTTATGGTAAATAATAACCATTGAATTTAATTTTCTTTACGACGGTGAATGTTTCCTTGGAAAGAGTATTCTTCCCAAAATTTAATTGTAAATATAAAATTCGGCAAAATAAAATATATTTCCTTTAATGCTTATGTTTAATTGTAAATAAAACATAAAAGACTACGAGAAATTCAAAATAGAAATAAATGGCCCCCGAAAGGGTTAAACAATGCAAGGGCGACTTAAGCAAGAGGTAAGTGATTGTAATTTCTTATTACTTCACGTGACATATGTAACTGCTTCTTACAGAACTCAACACATAATTTAAATTAAATTTTTAGTAATAGTTTAGAATTATTTCCTCAGCACTCTACATGTAAGACTTTAAAGAGGAAACAGTAATAATAACAATTCAAACAATATTATTTCCTAAGTAATCAACTGCGAATTTTTTCACTCTACCGAAGTTTCACCCCCTTCAGTTCAGTCAAAGAATGTTACTATAAGTTAAATGTATGATTTAAAATCCATAAATGAAATAACATTCGAGAAACAGGGGGGAAAAACACTTCATTAAAATAGATAGAACTTTGACTTATTTATGTTTTAGAACTACGCACTTCAACGAGCTCGTGAAAATTTCTTCAGAAGAAATATATATTTGATTTTGGAAAACGGCTACGGCTATTCACGCCGACTGGGTGTCGTAGTTGGTTTGTCGCTGGTCTTCTACACCTAAGGATGCGGGTTCGAACCCGATCCAAGTCGGTGGTTTCTTATGATGCAGAAAATCGACAGTCGTCGCTGTCGATTATATTATTATGTATGATTATGCGGCATGTAAGAGATCCTTTGAGCTCCTGTTTGACTTGAGCGCTTTAGACAAATTAAATTTTTAGAATAAGTTCTCACATCGACAGAGCCCAGTTGCCTCTCACTGGGTGTCAAAATTATTTGTTGCAATTGGTATCGCCTATATGGTTCGACACTAAAAAGTGATACCAGCCCCTGGGGACTGTAAATTGTAGAATTTCAATCCGCAACCCCATAAGGAAAAGATTTGGAAAACGGTTGTGGCCTTTACGAAGAGCCTTAAAACGATAAAGAGTTGAAAAAGTGGTATGTGGCACTTTTGAGCTATACGAGTAGCACTGTTGAGGTAAAACAGGATTTTGAATGATAGTCAAATGACGAGAACAACATCTCAGCTACACTCCATCTTCCTGTGTCATTACACCAATTCATTTAAATAATTTAATTTCGACACGGCTTCAAAGATAATTCAAATTAAATTTTTACAGATAACTTAGATCAATTACCTCAACACTCTACCTTTTTAAATGTCTTAAAAAGAAACAGTAATAATGATAATTAAAACAATATTATTGCACCAAACTAATCAAGTGAGAGTTTTTCGATCTACTGAACATATACCCCAACTTTGGTTGGCCCACGAATGTTATTATGTATATTGATGTTGTTACATAGATCCAGGTTCGAGGATTTTTTGCAAAACAATCCAGAGAAAATAAACAGTTCTTTAAGAGCAATGCGAATTTATTATCAAAAATCCAATCCTTTAAATACAGGATTTATCAGCAATATTCACAGAGTAAATCCCCGAAGGTCTCAACACCAATCAAACATAATCATCAGTGTTTAAAAATACACTAAGTAAACGATTATTCACAAGCACAGCCGAGCCAATTGCTAGTCAAAGCAATGTTCATTAATCGCTGGTTTATTGAAGACTGACCCTCATTCCGGCAAACATCTCTATTTATAGGTGCGGTAGAAACTTCCAGAAATATAACCGCTCGTGTCATAAGGCGTGACGTTAGTGGACCTCTCCACAAATTTCTAGAAGAATCCAGAGAGTTCCGAACTCGCCAAAATGGTCGCCAATGACTCCAAAATGGTCGTAAAGTCACCAACTCGGTCTCCAAAAATGATGCCAACTTGGCTCTACCGCCAAAATTTTGCCAAGTTCTCATTGAATTGCCATTATAACGTAAAGGGGGCATTCTTTGTTTAATAGTACAATTTTAACATAAAAAAAAATGTAACATAGAGTAATATAAATCTTAAACATTCCCAAAAACAAATTATGTTTTACACATTTAACTCCCCTCTTAAAGACTGCCGTCTCGGGCAGTACAATCCCTGAGTAACGGGTATCTATTACCAGACAGAAACAATTCTTATAATAATCAAATATTAAGTAACCAGTACTCAACAGCACATACAAAGAAAATAAATTCAAATTACAAAAATAAATTACAATACTATAATAAAACTAAGGAGTTTGAAAAGAGAAATAATTTACATTTATTTACATTACTTCCATTTTGTCTTATTTATAGATTACTGCAGTCAATAGTAAGTTTAAATTTTGCCAGTTCACACACACAGGTAGTCCAAGTATAAGATAAGGCAAAGTGTAATCTACAACACACATTGTTACTAATTGAGAAATGCACCAATTTTTAGACAAAAAGGACAAGTCTTATTCAGGTTAATTGTACCCTCGGTTTGTTGTACAATTATGCTTTGAGCATTATTCTTTTTTAAGTAGTGTTTAATTACAAAATGATGAGGTATAATGGAGATAGTTGAGCCGTATCAAGGATACATGGTAAGGTTAAAATATCCAGATGCTTCCATTAATGGTTAAATTTGGGATTCTTCGGTTGGAGGATTAATATTTGGTTGCACAAAAAAAATGAGGGAATACTTGTACTGCCTAGAGTCTGAATAGACAAGTTTCAGCCCAATTATAGGCATTTTGAATTTACCGGCATTCGCAAAATCTACACGGGTTAGGTGGCAAGTTATTCTGAAAGTGCATTTTTGGTCTGTTAAGTGATCTAAGAGTTTGGTTAGGAAACTGGCTTTGTGCAAATTTAGTTGGCATAAAGTGTCTAGGTTTCGAATTTTGATAGTTTTCCATAAGAGCATTAAATCTTGGAGATTCTAGAATTACTAGGATTCTCAACTTTGTTCTGTTCACGGTTTTGAATTTTTAATAATTTAGTCGCGGTTAGTAGTCATTCTATTGGGTTACTAGGAGGATTTATAGAAAGTAACTGCCTTAAATTAATGAGTAAGCAGCTGTTAAGATGTGGGTAAGTTTAAATGTCAGCTAATTTGCCAATTTTTCATGGAAGTATTGGGCAATTTCCTTTCCATTAAAAGTCTTTTGCGTTAAATCACTTAAACTAATTATTATGGACAAGATATTTTTCTGTTAAGAAGCAAAAAAAAAAATTTCCCCCCATTGTTAGTTTTGTCGTAATAATTAATGTAATCCGTTAAAGCACTGTTTTTAAAATAGTTACGTATATTGACAATTTTTTAAGAATCATCTAGTTCAGAGATACTCAACCTGTGGCCCTCGGGTCCCATGTCAGCCCCTGGACATTTTTGAGTGGTCCAGTCATAGCGTTTCACTAATAAATGTAATTATTTAAGACAGTGCTTCTCAAACTTTGACTTACGACCCAATATCTAATCATGATTTTCATTTCGCCCCCCTCCATACAATGACAATGCATTGAATTTTAAAATATGATACTTTGATGCTTCAGCTACAATACGACTTTAACCACTTAAATGCCTCCGGCGTGTATAAACGTCTTGCTCAGCTAGTGCGTAAATTTCCCCTAACGTATATGTACGCATTTCCGAATTACGATCTTTTCTGTGAATTGCTGTCTATAAAATTACTCCGAAGGCTTTGAGATACAATAAAATGAGCTTGACAGTGTTTACGAAGGATTTACTTATTTCAGAGAATTTTTTTATTTATTCCTCCCCAAGTATACCACGTACATGTGTATGCGTGCAAAAGGGGGTATTGGGGAGTGAATCGCGTGACTGTTAATCGGCAGTTAAGGGATTCATTGTAAACCGAACAAATTATCGAGATAAGTGTTAATTTTTGCATTTAATTTTATATATGACAAACCCATGGGGTCATTGGTAATTATTAGACTTGTTCTTAGCTTATTACCGTTAAATTGATTATAAAGTACTTCATGCATTACTGATTCCTCTATAAGTATATTATATCAGTTTAAATGTTTTTTTTTATTTTCTAATATGTAAGAATGTATTTTGCTTATTTAATTTCAGAAAATTTATAATTTTTTAAATGACATTTTGTTTTCGACTTTTCAATATCCTCGCGACCCCCTCCGAGTGTTATCACACCCCCTTAGGGGGCGCGCCCCACAGTTATAGAAGCGCTGATTTAAGAACAATTTATCAAAAATTTAGCGAGAAATTATATCAATCAAGCAATCACATATCTCAGTTTTACTATCTATGTTGTGCTAGTGCGAGATAACTTTTTGTTTCTTTTTGTAATTGTAACGGTTAGTGATAACAAATAATAGTAGGGTAGTGACCATTTTATGGGTGGAACTTATTTTTAACTAACCTCCATGTATTGCAAGTGAAATATATATCTAAAGAATACATGTTGTTTCAAGGTGACTGGGATCTTGTTTATTCTGCAGTTAAAAACAAATATGGATAAACAACTTGTTTGATTTGTCGTGAAAATGTTGTATTTAAAATATATAAAATTTTGCTATACCACTAAGCCTAAATCTTTTAATAGCTCTTTTTTCTCTAGGATCTCTTTCAAGAGGTGATGGCTGTCTTGAAAAAATCTGTGCAATAGCAATAAAATATTTGAATGAGGGTGGGATAATTGATAAAAATAAATCCAATCAACTGCATAACTGGATAAAAAATGCATCGAACCTATTTTTTGTGAGTTGAGTTTGAAAGAGTTTAATATAGCTTTAAAATGAAATCCGGAATTTTAGGAGTTTTTATATTTTGATCAATTTTCCGCTTTATAAAAGTCCCTAATCTTGTAGCCTCCCCCATTAATCCTTATTTTGCGGTCCGGCGGAAAAAGGTTAAGTACCTCTGATCTAGATTCAATTCTTCACATTTATTATTGAAGTACTTTAATCATGAAGTTACTAACAAGGGATTATTTCGATCAAAACATATTCACTAAATTGGTTGATTTAATTGGTCCCCAAAAGTTTGAACTTTTGATTTATCTCTTGTTTCCGTCATATTTGCTTTTTTACCACGACGTAACTGCATTAAAAGTTTGCACAGAAAAACAGTATCAAAAAGCTTTACATATAAACAAAAGATCACAATTTAAATATTCACAGTCATTGAAATCAATGCAATTTGAAAAATGCATATACCAAATCAAATATTAACTTGTTAAAACTTAACTATAAATGCAAATCAATTATAATAAATTTAACCCTCTAAGCGGTCTGCACGTAAAGTCTTGCCATTCTGGAGATGCTTCGAAAATACACCGCACGTATTTTTTTGCCGTCAGGTGGGGTTCTCAAAAGTGGTTGAGCCTATTTTAAGTCGGCTCGGCCGTTTTGGAATCTTCTTGAAGGCAGAAAAAGCATCTCTGGAATGACGGAATTTTGCGTGCAAACCCCTTGGAGGGTTAACATAATAGAATTCTAAGTAAGTACTAAGTATTTTAGGAATTTAAAAGACTTACGCGCTTGAAGCACTGGAATCCACATACAGCACAAAGTTATAACTTCTTATGAACAAGAATATTGAAGAATTCTTCTCGATGATACCATCGAAGAATCGACAACCATCGATGATAGTATGAGCAGCTGTCAGAGATCGATAAGAGAAGAATCTTCGGGATGATGGAATCTGAGTAGTCATCTCGTCACATCATACGACACGCATGTGTAGAACTAACTGCCTCATTGGCCACTGTCCAGGAACAGGCAAAGCTTTCAACACATGCTCTTGTGTCATTCCAAACCATCGCAATGCGCCTGGCTGAAAAATATCTGGTATCGTGGTTCTCATTATGTATGCTGACAATGACACCCACCTACCGACGCCTCCGTTTGGAAAGGTGTCACGAACAATGGTATTGGACTACAATGAAATGGAACCACGCTGTCTTCAGTGACGAATCCAGATTCAATCTCAGCAGTAATGACAATCGTGTTCGTGTGTGAAGGCTCCGTAGTGAACGCCTCAATCCTGCCTTCGCTTTATAGCACACATAACTCCCACAGCTGGTGAGTAGATATGGGATGCCATTGCTTAAGATATACGGTCACTCCTAATATTAATCCATAGCAAAATGACAGTCCAGAGGTACGTCCATGACATCCTTCAGCCACATGTATTGCCATGCATGGCAGGGCTTCCAGGAGCCACGCACAGCAAGGATGTTATAAGACTGCATCCAAAACATTACCACCCTTTTCTGGCCTACTTGATCTCCAGATTTGTCACCAATCGAGAAATTCTGGGATCATTTGGGAAAACCATTTGGGGCCCCCCGATTTTGGGTAACAGATGCGCGCTTACGAAACCGGGGAAACAAGCTAGGAATCAACAATTTTCCCCTCAATGCCCGCTCGTATATCTGCTTGGCGCAAAAGGGCCCAAAAAGGTCCAAAATTTCCCGTTATTTGGTCTTTTTTCTGCAATAAATGTTCATTTTTCTTTTAATTTCTAATCACTTACTTATATCAAAGTATTACTTACATATGTAAAATTTCGTTTCATTTTGAAGATTTTTTTCTTAGTGCGTAAAAATTTTTTATGGCAATGAGAGTACTTGTAGACTTCTGTTGATTATCAAAATGAAGTGTTTGAAGAAACTTTCTTTACACCAGACATAATTTTTAAAAGCACAAAATCGTTAACACTTCTGTAAATTCCAAGATGAATTTTAATGAATTTTCTTTTTAGATTTTACATTTGTAATATTTTAAATAGGGACTTGAGGTTCTCATGTATCACAGCTCTAATTCATAGCAATTTCAGGCGTAGCACAAGATAAGCAGGTTTCACATCTTGTCAAGATTTAACATGATTTGGAGTACTTCTAGGTTGACGTGCTGATTGATAGGAGTAATGAAAATGCAGATTTTTTTTGATAGTTTATTCCGGGAATTTCCCCACATTTCTTCTTTCCGGCCTACTAAGAAGAGCCCCATATTTAAGTGCCGATCGAAAGAATCGTTAAAAAGGAAAAGAAGGGGGGAAAGGGTGGGTTGAATTGTACTGCACAAGAAGTGTACCCTACTGACATATGAAGGATGGGAATTTACATCACACGCTCGATGGCGGTAAGATTAAATAGCATTATGATCTGCTTATACTTCGCTTGGCGGAAATTCCACAAGAGACCGAAAATTAATGTAGGTTGATGGTTTAATTCCAAGAAAAAAAGCGTATCTTCATATGTCTAAACTGGTCTAGTGAGTGTAGAAACAAATTAAATGAGATCAATCCATCGTTAAGGCAATGGACATTCTAAATGTGCTGGAAAGCGGTGATGTGAGGTGGCGTTTCACAAAAACTAATGTTCTTCAAATCTCTAAAGGCTCTCCTTTGGTTGTGATGTGTTGAGCTAATTCAACTTCCTCATTCTACTTACTCCCTTACGACTACGTATCTATTTCTTTTATATATGAATTATATCTCAGTTTTGAAGTTTCGCCTACAAACTTCCCCTTAAACTCGGTAATAAAGATTCGTGACAATAGACTTCATTGATTTCACTCGGAAATTTTCAGCAGTAAAACAGGTAAATGTAGTTGTTGGAATGTGAAGGTTTTATAGAGTATTTTTACTCTGACGAAAATGTTTTGAAATGAAAATAGGAACAGCAGTGCGTGTTGAAAGTCAGAATGACTAAATTCCACGCTTATGCCATACTTTCCGACGAGCTTAAACCTTGCAAAACGAAAAAAATGTTTTGAAATGGGAAATAGAACCAACGGGTTTTTGGGTTTTTTTCCCTTGAAAAAAAAAAAGTAGCTTTTGTTTTTGAAATGTGGGAAACATTAAATACAAAAAAATGGGAAAAAATTTTAAACAAATGTTATTTATTTTTAAAAGGCTGGCGAGGAAAAAATCTCAATTTCAATTTCCCCCTTCGGGCAGCCTTAAGAGCTTTTTACTTTTGCTATAATCAATGACAGTGGAACTGCTCCCATTGACTTCAAAAATTTTCAGGACTTTTTTTTCCCAAAAATTAGAAGACTACTACCCCCCTGGCGTCATTCGCCTGCATTACTCTACCAGACAATCTGATCACTTAAACTGACTCAATGAACTTTGTTTTTCCCACTCAGGTTTTCCACTTGTCAGCACCAAAATACTTATCAGATAGGGGATGGAGGATCTATTACAGATCCATATCCGTGTGACGTAAGAAACGTGAAGGCCTGGACTGGGAGTGTAAATTTGCTCAAAAAAAAGAACCGGGTTTCTGGGGATTTGGGGGCAGCCCAGTGGTTAAGGTATAGGATCATGGCAGGCATGTCATGATTTGAGTCCTATACCACAAAGACCCCCGGGTAGGGCAGGATGCACGTTAAATCTGCGAGCTGAAACGTCCTCCCGTTGGTGTGGTGTTAGAGAGGGGGGGTGCCAGCTCAGGTGTCGTCCCGCACTTGACCTGGTTAAAAATTTAGGTCCCCCCAAAAAGCCCCGTGTAGCTGAATAGTGGCGTTATTTTCCTCCCACTCACCCTCACGAGGGTATTTGGTAGTGAATCTAATAAATAAGCACAGTGATCTGATGAAGAAGGCGTAAATTTGACTTTCTCACTTTACTTGCCTAAATTTTAGATAATCATTGGCTTCTTAATACCGCGTTTCAAGGCAACAGGAGAACTATTAGCGATGGATCTAGTCAATTTAAACCACTTCATTGTAACACTTGGTGCTGATTCATCATCCGTATTTTACCAACAGGAGGTCTTTGAATGTTAACAAATTTAAAACTCATTAGTCCTGCATCAATGCTATTTTTTAATGGTAAAACGGAAAGAACACCGCCTTGCGACCTGGATAAATCGCCTACTGAGTTCTAGAACAATTAATTAATTTTCTTTCTTTTTCGGCCATTATACTCAAGGAAAATTTCTTTTCACCCAGCTAAATAATAAGGCAGAAATATTTTTCAAATGAAAATATATTTTCCGTTCTTGTATCACACTTAAAATTTCGAACAATGAAGACATTTTTGCTATTTTTTGCCATTTTTTTATAACTCTGTAGCTTACTAATGTTGTTAAGCTACTTTTTTGATAGTGAAGTTTGCGATATCAGGACCTGTTAAAATATTAAAACCTTTAAATTCAAATTTTTTTGTGAAAACTCAAAAATTTATCCCGTGTTCTTTGTTGTATTTTTTTGATAATTTACTTATTTTTTACACCTTTTTAAAACACAAAAAAAATAGAAGGTAAATATTTTGCTTTTCGAATATTTTAACACTTTAAAAGGATCTACATTAGCTTTTGTTTAAAATTGCAAAATTTTTTTAAAAAAAAGCATTTACAGTCAAATTTTTTTTCAGATGCGATCATCTCAGCAAAACAAAAACAATGCTGTTTTTCGAGTTCAAGATTATTTCTCTGGTATCGTATTATTTTAAGGTAATTTAGACAATATACTATTTTTCAGAGGATGTTTTATTGCTTCTTGACAATTTATTTCTTCAAAATTTAAAAAGATTTTTTTACTTAAACTTCATTGCTCAACAGGTACACATCCAGTAGGGGTAATTTTTCCCAATGACAATCTGTCATTTTATGAGGATAATATGACAGACTTTTGGGAAGGTTTAAGGAAATTTACACAGATTTGCCTTTTTTTTTCCGACAAC
>BMAV01018273.1:0-12375 GCA_019973955.1 Trichonephila inaurata madagascariensis | reverse complement strand
ATTTTCGCAAAATAATTAACAGACATCAACAATTTATTTCAAAAAAAGAAAAAAAAAAGGAAAACTACCCAAACAGAAGGGGAAAACTTTTAAAAAATCCAATCCCTTATTTCTAACAAGATTTTTTTGAAAAAAAACGTTTTTATATGATTACTGAGAGTTAGAAAATTTTTTAATTTATTCATTTTAATAATGCATAAACCCCTTTAAAAATATGTTCACCCTTTAAATTTTCAAAATTTCAAGATTAAATTGCATTTTGAATGTTTGCAGTAAAGGAGAAAACAAATTACCCCAAAGGGGAACCTCAAAAGATAAATGAAAAAGAATTTTTTTTTGATAAGTAATTTAAGCATCTTTCAGAATGAAAAATTAAATACTGTTCTGTCAACATTGGATGCTTTTTGGGACTTCCTTTGAAGAAAAAAATTTTCTTCATTCAACACAAGAAATTCAACAATTAGCCTTTGACATTATTTGTCTGTCATAGAATTATTTTTTTCTTTTAATCGTTAAAACTTCCTTGATATTTTATTTTATGGAAATAGCTCTGATATCTTCTTTATTCTAAATGTTTTTTACAACGGAGTTTTTCTTTTTATTCAACTTTTGGATTTTTTTTTTCCATTTTATCAACAAAAATTAAAAAAGATTTTAATGCCTAAATAAAATAGAGACAAAAATTTATAAGTTAATCAACCCCTGTTTTTCGTGGAATTAAAAAATTTGTAACTAAGGCAGCTAAACTTTCAATAATGCCCCCCCTTTTTAATCAAAATTTTTTATCGCGCCCCTTATAATAAAATTACTGAATACAATAATAATGATTTTTTTTTTTTTTAGAAAGTTCTACAGATTTTAAATTATAAACCGTCGAAAAACATAAGTTTTAAAATTTTGTATTTTTACTTAAAAAATTTAATAGGGTAATTATTATTTTTTCCTTTTCTAATTTTTTAAATTGGAACATATTGCAAAATGCGGGGGTGCTTTGAAGACAAAATATAGATATCATAAATATGAAAAAAACTCAAAGGGGCAATATCTAAAAACTTTTTAAAACTTTTCTTCAAGACAAAAACCCATGGAAGTCCTAATACTTATTAAACTTGTTCTTAATTCAGTATTAATAAGATAAATATTAAATTTTTTTTATATTTACTCTTAAATAATATATATTTTTAAGTAAATTTTGTATACTTTTAAGTAATAGTTAATTATTTATTTTTTATTCTTATTTTTAAATTGAAACAGATTAAAAAATAAATTTAATTAAAGATTTATTTCCTCAAGATCCATTTCAAAAATACTAATGTCTTAAAAAAAAAGCCTAATCTATGTTGCTCTTTTTTCAATCCTTCACTGGGTTCTCCCAACGTTTATTTAGTCAGGAAACCCAACAGACGTCTGCACAAAAAAATGTAAAAATGTGTAACTCGTATAATTTAGTCGTCTTTGAATCGATTTCTACCGAATCTCTTTTAATTCATTTTAATTACGCGTTTAAATTTTAATTACGGTATTAAGTATTTTGGCAGTGGTTAAAACAAAATCATAGATATATTTTTAAAACACAGTGAGCATTAATAATAAAGCATCCGTAAAGACGGGGTTGAAGAAGCGAATAGGGTTTGGGGTCCATTTCAAAATATTCAGAAGGGCTCGACCCCAAAAAAAGTCTTCATAGATTTCACATAATGCAAATTTAAAGGGGAATTTTGTAATAAATCACTTTTAATTTGGATAGAGGTGGATGCTTTTTTCACTGAAAAAAAAAGATTTCGCATACTATTACCATTTTTTAAAATCACACCTTTTGAATCCGGATTTTTTGGTGAGCCGAAGACAATATATAGTTTAGCTAAATATCAAAAAATAACTTGAGTGTAAATTTTTAATTTTGGGCCTTTCCCTTTTAAAAAAACTTTGTTTTTTTCCCAAGACGCCCATGGAAGTCACTGATAATTATTAAACTTCTTTTATACTGGCTGAAGTCCCCCTTAAACGAGTTTATTTTTAAAAAATGATAATATATTATTTTTGATATAATAGTTTTAATTTTTGAAGGAAAAAGAAAAACCCAAGTGCATTTGTTTTACAAAAATGTTAAATGATTTATTGAAATGAATACCATATTAAAAAAGGTTTTGTTTGAACTTTTAATTTTAAGCCCCCAAGAAATTAGTTTTTGAAAAATGTTAAATAAAAAAAAAGAATAAAAAAATTCTAAAGAATAACAATTGTGTTATTTTTAATTTTTTTAAAAGCGAAAAAACCCCGGATCAGGTGTGACTGATTTAACGTTTAATGGTCGGGGAGGAAGCACCCCAGTTTTTTTTAAATTTTATTTTCAATATACAAGATAAAAATCACAATTTCAGGGGAATAATTTAACTAAGAAAAATATACTTCCCTTTATTTAAAGGATTTTTCTTTTTGTTTTCCCAAAATTTTGGAAAAAAATTCCAAAAAACTAAACCCAAATTTTTAAAAAAATGTGTGTGACCTTAAAAAAGGGAACACATCACAAACACTTTTTTGTTTAACCTTTCGGAAAAAGTTTTTGCAAGCAAACTGTCACATTTTGTTCACTTTATTGTAATTTTAATGCCCTTTTGATGATCGACAAATACCCTTTGTTGGCCCTTTTTCTGCTTGTTTTCTTTTGACAGGGTGAAGTGCATTTTGGGTACACTTATGGTTTCATATTTTCTTGAAAAAAAGTTCTTAATGTACCCTATTAAAATTTTTTCCTTTCGTTTCTTTGTTTATTGCTTTTCAAAATTTTTTTCGCTCACATGAATTATATGCATTATTTCCAAATGTTTTTTTTGTTTGATCACCCTTAAATTTCCTTTCAGAGAGATCACAGATCCCCAAATTCTTTTTTATTTGCTCATTTACATTTATAAAAACCCTAAAACAGCCGTTCAACATCACAATTAAAACCACTAAGATTCAAAAGGAAAAAAAAGCAGCATGTTCAAAAAATTTTTTTTGAAAAAATAGTGGTCCCCCGGGGAAATCGGTCTATAAACAAGTACCTTTTAAAATTTAAAAAAAAGTTTTACCCCCAAAAAAGGGAGATATTTAAAAATTCTTTTTTCCATTAAAACTATCATATTAGAGGATTCTCTTCAAAGGGCATTGGTAACAAATAAAAAAAGTTTTTCCCCGAATTAACGGGTTTTTTATTATATGTTTTAGTATACTATAAAAAAAAAATTTTGGCCAATTAATCCTTTTTCCCAAAATGCTCTAATATGCTTATCCATGTATCATAAAAACTCTTTTCACATTGTGAAAAAAAAAGCAACAGAAATTATATAATATACAACTTCCTAAAAAAAGGGTGCAGGAAACCCTACCAGTAAGTTTGAAAGCCAGAAAAAATAAATTTTTAGATTATAAGAAACGTAATAAAAAAACCCCCCATCGTAGGATTACAGAAAGCAAAAAAAAATTTTTTTTTATTTTAGTTATAGGATCAAAGATAGCTAATGGGGTTCCCAAAATAAAAATCTTTTATTTTTGGGGTTTAAACCCTTTTTTACCAGATGATATATATAAACCCTATCAATGTAAAAACTGTATTTTTTTTTTATATCAGAAAGTATTTTGTATTTTTTTTCATTCCAGTAAATTAATTTTTTTAACCTTTTATTTTCGATATGCTCGCGCCCCCCTTGAAGGGTTATCGTGCCCCCCAGGGCGCCCCACAGTTTGAGAAACACTGAACTAAGGCTTTCAAAAAATATGGTAACAAGACCATTCAGAGTAAACCAGCGTTTCTCAAACTGTAGGGGGCGTGGTAATCCAACTTGGGTAATGCTATCAATTATTTTTTTAAATAATAGTCCAAAAAATATCATTTAAAAAATAATTGATTTACTAAAAGCAAACAAATTAAACTATATTCCGACATAATAAGAAATAACTGTTATAATGTACTTATAAATGTATCAGCACTGCATAATGTGTTTGATAATTAATTTCGATTTTCGATATGCTCGCGCCCCCAGTGGGAAGTTTCATGAGAAACACTGAACTAAGGCTTTCAAAAATATGGTAACAAGACCATTCAGAGTAAACCAAGCTTTCAAACCTAGGGGGGGTGGTAATCCTTTGGGAATGCTTTTCAATTATTTTTTAAATAATAGTCCAAAAAATATCATTTAAAAAATAATTGATTTACTAAAAGCAAACAAATTAAACTATATTCCGACATAATAAGAAATAACTGTTATAATGTACTTATAAATGTATCAGCACTGCATAAAGTGTTTGATAATTAATTCATCAATACAAAATTAAGAACAAATTCAATAATTACTCGTTACTCTCCCATGGACTTGTCATACACAAAATTATATACTAAATTTAATGCATATATTGATCATTTGTACGGCTTATAATTAAAGCTATATTGTAGCTTTCGATCAAAGTGCATTATTATTGCATTCGATACATTGTTATTATACGAAGGGGGGGGTGATGAAAATTATGATTGGAAATTGAGTCGCAAATATTGAAAGTTTGAGAAGCACTGGGGAAAACTGTTATTCAGGAAATAAAAAAATATACATAATATAAAAAGGCACAGGTACACATTACTTTTCTAAATAGTCACCATACTTATCGAGGCATTTTCTCCTTTAGTGTATCAGATCATTCAAATGAACATCCTAGAAATCGATGCCAATGTTGTGTAACCACGTCAAATCAGCTTGAGGAACTTTAACATCCGTTCTGTAATGCGGACCACCTAGGTGTTTCTGTAAAGGCCCGAAAAGAAAGATATCACTTGGTGAGAGATCGGGAATGTACGGAGGTTGGTGCAACACCTCTAATCGAAAATGCTCTTTGTTCATCGCGTACATCTGTTCTGACTTTCCCAAATTCCGTGCAACGTAACCAAACCTTTCTTCGTGACATAAAACTTGTACCGTACATTCTTACCAATTGTCGATGAATTTCAGCTGCAGAATTTTTCTTTAAAGGCAAAAACTGTGTCTAAATATTAAATTCAATCATGAACCGTGTTTCCATCAACGTAACTATCTTTTATGAGATTTAGTCATGTTACAGGGGAACTATCTCCACATTTACAGGTTATTCCATCATCATCTATTGTGTCATTTTCTTTTTCTTCTGACGCATTTTTATTTTCCTTTTGGTACTTTACACACTTGCCAGGGCTCTTGTTGCAATATTATTTGAAACAATTAATGTCAATTTGGAATAATGAATGAATAACAAGAATGTCAAATTGAAATACTTTTTATCAACATTGCATGGTCTTTTAGTGACATGCTTCGAAGAAAATAATTTCTCTTTCATGGAACACAAAAAGTATCAACAATTTGCCATTGATTTTTTTTTTTGTCTGTCAAAGAGAATTATTATATTATTTTACTCATTCTACATAAGTACCGGATATTTCTATCTTATGTGTATAATAGCTCGGATATATTCCTTGTTCTAAATACTTTTGCAAAAGAATATACTGTACTCTTATGATGTTTCTAAGGATTTGTTTCATTTTTTATCAATACAAATCAAGAAAATGTTAATGTCGAAATAAATTATAAAGTTATGTGTAAAAAAACTGGCTTTAAGTTAATCAATATTATTCTGAAGTGAAATTAAACAACTATATGATAACTTATCGTTGTTAAATTTTTCAAAGAGGATAACAGAATATATATTTGAACTTAAAAATGGAAAAGCTACATGCAAAAAAATTACGCTAGCACATAAATATTTCTAAGCAAGCAATCCATAAAAAAATTAATATGACAATAAAATTTAATACCAAATCAATCAGATTATAACAATTTTTGGAGTAAAATTACACATCAATTATCCCATTTTCAACACATAACATTATACTCAAACAAGAGAAAGTAAAGGCACTACTTTTCTCTCTAACTCTGCTTTCTATTATGCATAAATGGATGTACATGGATGGAAATAGAAAACTACATTATGTTGAACTTTTTGTCCATCCAACTAATGAACAAAACTTAAAAGTTTTTGTTGCTAATGCCATCTTTCTAACGGTGTCGCTGAGCACGAAATTCATCGCGACAGAGGGCTAGATGTACATTTATCGTTATCCTTAGCTTTGAGCACCATGCAGGTGTCAAATCGATTTGCCTCGCTTTCACCCCAATTTCAAGGAAGAGCACCCTAGAAGTGGTTAGGACTCTTCTACCAACCTCACGGGAGGACTCGTGTCTCGACGGCTATTTAGAGTACACCCATGTCGCAAAGGCTTTATACATTTACAAAAAAAAAACATCCTTGCCTTTTTCGAGATTTGAACTCAGCCCCAACGGCACCACAGTCAGCGTCATTAACCACTATACAGGATGAGTGGCTACCTAAAAGTTAATTGTAATTAATAGTGGAATTTTAAATGAAAAGAAAGACGTTCACATAAGTTTAACATGTTATCTAGATTGCATGACTAATAAACCTATGTATGATACTACATTGAAATACTCATGCGATACAACTAATATCAATTATCGTGATATGATACAGTATCAATTTTTTTTTTCATGATATCTGTAAAAATCGTCATTCAAATCTCGAAATTATTTCTAAATAAAACAACGTCAGACTCTAGCATATATTCGTAAAAAAAACTAAAATTGCGCTATGCTATGGAGTATTAGCGATGAAACTCATAATTTAAAGACATTGGCCTAATTAGAGTTCGATGTTTGAGCTTGAACCTAATATATATACCAGAGATGAGGAACCTTTTTACCTTTAAAGGCCACATGTAAATTAAGTAGTAATGCAGGGGGCTGCATAGTTTGATGTACCTATAAATGCGACTTTTGAAATTATTATAGTGTTCGTATAGTTTTAACAGAATGAAACGCCATTTGCATTGCCACAACTCTTCAAACTGGTGGGGTAATATGATGGTTTGGGAGATGTTTTTTTTGACATTGCATAATTCCTTTGATTCATGTGAAAGAACATCTGAATGTCCAAGGATATTTAAGTGTTATCGCAGATCGAGTACATAATTTCATATTGATAAATTGCCCTTCCGGAGACGGACACTTTCAACAGGACAATTCTTCTTTTTATATAACTTGCATTGTCCCAGATGATTTAAGAAACACGCGACGGAACTTTACCTTGCTTAGTTAACCTAAGTCTAATGGAAAACCTGGGAGATGAGATCAAACTCGGCATCTGGTAGCTGCGGAACCACTACAACCCAATCTGAAGACACTGGAAAGGCTAATTCATCAGATAAATTTCTCATACCACCTACCACACAACAACTCATAGCATTCATGCCAAGATAAATGCATATAGTACAGGAATAAATAGCAAAAAGTGGTCCAATAATGTATGGCAGGGGTACTCATAATAGTTTGGCCACTCAGTTTATGTTAATATTGTATCGCAATTTAAATAAGTAAAATTTGGTTCCAAAGATATTTTTGCCATCAATAAAAGTTATAATTTATAGAGGAATAGTTTCCATAATTTTACATGGCTTTAGAAATTGATACTTTGTAAAACCTGGCAGTTAATTAAAAAGTAATTACTTTTAATACTTATTTCTTTATATACTATTACAAATAGTTAGATAATATGGTATAGGTTTTGTTTTAAACAGCGTAAAATTAATTATTTAATGTATGTGATTATATTTTCTATGCTTCTACTAAAGCCCTAACATGATTAAACCATCAGGAACACTGCACACTTTTGTCAATATGTCTTTATGCATTAATATTTCGAAATCATTAACTCTTAATTAGTTTTCAAAATTCTCAATTTTAGTTAGCCTTTGTAATTTCAATGATGGGTTTTAAAAATTAATTTAGACAATTTTACTGTTTAATTTACTGAAAAGCTTTCTAAAAAAATTGTTCTATGTATTTTGAGATTAGTAGAAAATATATCTGCAATAAGTTGCAGATATATAAGCCAACCGAAACTCACTTCAATTTAGTATTTAGGAACTTGTGTGTGTGTGGGTAAAAAATTGAATCTCTACGGTAGAATACCTCATTTAATTAATTTACTATTAAAAAATGTACTTATTCGGAAAAAATAAGTGCTAACAATCCTTTTTTATAATTGCAAAGTATGTCCAGAAGAATCGATGGTACATTCAGACGTCATGTATACTTCGGAGTAGCACAGACTTTTGATGACTGTTGAGGACTATTGTGTCTATGAACCACAATCAATTGATGCTGATGAAGCCTGAGAACTCTTCCTCACTACACCAACGTAAGTACTTTCACACACAGCCTCGACTAATCAACCTCTTTGAATTTACCAGAACTTGAAATCACGTCTAGATAAAACAACGCTTGTTGCTAACTTGGCTTCCACGGAAAAGTGAAAACAGCAGAGTAAACACTCAACAATATTGACAAATGTTTTATTAAGACTATTATAGTATATTGCTTTATATGATGCTAAAGAAAACTGTTATTAATACTGTACGCAAAAATTAATTGATAATCTAGAAGAGAAAAATAAGTATACTGTAAGTATAAGTATGTTAAATTTTTCTTAACAAAAAGTTAATGAGAAAAATTAAACATGAATATCAAGATTAATTTTGAAATTCAAAATGACATATTTTAAACTAAATAACCTGCTAATAAAAAGGAATATCCTGTAGCTTGTAAAATAGAGTATTAATATTTTTTAATCCAATATTTTATCACATGAATTATAAGTTTTTACTGAACAAATATTTCAGTTCTTAAGCTCAAATGAAGAAAGCCATTTATCAGAAAATAGAAGCTAGAATACCGAGTAAAATAGTAGCAATAAGTATTAATGAAATTATTCTCAGATATTTATTATTAAATCCTCGATGAGTTATGACCAGAGGTAAAGTTTCAAGACGGTCAATTTATACTTCATAACTTTTCTGAGCGTAACTCGCTTATTAAGTTTCTCTCAATTTATTTTTACATTTCCGTAACACAAAAGCGTAATTAGTTTTTATCTTCACCCATGAAATTTTTCATCCCGGCTTCATTCTCAGAAGTTTTAACATGATTATTCTTCGGGAAGTTTACATGTCATTTTAGATCCTATTGGAGTTATTAGAAACTTTTTTTAAAGGATTTTGCTTGCAATATATAATGCCACAATCCAGCATTCGATACATAAATATGGCATTCTGAAGAGCAAAATAAGAGTATCTAGTAGCTTGAACTGATAGAAGTCTTTTAAATAGCAACTAATATTGTTTTTTCTATTTATAATTAATCTTTATATTTCTTATAAATTTCTCAGTATTGCATTGGTATTTTGTTTTCTATTCTTATAGTTATGCCAACGCTGGTTGCCTTAGCAACGAAAAAGAATCATTTGTTCTTACTGACAAAGAGTTAAAAATGAGTCAACGCGGCTGTTGAAATGTAAAAGTTCTGTTTTTTAAAATGTTAAATATTTTTACACAGTTCTAATATTGTGAATATTGGTTTTTAAACTGTGCTGTAACAAAAAAAAAAAATAAAGGCTGCAATTATGATTATGAACGTCCGATGTTAAAACATGTATTTATAAATGATTGACATAAAACCGATATTTGATAAATAAATCAAGAAATGAAAAAAAAAATGCTTTATAAAGATCCTAAAATTTAACTATGATATTGAATATATATTTGAGAAGAAAGATTCTTACTTCTTTCATTAGATTTCTGAAAAATACTTCAAAAGTTTATTGCCTTGAATGATTGTAGATGACTTGAACGATTATTTAACTGATTGCAAATTATTTCAATTCTTAAACTTCAATCATTATAATTAATATATTTCTTAATAATATTTTCTGCTGATCAAATTCAAAATCCAATCAGTAAAATAATTGTGTAGAATTCCCGATATAAAACCTTTTAAAAATATAGAACACCAATATTTTTCTACAAATAAAATGTTACTTAATCATTTTTGTTTCTGCACATAGTACAAAATGATTAATAAAATAGTTTATAAGAAATACAAAATATTTTTGATTAAGAAAAATCAATATGACTAAGAACATATTTTTAAAAATGCTCTTTGGAAAATATTTCTTAATTTATTAAATGTAACATGTCATGACCAAAAAAATATTATTCAACATAAATATTAGTTATTTTGCAACATTAGTATCAATAGATCACAAAATATCTTTTTTTCATTTGAATGAGGTAAGCCGTTTAAGAAGTGTTTATTCTTAGAATAAATACTCAAAAGATTTTTTTAAAGAATTTCATTTATATTAGAAAGCCAATCTAATTATCTGCGGTGGGATTTCAGAACAGTTCTGATTATCATTGGAATTAGCACTATAGTAAATATTATTCTAATCAGCCCACAACTTTCTGACGGAAAATTTGATTCAGAATTGGGAATGGAAAATTGTGATAATTAGAAGTAGGAAAATTTGAGAAAAAAATATATTAAGTGACACATTTTGCCAATCTTATTATTTATATAATAGTCAATAAGCGTAAAATATAGATGTATAAAATTTAGTTATTTTAATTTATTACTTATGGATCACCAAAGCACAATTATTTCATTAATATATATCTATAACAAGATACTTTTAAAACTCAGACCCCGTCTTTCTATTTTAGTGTTTACTTGTTTTAACTCATAATAAAATATGTATTTTTACGTAAGTTTTCCAATAAAAATAGTATTCAATATGATAAAGATTGTTCTTCGAAAACATTGATTATTTTCAATTCTTACAATAATTTCTATTTAAAAAAAATTAGCATCGTTTCGTAGATTTTTATTTATATAATTTTCAGCATTTGTTGTAAACTTTAACTAAACTACTTTCGCGAAAGTTTTAACATTCAAGTTTACAAGTTTTCATTCTTAGTCATATTGCTGAAGCCATATGAAAGTGGGAAACAGTTCTTTCTTTAGTATTTTTTTAATTATTGATATTAATTATTGTAAAACCTCATATAACTTATTTTAGAGACATTTAAAAATAATTTAATATTTGCACAATTTTTTTCAGAATTATATAATCATTGTTGCTGTCATAATTTATTATTATTCAAGAAATAAATCAGGATATAATTTATATTTTATTTAATCAATTTAAAAACTTTTTAGTTGTTTCTACTTAAATATTTTCAAAAATAGATTTTATGTGACACAAATTACCATTTTTGATGGTTTAATAAAATCACTTAGAAATCATAGCATTATTTTCCTGCATAATTTCACATGACCATCATTTTTTTTTTAAATATTCTAATTAAATAATAAAGAATCTTTTTTTAAAGTAAAATATCAAAATTATTTTTAAAATAACTCTGATTTTTCTTTAAATCAATAGTACGTTTCATTATGGAAACTTAAAAGTATTTCTGATTATTTTTGAAACATTTAAATGCTCACAGACATGAAAAAAATATATTCTCTTTATTTTCAGAACTTCGTTAAGAATTTCAAGTGTTCAAAAATGAAGAGTAAACATATGACAATATTCTGACACTCATTTCTTTTTATACGGGGGTCAATGCCTATTTACGTTATACTCTACACTTGTATACAAAAATTAAGAGTAAGTTTATTGTGAATTGGTAAAAATAACAAAGAAAAATGGTTTGTGGTGATCGGTACAAATTAGATGTCCCCTCTATATTTTGACCTCAAATGTGTGTTTCTTCTTAAAGTACAATCACTTTTTTTAACTAAGAAAACTATTTATTTCCTTTAGGGAATCCGAACATTTCCTAAAAATTCATAAAAACTAACAGAAGTTATCTTGAAAACGAAATAAATCAATATTGTATGTAAGAATGGTTGGACTTAATTTTTGTAAGGTATTTTTAAAAAAAATTAGTACAGCAAAATGATTAGAGAAATGTGTTTTCTTAAGAAATCCACTAAAACTACTTTTGTATATGAAGAAAAGCTGAAAGAGCTATTTTAAGAGGAGTATGGATTTAGATCTGAAAAATTTGGCTATCTTTTGCATGTATATGAGCATTGCTTAAAACACAGAAGTTAACTTCAATACTCTTTTTATACACACCAATGTAATTTAATAGCTTTCTTCAATTAAAATTGAGATTACTATTAAAAATTTCATGTAGCTTTTTAAAAAAAAACACACAAGCACAGATTTTATTGCTAAATAAATCAATACAAGAAATATATATCGGAAAATAATACATTATTATATAATAATTAAACAATTTAAAATATTTACATATTCAAGACTTTATTTTTTATTGAGTTTTTGTGGTAAATTTCAGTGTTTATTATATTTTCAATAAAATATGTTTCACCAATAAGAACGAAAAATCGAACAATTCATCTTTTTAAATATGAAGTTGAGTTTCAATTTTCT
>BMAV01018272.1:197569-217703 GCA_019973955.1 Trichonephila inaurata madagascariensis | reverse complement strand
TCAAATTTTGGGCCCCCCTTGAAGTTTATCCCCCAAAGAGAGCCCACAGTTTGAGAAACGCTGTTCTAGAGGCAAGTTTATACTATTTGGTTGTCCACATCTACCGTTGAATACACCATAAATTCAAGCACCAGTCATATTGAGATAAAGATAATCACCGTAAAGGACGTCTTGTGAAAATTCCTTTGTGCTTCTAATATCATTGAATAATATATCTGTGAGGACACCGATTGTTATAACAGACCAATTTGTTTTATACGATATCTGATGGAGAGCCATCCATGTCCTTAGGCCAGTATCCAAAAGCTCAAAAAGTTACTTGTGCATTAGGAGCCATTTTTCAGCAACCATTAATTTTAGTTATGTATGGTTGTTGCCTGTTTACATTAGAAACAATCACAGATATCTGGAAAAGATTACTCACATTCTCTACATGGAAAGCAATGTTCTTTACTCAGAAACTTGCTCAAATAAGGTTCATATTCTCTTTTCTTAGCATATTGCTCACGAAAAATATCTACCCAAGTAGAAAGCAATTTAAGTATTCCAAAAAAGATATTCTATCCCCTTTTTTAATGCGCCTATGGTGGTGATACAAGTGCCGTTATGTGTTTATGCGCTGAGAAGCCAATCAGTTTTATATCTCCCCGTGGTAAATGCACGAGGAAAATTGCACGCGGTATGGGTTTTTTCTCCTTTAGAGAATTCAATAACTTAAAATTGTCAAAACAAAATTGTACACGTCTTTTAATGCATTGATAAAGGAAAGGTGGCATCAGAGTAATGTTTTAAATAAAATCTACAAATGTTCGTGTCAATTAGTTTAAAAGAATATTAATCACGTTTCCGATGTAATTATTTTTTATTTGCTTAAAGTAAAGTTATAATAAGTTAAAAATGATTTCAAATAAACTCCATAGTTCAATAATTTTAATAATTTCCCACTGATTCATTAATTAAAGGCAGACGTTGATTCACAACTTATTTTAAAAAAAGTCACAGAACATTTTTTAATTAAAACAGATCCACATACATATTTCTATAACCTTCGAATAAAAAAATACAAATTCAAGATGGATGCTTAGCAGATATTATGTCTCTCTTTTCCATTTCTCTCTATGCATACACAACATGTTTATCATGTAAATAACAAAACAATATTTCTAATTTTACTTTAACAAATAAATGTTAATTTTTCACATTTATTTATCTTTTTGTTAAACGCTCATTATTTTTAATAACAAATACTATAATAATTTCAAAACTGCTTCATAGTTTTTAATTCCACGTTAAAAGTAAAATGAAATTTTATTATGATTCGTCTTTATTAGAATAATTAAATTCTAAGTACTTTAAAACTTTTGTTTGCCGGAAGCTCTACCTGCTTCGCTTAGAAGCTTTCTGAAGCCTTTTATCTAACGATCTAGAATATCCCGAAGATATTGTGTGTGTTAAAATACATTAGCACTTTCCATCCTCATTAGTAATTGCACATCGAGTAAATAACGAACAGGATTTATCAAATAAATACTTAAAATGTTCTATTGCATTAATTTTGAGTTTATCTGAAAATTATCCCGATTTGAAGGTTATTAAAACAATGTATGGAAATTTGGATCCAATTACTTATATTTTTGTACTTAGTCTATTTTCTTCCCCGTGTTATAAAAAATTATAAAATAACTGTACAGTTTCTCTTTTTTTACATGCAATTTTTAAATATTTCATTGTATGCTGTAATGTCTGAATAGAAAAAAAAGTACTTAAAATCCAAACATATACTTATATTCACCGGATAAAGTAACCATTTTGGTCATGATCATGATGAAGCCTGACAATATCTATAAAGTTCTACTGATTTTTTCATGGTAGGGATCAATTTAAGCTTAAGCACATAAAAACAAATTGCGTATTAAAGTCTTAACTCAGCGCACAGAAATTAGCAATATTAAATGCTTGGTCAAGGGTCATTCTATGTCTTGACTATGACTCAGAATAACAAGTAAGTTACTAATATATCTTTATGTTGCTCTAGAGCAGTGCTTCTCAAACTTACTATACTTGCGACCCAATTTTCAATCATAATTTTCATCGCACCCTTTTACATAGAATAATAATGTATTGAGTTCAATAATAATATACTTTGAAATAAAGCAGCAATATGACTTTAATTATATATAAACCGTACTTATTTTCAAGATAAGTATTAAATTTTGCATGTAAATTTATGACATGCCCATAGGATCAATGGTAATTATTTAACTTGTTCTCAATTAAATACTGTTAAATTAATTATAAAATAAATTGTGCAGTACTGATGCATTGATATAAGTGTATTATATACGTGTAATTATGTATTTTATTTTTTTTATTGTTGTAGAATGTAGTTTGTTTTGTTCCCTTTCAGTAAATTAATAATTTTTTAAATAATCTTTTGTTTTCGACTGTTAGATATACTCGCACCCCTCTTGTAAGGTTTATCACGCCCCCTAGGGGGCGCGCCCCACAGTTTGAGAAACGCTGCTCTAGAGAATTAAATTTTCCTTTTCCCTCACTATCAAACTCGACGAACTTACAAAAACTATAAACTAGGGTACACGACTTAATGTAGACTTTATAAAAGTATGTCCATGACCAAATTCATCTGCTATATAATATTTTAATTTTACTCTTATTTTGATAAATACATATATTTGATAACTTATTTTTAAATCTTGTATATTTTAATTAATAATAACTGTTTAAAAACTTTTTAACTTTAGGCACTGTAGGTTTAATTGCACACTAATATTTTCTTTCAAAAATAACGAAGTTAACTCTCAAATTTAAGCTTAAATATAAACACTAATGTTCTTAAATAAATCGAAAAATATATTTCATACTTAAATAAGAAAAAAATATAAACATTTAATAACTACTTATTTTGAATTTAATAATTCGCTTTCTTTTAGTTTTCATTAAATTATCTTGTTTGGGTTTTAATTTGCAACAAATTTTTAGAACGTGTATTTGTATAAAAATAAAAAAAAGCATAAATGTCTAAAAATAATCAAAATAAATTTGAAAATACACATCAAAATTCAAGCTCCAACATATGAATTTGGATGTAATACAATAAACCTTTATTTAACAAGCACAGTAGATCACTTTTCACCCTCTAAACTGCTAACATCTGGAAATACTTAACAAGAATCTGTCAGGTAGTCGGAAATGTCTAGTACTATCCTTTCATGAACTAATACCAAAATTCTTGCTAACCTGCGAGATGGTAGTGAGGCAGCAAGAATTCAGTTTTCCATGTGGAATACCAAATGCTCTATTGTATTCATGTCAGTTGAATTCGTAGTTATAGAAATGACTGTAAATTCAACAGAATGTTCCATGACCATTCGGTTTTTATGACATGGAGTATTAGTTTTTTGGAACAAAAAAACCCATATCCACCGGGAACACTAAGACCATGGAGTATTCACAAGGTTTGGAATGATGCCTATGCGGCGCATGGGGAGTACAGATTATTTTATGTGGATGATAGACCTAAATGTGCCCCAGGAAAACATCACCTACATCATAATACCCGTTTATCCCTTTACCCGCCAAATATTACCCAAAGGCTGAGTTACCGTTAGAAATTAACGAATTTAAAAATTTTAAAGGGGAATGGTTGACCAAAGAACATCTTTTTGTTAGAATAGGTCAGACTTTCCCCCCATTCTTTTAGGTCTTTATTTTTGACCCATTACGGGGCTAATGGCGATAGTGGATAGCAAAGGGGCCCCTTTCGGTTGCGAAAGGGTCATGCTGCTTTTATTTCCCTCTTTATTTACATTAATAATCTATACTTTTTGAAAATGCTTTTTATATAGACTTGTCCCCCAATGATCATATAACAATGCGAAAAAGTTTTTCCGCATCGGGAACAAATCCCCCGTCTCTGACTCACCCGGCTGTGAATAAGAATTTTTTTGTTGTCCCTAAAAAGGCTCCCGGGAGCCCATTTGATATTTGCTCCAAAAAATTTTCTGAAATTAAAATGCCCATATCTAGATGAAAACCCTTTTTGTTTTGAGCAAGTCAGAGGTAACGACCAGCGTTTTTTTTATCAGTGTATTGACTTTTAAGTGAACTATGTTTCCAATACCATAATAAATAACATAATACTTTCGGGGGTTATTTCATAATGAAAAAACTTTTCACCAAAGCTATTCAGAAATTGTTCAAGAGGATTTAAGCCCGAAAGCAACAACAAACCGTGTTATGAATAAACCAAAAACCCAAACTTTAAACAGATATTTTTGGATTTATTAATGTAAGTATGATTTAATGAGAGTTATCTAGTTGTCTGTGTTGATAACAGGTAGGGATTCTTACTTCAACTACACCAGCTTACCTTCAGTTGTATCTGTGGATTTCTCGGATTTTCTATTTCCACTACTAAAATCAAACAAATTCTTATAAAAATTAAATTTGTTTTTCTACAAAGCACTTTTTAAACGACCTTAAAAGCGTTTTTATTTTCTTTATAAAGATACCGTCCATTTTCTCCAATTTTTCGAATCTACAATCTGAATATGGGTTACTATTAGGGTTTTCTCTCTCTTCAGGAAATTTTAAAGAATTCTGAATTTTTCGAATTAAATAAATCTTTGAAAAATTTTTTTTTTCTAATCCCTGATTATCCTTTTTGCTGCCAATCTCCGAATCCAAAAATTGAAATTTAAAAAAGAAGAGGGGGCTAGAAGGACCTTCCCAAAAAATCCACGTCAAGATGTAGCCAGAAAAAAACAGCTTGGAATAAAACCCGGAACCAAATATTTTTCGGTCCGCTGTAGAGTTTTATGTGATACCAAAAAAGTGCGAGAAACAGTCTTATTTTCCCAGGTTTTTTTTGGTCCCCTTCCCCGTCCCTCTGTTGTCTCAAAAATGGTAAGAATTTTTTGGTAGGGGCATCCCAGGGGGAAGGTCGCCATTTTTGTGTGATATGGTCGCTAAGGCAAATATCTTTGATTTCAGCGTGAATTAAGGGTGGATTCTCGAAATGAATCGACATTTTAAAATTTTTAAAATGTGACTTTATTAAAAATATAACTTAAATTTTAATAAATTAGATAAACTTATATTAAGTGAGAAAAACCCAAAAACACAGCTGTAAAGTAAAACCGATCCCTAATTTGATCCTTATCAAATAATTATATTATCCGCCCCCCACTTTCAATTCTGATAATATTCAAGTTCTAAATCAAATAATCAGTCCTACATTGAACGCAGTTCAATCAATTTAGAACTTTTTGGCCCCTGCCAAGTATGCACCTTGTAGTAATGAAAAAAATCGGTAAACTTTGATAGGCCTCACAATTCAAAACCTATCTCTTCTAAACAAAATTTTCTAAATTGCCATGGTTTTTAAAACTTCGTTTTTTTAAAGGCTATCTTATTTTCTTTTTTACAATTGTATTTCCCTTGGTTTTGGGATTGAAAAGATTTCCCAAAATTTTGGGCCCGTCAAAGAACCCAGGGGTTTGTTACAGAAAGCCGGTGAGCCCGCCCTTTATATTGTTGATGTTGTTGTTATTGTTATGCCACCGCTGAATAGTCATATCGGGGCCCCACAAAATTTTTGTGGCAATGGGCTAGATGTCCCTTTGTCTTTGGGCCCTTAGCCTTTGATCCCCATACAGGTGACATACGATTTAGCTCTGTGAAATTCCCGAAGAGACGATAGAAATTGGGATAGATGGTGCCACCATCTATCTCCACCTCTAATTTAGGCATGGAACTGAAGGGGATAAAAATTTTCCCCAACCCTGCACTCGTGATTCAGCCCACAAGACTTTGGGAGCCACTGATTTAACGAGAAGTACCTATATGTACTGGGGGGGTTTTAGCAGTGGGGGCTCAACCCGGGCCCTTTCCCGGTCCGGAGTTCGGGTTAAACTAGGCTCCCCACCCCCTCATGTTACTAAAACAGACAGGCACTCGGGGTTAAGTCAGTCTTCTCCCTTTAGCAGCCCCAGGCCTTCGGATCAATCGAGGCTGCTCTCTTCCCTTTATCATGAATCCTGCAATAATTGTTTAAAAAAATAATACACCTGATTTATTCTTTTGATAAATTCAGGTAAATTCATTATCTTCATTTTGATTAATTTATATCGAAAAAGATTAATAATGATTTGGTCACCAATACTTTTATGTACCAAAGGAATAAAAAAAACAGTTGGAGTTGAGCAATTTATTTAAATTAAGCACTTTTTGTATGTTGAAAATAGAGACACGATGCAAAATTCTCCTTTTATCACATTATTTTTATGATGTAGCTCATTGGTTTTTATTTTTCTCAATCTCATTACTTTGTTCCTATTACCCGTAAAAACCATTATTTAAGCGGAATCTATTTTTTTTAACACTGGTAAATTTGTTCTGTGGAGCTAACCTTCCTGAACAAAGTTTTATTATATTTATAATTAGATGTTTTGTGACTTCTTACATTCAGTCATTTCCCTCTTTTCTTTTTACTATCTTAATTATGCTATATCTGTAAATAATTAACATACCATAAAATCCAGCGTGTAACACGCACCACTGTATAACACGCACCTATACTTTCAGGTTGAATTTTTTAGAGTTTTTAGGTATTATTCGCCACATAACGCACCCCCTCTTTTTTTTTCTTTTTTACGAGGAAACGTGAATTGTATTTGCGCAATGTTCTTATGTTTTGAAGTCATTTATTAGAGATAGTATTCCGAGCTTTAGAAATAATTGTATAGTTCTAGAACTACAACGCTTTAAGGTATCCGACTACCCTGAAATCATGATTTTTTTCAAAAATTGACAAATTTGTTTTATGATTTTATTTTATAGACCACTTATTAGCAATAAAATACCAAGCTTTTGTTTCTATTCACTAGAAAAAAAACTACAAGTGTTTTAACAAAAGGAGATCCCTAAATTTACACAAGATGTCAAACTTTAAAATGCGTTTTATAAAATGTGTTTTTTTTGAAAAAAAAGCGGACAGCGATTCTCAAAAGGTTTTGAAAATAATTTTGAAAAATTTTGTAAATGCTTTGTGTAACAGTAAGTGTTTTTTTTCTCGGGGTTTATAAACACGTATTATTTCAAAATTTGCGTCATTTATGTGAATGTAATCATTGTTTTTTTAAACAATTTCCCCATAGTCACTAAGATAGGGGGCTCAGTTTTTTTAAAATTAAAATATCTATTATTCTGATGATCATTTCAAACATGAATAACAAATTAATACGTTAAAATTGAAAAATTGAGAATTTGCTCGTAAAAAATTTTGTACAGAGAGGGGGCCCCCCTTTTGGTAATTTTTTTTTAATTTTTTTTTTTTTTTCCCCTTTTTAAAAATAATACATTTTTTTTTTTTTTTCAATTTACGATTTTTTGTTAAAAATATACTAAATAAACCTAAAAATCACAAAATAATCCCCATATCTTCATATTTTGAAAAAACAGTTGTCGCAAGTAGTCGGATACCTTAAGTTCACAAGAAAAGCCATTTTCTTAGAGAAACAGAATTTCACAATATGTAGAAATCTAATCTTTTTTTTTATGCCATTTTTTTTTTTTTAAAGTCTTTTTTATATCCGGTTTTTAAGGTCACCCCAAATTTTTATCTTATTTTTTGTGTTAAAAGTGCACGTTATACGCCATATATTACGGTGAATGTAATTTTTCCTTATGAAAGAAGCATTTATTTCTTATAAAAAGTATTTATTCTATTTTAAATCCACAGTGAAAATAAGATTAGTTGAGTTTTTATTTTCAGCTGCGTTTCTATCATTAAAAGACTGTGGCATTTTAGTTATTTTTTTTATGGGATTAAGTATGACATTATAGGTTAAAATAATTTTTGAAAAAAATTAAAGGAAAACCCTTTTTTAATAATGCTCGTTTTATCCTTGGTAATAGGGGAAATTTAAAATGATTTAATTCCTTTTCTTTTTAAAAAGTAAAAAATCTTGTTTTAAATTTTTTTATATCACGTAAATAAATTTTATAAACAAAAAAATTTCCAAGGGGCACAAAAAAAAAAAAATAGAAATAACGTTTCGTAAAAAAATTTTTACAACCGGTTACAGAGAGTTCTGATTTACCTTCTATTCAAATTTTTGAGTCCGAAAAAAGGTTTGCACTAAATGACAGAATATACCCCTGTAAATAATACTGAATGGGTATGGTTACTTTGGCAACATATTTTATGATAAGTATAATCATTAAATGTCACCAAGATAGAAATTTAGTGACAAAAATAAATGTCCTGAGACAGATATAGAAGGCTGTCAGCGAATATTTGAAATGTACTACTAAAACATGCTTTAACGTAGCCTATGTAACGTCCATTACAGTAGAGTAAAGCTCAAAATTTGAATTAGGCAGTAATTGTATTCTTGTATTTCTGTGTTTAATTGAACTTTGAATCTGTGCATTTTTGTGTGTTAAATGTTTCCCCTTAAAAGGAAATTTTTATTTATTACAGTTTACAGAATATAGTTTTAATTTACTTTGAAAGAACCTGCTTGTTTAAAGCGTGGATCCTTTCTATATTTAAAAGCCTTTTTAAATACGTAACAATATGTATTGAGAAAACAAAAGAAACTGTGAGTTCAAAAGAAATTAGTTGTAAGACCATGTATAGATGTTTTTATTTTTGTTTTTGTTTTAGTGATATTCTTTAACCAAAAGTTGTTCACCCATTAAATACCTCTCACAAAAATGGAAAAAAAGTAGAAATTGCCTTAACGCACTAAAAACTCCTAAAAAATATTTCGTTACGAAACGTTTCATTAATTCTTTTCAGACTCAATAGAAACTCTCCGCAATTGCTAAAAACTCGTTTCACGCAGATAAATTTTTATAAGACATGTGAAATTCGCAAGTTTTTCTTCACATTATCTTATTAGTTATAAAAAAATGAAAGATAGTTATTTAATTATACATTATTTGCTTCCTTCTTAATGGACATTATTGCAGCTTTATTTTTTGAATTTATTTATGTGATTCATTCCTTCATCAAGAGATGTCACCATAAAAAATAAATTTGATTTTGGGGTATAATTTCACTGCATATTTCTTAAATTAATCAATTATAACTATTTTCCGCAAATGTATAAGTCATTAGTATCTTATGAGTCTATATCAAACATTGTTTCAAATTAAAAAGTTCATGTTGATAATTTTAAGTTTTATGACTGTGTACAATCGTCCTTTTTTCGGACAGAAAATGTATACATTAATATAGCGTTCTGTCTTTACTATCGTACAATCAGTAATAGAGTAACCCATAAGCACAGAATGACAAATTCATAAAAAGGCTTTGACATCTAATTGTATATAATGTTTTATTAATAATTGCTGCATGGTACAATTTTTAATGACGAAAATCACCATCCACACACACAAACTAATTGCTTTGGCGTATATTAAAAGTAGAATTCCTATTTGGAATTAAATAATATTTAATTTCAACATTTCTTTAGTTCTAATTTTCATTAACTATGTTCTAGAGCAGGGGGCAGCAACCTTTTAACTGTGGCGTGCCAAAACAATCTACCAATATTATTCAGCGTACCACACAGTAGGACATTTTTTTAAACTATTATAATATTTATGATATTTAGTGCCACTTATATTAAAAAATATAAACAAAATTGTTTTAAGAATAGTATTACAATAAAAAACTATTTTAGCCCAATATTTTGACAAAAAATGAGCATAGAATGACCCATTTTCAAAATGTTCTCCTTTTGTAAAAAATGCTTCTATTATAATAATATTTTGCCTGTCTATAGCTCAGACCTCTGTACAGAGGCTCAACTAGAATTTTTCAAATATATCACTTAGAAGTGGGTTTATCCATGTTTTACGACAACAGAGAGGAGAAATTTTAAGAAAAAAACGCCGATAATTATATTTCAAATGGTTTTAACTCTAAAAATAATGTGAATTTTTCAAAAATAATAGTTGGGCCTCTGTACTGAGGTCAGGGCGGTATACAGGCAAAATATTATTATAATAGAAGCATTTTTCACGAAAGGAGAACATTTTGAAAATAGGTTATTCTAAGTTAATTTTTGCCGAAATATTGTATTTAAATATTTTTTATTTCGTCAAAATGTGTCCTTAAAACAATTTTATACATGTATTCTAATCTAAGTAACACTAAATATCATGAAAAGTATCCATTTATGCGCCTTTTTAAAATCACGGATCCGAACTTAGTCGGATACCTTAAGTAATATTTCTATAAGGAAGACGTCAATTCATCATTTAGCCTTTCTTCTACCTTTCGTTCGTCCTTCCTCACCTTCATTCTACGCATTCCTTCTCTTTCATTATACTTCTACTGATATTATTGAGACGCTCATTTGCATATGCCATAGATCCTACACAACTCTAATATCAAATATAGTAATAAAAGTGAGATAGACCACCCCAGAGATTAATTAAAGAAAATATGCGTGATAACCAGCTACAACTTTTGAATAATATTAAAATATTATCTCTAGAAAATACACAGACCATGTACTGAAATTAAAACAACAGACCCGTTCCCATACATATGATATAACGTTCATTTAAATAATTTTGTCTCAGGAGGAAAATGATTAGAATTATTCACCGTACAAAAATGAGAAGAAATTGATTTGTTAATATTTATTTTTTTTAAAGGGTTTTTTCAATTCCTCCCATTATTTCTCACAATCTCTATTTATTTTTTTTATTTATTTTGGGAAGGGGAATTTTCCCCCCCCCGTTAATAAAAAATATTTTTAAACCGCTCGATTTTGAGTTTGAAATTTTATATACATAAATTAAATTTTGGGATGAAAATACAAAATTTAATTAAAATTTAAATAAAAAAATTTTGATTAAAAAATTATTAAAAATAATTACCAAATAAAATACGTTTGCATTTTTTTTGGGTAACTTTTTTCCCCCCTTTTGGCAAAACGGGCCCAAAAAACTTGAAAATTTTTTTTTCTCACTTTTTAAAAAGCATTCGGTTGAACTGAAACTTTGTAAAAGGATTTTTTTGGGATGAAAAAATGATACTTTAAGGATAATTAAAAAAAATTAATTACCCCCAATTTTTTTATTCTGTCCTATGTAAAACATATTTATATTAATTGTAATTTTTGTAATAAAAAGAAAAGCTAAAAAAAAAAAATTTTTTTTTTGGATGGGATTTAAAAGGGTTGACTTAAAAACTTTTTTTTTTATTTATTTGTTTATATATTTTTTTTTGATTTTTGGGGGAAAAAAAAAGGGGCATTTTATTCTTTTCCCCGGTGAACTATCCCCTCCAATCTTTTTTTATTCTCTTTTTGGCACGGAAGGTTTGAATGGGGATTAATCTTTCACTGCATCAATATCGATTTTTTTTGAAGTGAAAATTTCTTTAGAGGGGGGTTTTGCTAAAGGGAGTGAATTTAAAAAGGAAGTACCCGTTCGTGTGAGTTACTTTCTTGTTTGTTTTTTTTTTTTACTCAGAAATCATGCTCGAATCAGTGACTCCCGCTTAGTTTTGAAGTGATAAAATTTTTTAAATGCATAGTATTTTTTAAAATAAAAGTTCCGGTTTGCTTTTTTTCGAAAAATTTTATTTTCTTTTTTTTAAAAAAATGGTGATTGTTTTTATAATATTATCAAAAACCCCCCTTTCACCACTTTCAGCAGTGAACAAAAAGAAACAATCAAAAAAATTAATAATAACAATATTAAAAAATTATTCTTACGTCGGAAATTGGGGTTTAGATATTTCGTATCTGTGGTTAGTCAATAAAAATATTTCGGTTTTTTTATAAACTACCATTTCCCTTTTAGAGCCAGAGGGGCACAACGGATTATCTAGAAAAGGGGAGAGGGAAATTTTATTTTCAGTTGAACATTATTTGGGGTTTAATAGTATTTAAAAATATTATAAAGTTTACTTGTTTGGGTTTCATAAGAAGAAATCCCGGGGAAGCAGTATATGAGTCGTTTGAAATCGCTAAATTAAAAAAACGAAAGAAATACTTTTTTAAAAACCTCCCGAATTTATAAAAAATGAGGGAAATTTTTCTTATTTCCCCGGACCACAGTTGTTTAAAAGTAAAATGAAGACGAGTTGAATAGGTTAGGGGTCAAACAACAAATGAAATGTTAAATTTACTTTTTTTGCTTTTTTGAAAGTATTCCTTCATTAAGGGAAACTCCCTTTAAAACTTTTCAAATAATCTTTTCGCACCACGACAAAAAGAAATTAAACATGTTTTTGTTGATTAAGTAGAAAAACATTTGGTACAAAAAAAGTGGAAAGAATAAAATACAAAAATTTTAGTGAAGTTAATTGGGAGAGAAATTTGCTAATATTTTGGTTTATATTAATGATGACAAGTAGGGGATTACGAGAAATTAAAAGCATTAGTTGTAAAAGAGTACAAAAACCCTTTTCCCTTTTTTATCCCCTCAGAAAGTTTTTAAAATGGAAACGGCTCCTCATGTTTTCCCTAACCTTCCCCCAAATATACGGCGATATATAAGATATAAGCGGTACTTACGTATTAACGCAATGGTATTGGCAACATTATGTAAAAGGGAGCACATTGTTGCCAATTCAGCGCTTACTTCACATAAGAAATCAGGGTTGCCAACATAGCGAATTATCTTGAACATTGGCAACGTTGTGATAGTTCGTAAGTACTATATATATATATATATATATATTATGTATTATAAATATATATTAAATATTTTTAAATAATTAGATTTATTGACAATTTAATCGTATATACTTATCTATAAGTATATAAGAATACATAATTATTTTATCAGTGCCCTTTACAGCAAATGGATAAAATAAACAAATTCCCGATTAATGGGCACGAAACAGGAAGCTTTCAGAATCATAGGATTTCCTTTAATGAGTACCGTAGTTAGTCAGAATAATTAAATGATTCAATTTTATGATGGTCATCCTTCTTTGTTTGACCATCTGACTTGGCTCCTCAAAATTCGTACATTGCTGAGAACGTGGGCCTGTACGGCTTTCCAATGCTTGGTATATCTTGAAAAGTCTAAGCCGATATGAATCACTACTGCTTCAAGTCGCAACGTGGTACCGCATAGTACCAAACAAGTATATCCAATACAGTTGCCCTGCAATGCATATAAATTTTTATTTTATAGTAAAAATAAATGCATTTCTAATTAAACTTTATTACCTATTTTTTTTATTAAATAGGTAATAAGGTTTTATTTGCTTTTCCATTATTCAGCTAAGTAATTTTGCTTACTCTTATGTCTACAATAGAAGATTGAAGGCGACAAAAATAAAAATCTTCTCCAAATATGATTCAGAATCTTGACAATAGCAGTTTGAATTATGTTTTCTTCTCAGGCTTTAATCTTTTATTTTAAGATATCCATTATTTTCCAGAGGATACTCTATATTTTTTTCATGTAGTTAAACAGTTGTTCACACAAGAGATTTACAGTACCTTTGACCGTCATAATCTCTGTTTTAAGAATGTGTGAGACGCATGTTAGTACTTTTATCTGGCCTTTTTCATTCTAAGTACATTCAATTTAATCAGTTTTGGCATACATTTATTCATGCCATCCATTTTATGCATACTTGATGTTTCCAGGTATTCAGAATGCATTTTTTCATGTAATTATTGTTGTTGTTTTTATCCGTTTATCTCATAATTTAATGACAGTTAATTATCTTCATGAAAATATATCACTGATTATTTTAATGAAAATTAATTTTTAAAACAATATAGACTTCAAACAAATGAGATTATGCCAACGAAACGCTATACTTTAGAAGTAGAGTCTGTTGTTTTGATATACACACCATTTTGGACAAGAAAGGCTATTAAAAATAAAATGCTTATCTCGTAATTTCAAATTTATATATTCATTTTTAATAAACATGCAACTGATTAGGTTTTCAAATTAAATGATTATCTTTGCTCATAGCATGAATTTGTCCCGCGCAACACAAGTAATGTCTTATCCATTGAGGGGCAAATTAATTAAGGGGTGGAATTTTGCTAAGGTAATTTTTTTATGAAATAAAGCATAGAATACTATACTATGATCACATGGGATATTAATAAGCAATTTAAAAAACAGCAATTACCCATTGTCTGTAGAAACCGGTGGCAAGATGCGTCTATAGCTTTTAAAACACTTAAATTATTATTCTGCCTAATACTTGTAGATAAAGTTAAGCGAAATTTATTTTGCAATCAACATTTATCCGGTACAGATAAAATTTGATAAATAGTGCTATGGCTGTAATTATCAAGAATAATTTTTGAAATGCATAACATATATTTATTTTATGCTAAAGAATACTTAAAATACTTAAAGTACCTTATAGTCATCCTATACATGATTAAAAAAGTTTTGTATCTTTAATTGGGACATTCAAATTTCCTCGTTGGAAGTCTGGCATATCTACCTAGTTGTATAGGATTGTGTGATTATGTTGAATTATTACCATTATTCTAACATACATTTCACAGAAATATGTTTAACATTTTTACTGCGAAACATGTTTAAATCTTTCAATAATTATGTTAGTTAAATTTTAAAACAAACTGAAATTTAAACTGACTTCCATCCCCCTCCCATTATTATCAAGCTTCTTCTAGAATATCTTCTACAAGCCGTTAGCTACTGAAGTTTTAGATAGCTGTCAAGTACATTTATGTAGTAAACGGCTAAATATAACTGACTAGTGCAATATAGAGAAAATGAAAGAAAATCTTAACCCCTCTTTTTTGTACTTTTTTAAACAAATTTTTATTAACTTTTGATTTGATGGAAATGTCGATGAAGAGTATTTTCATTAAACTACAGTTCTTTCAATGCTTAAGCGCAACTGAGAATAATTTTTCTTTTCTTTTCTATCTTCGTTCAATTGGTGTTATTGCAATTGGCTATTCTAAAATTAGGAAGAATAGACATACATCAATCTAACCATATAATGACACAAATAAATTATTAACATGCGTTATTTATTTGTGTCATTATATGGTGGCATTTGTTGAGGTATTTATGGCTACGCGTGTTCCACACGCCAATACTCGTTCTCTTTGGATTTGGATTAGCCGACATCAAATACCATAAAGCTGATTTATGACATAAGCAGCAAAACAATAAGACCAAGAAAGCAAACAACAATCAAAAGTTATTCTGCTTGTTTTTACAAATTAAATAATGCTTTGATGTTATTCAAAAAAGCCACCCTCCCCTCCAATAAGTTTTACAAGATAATTTCTGTTTTTCAAACAAGCGTAAATTACGAAGTTTCTAGAATATCATAAGGCAACCCTTTTATGAGGACACGCAGCTTTTAATTAAGTAGTAAGGTATTTATTTAGTGCATTCAGATATTAAAAATTATTTTCCAGTAAATGTTAAGAAAATTGTGCTGAATTACACGATAATAACTGAGTGATAAAAAAATCAGAAAACAGATAACAAATACAGATGACCTAAGCTTTGGGATTACAAGTAATGCTGTTAAACATGTTCGAAGACCTTATGGCCAATTGAGGAGATGGGATACTTAAGGCTTGCTGGTCATATCAGGCAATAATATCGTCACCTTCATAGTACAGAAACATCTGTGTAAAGATGCTGCAATAAGCTCATTGACGGAAAAAAAGCTCTGAAAAACAAAAGCGCACGAATGTGAAGCAATATCAGATGATTGTATGAAAAGACTTAACCACCCAAGTTGCATCATTGGTCATTACTAAACATACCACAGCCATTTCCAAATTACTCGCCATACTTTGCAACATGTTACGGTACCTGGCTGTGGCGTAGTTAACACAGTGGCCTCTAGAAGTTCTATCTTTTAGCTTATACCTTCGACAAATTTGTCTAGACAATCATCATCTTGTGAATAAGCAAACATCGTATAAAGTTCGGCGTTGAATTCCCTATAGACATGAAGCAGATGAACATAGCCGGGAAGGACTTGGTCAGCTGTCTCAATCAGTCTTTTCTTAAAGACATTACACCTGGTGTAATGCTGTGGAGTGCACTTTTTTGACAAAAGTTACCTTCTAGCAGTCCTGTATTCAACTTAAATACCTCAAAGTTACAATAATGTCATTCTACGACTAATTGTGTTATTCTTGATTGCACGTCATCTCGAGCCTTCTTTTCGGCAAGTTATTGGCAGTGGTATGTAACGAATTCGTGGTTGAGGTGTCATGAGTTACGGTCTTGTGCCACTGAAAACCTGCCGCTGCACGCTGAATCGGTCGAGGTTCAAACGCTCTCCCGTTGGTGTCGTGAGGAAGTTAGGAGAGGGGTACAAGCTTAGATATAGTCCTCATCACTTAACCATGGTTCGAAATTATGAGGAACGCGTCCCAAATAGCTATTGTTCAACTTTATAATGCTCCGTCAAATAACTCTAACTCACCCAACAAAATCGTGTTAAACCTCAAGCGGCTTACCTAAGTATGGATTTACTCCAATATTTTAAACTCTTCTTTACCCAGAAAGTTGAATTTTTTTTTATGAATCGAATATATTTTGATAATGTTTGGCCGACCAATAAATACACCCATAAAATATCACAGATCAAGTGCAGCAGTTGATGAATATTGAGAGAATATTTCGCCGGATAAATTAAGAATCTTTATATATCAATCTTCAGATCGTATAAAAGTTCAAGTATTCAGCATTTCTAGATGAGAAGAATTCTTTTACTTAACCCGGGAGCGGTCGCAAGGGGCACAGAGTCCCCCAGGCTCGCGAAACCTTTAATTCTAGTAAAACTGTGTATTTGTTACCGATGACCTTGTCAGTATCCTCCTATACGCAACACTTATCATAGGAACTACAATAAACCTGTCACATACCTCCCCCTTTTTTGGGAGTGGCAAACGTTGTCTACACACAATCTTAATGTAATTGAGAGGATTGAGTTTTTCGTGCGACCACTTTTGTTCCAAAATATTTTCTGTGAACAGGTGGCTTTTTCCCCTGTGAACAACTTAAAGTTTTTTATAGTACGACTCTTGGTGTTTTACAAATGTAAACAAATAGAATTTTTTAAAAAAGGAAATGGGCATATGCATTTTCTGTTGGATGAAGTTAAAACTGATCAATCAAGGGAATCTGATGAAATAATAGATGTTAATTTTGATATCCAAAGTAAATTTGAGAAAAACGATGAACGTGAAAAGTTTAAGTGGAAAGGAGAGTTTTCAAATGCTACCTAAAAAACTCCACCAAGAAAGAAATGAAGCCATAAGGTACACTACGTCGAGTCAAAAAAAAAGCTTGAAAAAGTTCAACATACTATTTGTGTCAATCATCAGTGAACAATAAAACTACAATATCTTGAACGAAATACGAAAGTTTTGCCCGCAAATATCATTTCTGTAACGAAAGCGAAAAATATTTGTGATATTTGTCTCCTTTATTAAACTCACACACATTTGAAACATTTTAGTTCACTTTTATTGGATTTTATTCTCAAATTATTAAAGAAAAATTGAAAAGTCCTTAAAAGTAGTATATATAATTTCTCTTTTATAAATTATTCACTGGAATTAGGACTTTTTTCGTTTATATTAAAATTATTAAAAAAAAGGATTGGGGTGAATCCGTTACCCCATGGGATCACTAACGTTGATATCAAGTGCGAGCCTTTTCTCGGGTTAATTTAAATTGACTCGAATTATTCAGTTAGATGATTTTTAACTTTGGTATTCCAACCAGTGTTATATATAGAGAGAGAAATTTGATATTTAACAAAACACACCAATATTTAAACATGAATTAAAAAAAAAATTAATAGATTTCTAAACTTATGCATGTCAATTATAGAAAAGTAAAACTAAAAAGAGTAAAAAATAAGGATATATATGTATATATTTAAATATTTTTGCTACGTTTATTTCATTATGTGTTTTCATTGTTACAACACCATTGTAGACCATCTAATTGTTATTTCAACAAAACAAGAAACAATGCATCTTCTGTTGCAACCACTGCAAAATTGCAACAAATGCCCCAGTTATTTTAATTTTACTGTTATTTTTAAAAATTGTTTAGTTTAGTGTCTGAGCGAACAAAGTGAAATTGTCATTTAATCACTGCGTTATCTTTCTTGAAACATAAGTTTTTGATAAATAAGTCATTGACAAAGGCAGAATCGTTGTTTGTTGCGTTTTCTGTCATGCTTCTTTGTGTCCTTATTGTGTTTCAAGTAATATACTACTGCGACATGTCTTACATGTGTTATTTCGTTGTATATGTTCTTTTCCTAGAACATTGTAAAAAGGCAACCTCAAAGTGTATGCCTTTCATATACAAGTCATTGAGAATGGTGGAATTATTATTTGATACATTTTCTGTCATGCTTCTTTGGACTATTAATATATTGCAAGTGATATATTACTGCAACATGTCTTACATGTTTTATTCATTGGCATATATTCTTTTATTGGAGCATTGCAAAATAACTCGCTATTAGAAGAAAAAAAAACTTGCACAGGAATAACAAGTAAATGCATTGTTCAACGTTCAAGAGTTGAAGCCTGTGTACTGTACCGCTGATACTGAAGACTACAACCATTCCAATCAAAATGCCTAACTAGAACAGAATCCTTTTTCCAGAAATCTTTGAAATCTTCCTGCAGATACCAGATCCTGTGATGTTGGATTCATAGTTCATAGCACAAAATTTTTTCTTTACTACTGATGAAGATTCAAAAAAGCTTGGCAATCCTATTAAAAACAGATAATATAAGACATTGGAGCATAATAAAATTGCGAGAATTCACAGCTATTCATCAAAACTGCTTCAGTAATAGCAGAAAAAACCTCGGTTTCCACATAAAAATATTGTTTTCAAGAATGGAAATTGATTAATTTCAAATTTAATGAAATTATGGAGATATTGACTCTGCTACAAGAGTAGCGACTGTATCGTAGAGATAGTGACTCTTTATAAACAGAGATAGTGACTCTTTATAAACAGAGATAGTGACTCTTAATCACAGAGATAGTGACACTTTACCACAGAGATAGTGACTCTGTATTTGAATTTTTGTCAATAGCTTCACCTCAATAGATTTTTAAAAATTATTGTGAAATTATTTGGCTTTAAATAAAATAGTTAACAATATTTTTTCAGTGTCATTTATATCATTTATAGAAAGTAATAACTTTATTTTTAGTACAGTAATTTACAGTAGATATATTAATATATATATAAATATAATAAGCTATAAGTACACGTTTTGATTAATGCATGGATGAAATAAAATAAAAATAAGTCAGATCTTCACAGCACTTGGAAAATGATAAAAAAAAATTAGAGCGAGTAATAGCATTAATGATAACTATTCCGTAAGAAATATGATTGCATGACAAGTAAATGAAAAGTTAACATCCAGTAAAACAGGATTAAAAATTATAAGTTTAGACTGTAGGAACATAAATATGTTCATTGAAAATAATTAAAATACAGAAAGCTTTTAATAAAAAAAATATTATTTTATTCAATAAATTAGTTTTCCAAGTTTCTTTATTTCAATTTGAAAAGTTAATTGCTATGAACATCTTTGATATTAGATTTCTTTATGAAAAAGGGTATCAATTCTGAATTTTAAGTTAATTGTATTATTGCTTAAAACTTTGATTAGAATTGTTTATATTGACTTTCAAAGTAAGGTCAGAATAAAGCCAATGGTTATCATGAAGTAATTAACTTCTAAATAATTTCAAAAACACAGAAATTATTCTTATATATGTCTTCATCAAAAGAAACGTTTCCTTTTTGATGAAGACAAAACAAAAACATTTTTTGTTTTGCTTAACATATTTCAAGAAAGTAAGAGGAAAAAATACTTGAAGCTGTGTGAAATAGCCAAAATAAAACTGAAACTAAAATAACTAACAATTTTTCAAAAAATTAGTATGCAGCATTCCATTTTAATTTTTTCAGTATTTCTGTATAAAAATTTGTTTTCTTGTACCACAGGAATTAAATTATAAAACATATTATATTTGTATCATGAGAATAGGTAATATCAGTATTAAGTGTCTCGTAAAAATATTGTACGAACCGGATTTT